>JAJGOT010000515.1:237500-535000 GCA_022457155.1 Cladopsammia gracilis | reverse complement strand
ATAGCATACCAAACCAAAATATCGAAGCATGAATAAATTGCTTTAGCAGGGACATGCCCAGGCTTTTTGCAAAGGGGGATAGATGTCATCTCGTCCGAAATGAGTTCAGTTACACAGGCATGTGCATCAGTCACTAAAGACAGTTCAGTTACACAGGAATGTACATCAGTCACTGAAGACAGTTTAGTCACACAGGCATGTACATCAGTCACTCAAGACAGTTCCGTTACACAGGCATGTACATCAGTTACTGAAGACAGTTTAGTCACACAGGCATGCACATCAGTCACTCAAGACAGTTCAGTTACACAGGCATGTCCATCAGTCACTCAAGACAGTTCAGTTACACAGAAATGTACATCAGTCACTCAAGACAGTTTATTCACACAGGCATGTACATCAGTCACTCAAGACAGGTCAGTTACACAGGAATGTACATCAGTCACTGAAGACAGTTCAGTTACACAGGCATGTGCATCAGTCACGCAAGACAGTTCAGTTACACAGGCATGTACATCAGTCACTCAAGACAGTTCAGTTACACAGGCATGTACATCAGTCACTCAAGACAGTTCAGTTACACAGGCATGTGCATCAGTCACTCAAGACAGTTCAGTTACACAGGAATGTACATCAGTCACTGAAGACAGTTTAGTCACACAGGCATGTACATCAGTCACTCAAGACAGTTCAGTTACACAGGCATGTACATCAGTCACTGAAGACAGTTCAGTTACACAGGCATGTGCATCAGTCACTCAAGACAGTTCAGTTACACAGGCATGTACATCAGTCACTCAAGACAGTTCAGTTACACAGGCATGTACATCAGTCACTCAAGACAGTTCAGTTACACAGGAATGTACATCAGTCACTCCAGACAGTTCAGTTACACAGGCATGTACATCAGTCACTCAAGACAGTTTAGTTACACAGGCATGTACATCAGTCACTCAAGACAGTTTAGTTACACAGGCATGTCCATCAGTCACTCCAGACAGTTCAGTTACACAGGCATGTACATCAGTCACTCAAGACAGTTCAGTTACACAGGCATGTTCATCAGTCACTCAAGACAGTTCAGTTACACAGGCATGTAACATCAGTCACTCAAGACAGTTCAGTTACACAGGCATGTACATCAGTCACTCAAGACAGTTCAGTTACACAGGCATGTACATCAGTCACTCAAGACAGTTCAGTTACACAGGCTTGTACATCAGTCACTCAAGACAGTTCAGTTACACATGAATGTACAGCAGTCACTCAAGACAGTTCAGTTACATAGGCATGTCCATCAGTCACTCAAGACAGTTCAGTTACACAGGCATGTACATCAGTCACTCAAGACAGTTCAGTTACACAGGCATGTTCATCAGTCACTCAAGACAGTTCAGTTATAGAGGCATGTACATCAGTCACTCAAGACAGTTCAGTTACACAGGCATGTGCATCAGTCACTCAAGACAGTTCAGTTACACAGGCATGTACATCAGTCACTCAAGACAGTTCAGTTACATAGGCATGTCCATCAGTCACTCAAGACAGTTCAGTTACACAGGCATGTACATCAGTCACTCAAGACAGTTCAGTTACACAGGCATGTGCATCAGTCACTCAAGACAGTTCAGTTATAGAGGCATGTACATCAGTCACTCAAGACAGTTCAGTTACACAGGCATGTGCATCAGTCACTCAAGACAGTTCAGTTAAACAGGCATGTACATCAGTCACTCAAGACATTTCAGTTACACAGGCTTGTACATCAGTCACTCAAGACAGTTCAGTTACACAGGCTTGTGTACCAGTCACTCAAGTTAGTTCAGTTACACAGGCACGTGCATCAGTCACTCAAGACAGTTCAGTTACACAGGAATGTACATCAGTCACTCAAGACAGTTCAGATACACAGGCATGTATATCAGTCACTCAAGATAGTTCAGTTACACAGGCATGTGCATCAGTCACTCAAGACAGTTCAGTTACACAGGCATGTGCATCATTCACTCAAGACAGTTCAGTTACACAGGCATATACATCAGTCACTCAAGACAGTTCAGTTACACAGGAATGTACATCAGTCACTCCAGACAGTTCAGTTACACAGGCATGTACATCAGTCACTCAAGACAGTTCAGTTACACAGGCATGTGCATCAGTCACTCAAGACAGTTCAGTTATAGAGGCATGTACATCAGTCACTCAAGACAGTTCAGTTACACAGGCATGTGCATCAGTCACTCAAGACAGTTCAGTTATAGAGGCATGTACATCAGTCACTCAAGACAGTTCAGTTACACAGGCATGTACATCAGTCACTCAAGACAGTTAAGTTACACAGGCATGTGCATCAGTCACTCAAGACAGTTCAGTTATACAGGCATGTACATCAGTCACTCAAGACAGTTTAGTTACACAGGCATGTGCATGCCACGTTTAGGAAGGAAACATTTCTTGAAGTGAAATGTCAACTCATGTCGTTAAATAGCACCGAATTTTTCGTTTCTCGTTTTTACATTGAAACAGTCTGCTCCTTTCTCTATTTTTTTGAGGGATTTTGTTCTCAATTCTCATAAATGCCGAGAAAACAGGGGTTCGGGAACCTCTGAGACCCTTCCCTGGATACGCCCCTGACTAGAGATGAGTAATATTCAATTACCTTATTTAAATCGTGGAGGCACGGTGGTCTAGTGGTTGGCGCGTTGGACTTTCAACATGAAGGTCGGTGGTTCGAGCCTGGTCTCTGCCGTCGTGTTGTTTCCTTAGACAAGAAACTTTGCTCCACGTTGTCTCTTTCCACCCATGTGTATAACTCGGTGCCGGCGAGATAATGCTGGGAGGTAACCTTGCGATGGAATAGCATCCCATCCAGGGGGGAGTAATACTCTCAGTCGCTTCATGCTACAGAAACCGGGTTAAGCCCCGGCAGTTGTCATTGGGCTTATGAAGACTTACACCCCCTCCTTAATTTAATTAATCAAACTTTCTTTTAGATTTTACTCCTTTAAGGTGTTACTTGCCATGATGTTGAGGACTCTTTAGTCGTTTACCTCCATAATGTAGGAGCCATGAAAGTCGGGTGTCGTGGGTATTTAGTTTCAATCTCTTAGTTAAAGTTATCACGAACAAACCATTTTTCCTGGTTAAAGACCTTGACCAAGACCTTAAACTAATCGGCTGTTCAAAAATGTAAACTTTATTCGTAATTAATTGAACACAACATTAAGAAATGGAAATATTTAGTATGCTCCTCAGCGTTATTTGATTAAAAACAGTATAATACACAGTAAGGTAACTTTATTACACGAGGGCATTTGATATAACAACTTCATATGTGCAAAACACTTTCAAAATACATTGTAACTGAATAACGATCTCAAATATTCGCTATTGTGTCACATATTGTTGTCTCGCTTTTAGGAGGAGACACAACCAGCGTTAATAAACGATGCATTAAATATCTCATTTAAAATAAGGTGATTCAAAATAGAAAAAAATATACCTATAAGGTACAACATTATGAACCGTTAAAGGGGCATTGTCATGCTTGTTTCATACAAAACTGATACCTTTTAAAACTGATTCCTTACGTTTCTAGCCCCAGGAATTAATTACACAAAGAAACCCCTTGAACAAAGGATCAGTGCATTTCGCGCTTACGTGAAGTTAATAGTTTATCTACAATGATTGTCAAAAGTCGTTGGAACACCCTTCCCCTTTCCCCTAATCCAATGTTGGATCACACAATAAACGAGCGTATTTATTTAATTTTTCCAACAACATTAAAAAGTTGGGAGGGAGGGAACCACCATTTGCACACCATCCAGCACATAGTGTTCCAACGTTTTGTCAGAAATTGTCTCTAAGTGATAAGGCTTAAATTACATGTCACGTAGAGCGCGTCATAATGCTTTCTAGAAATATAACATCCAATTTTTTTTCTCTCCCTCCCACATTGCTAAAATTTTGCAATGCATCCTCCGCCTAGCTTCACGAGGTTCTGCGAGGCACGTAATTCTTGTTTAAATATGTTTTGCCGAGCAATGGAAAGATTTACGCAATCATATCGTATTACACTCTCTCTAATACACAATTTACATGAACAGGAGTAGTATATAGGGAGTCAGTCAAATTACGTTTTCTGAAGACCCAAAATGAGCCGCCAAACGCCCGAGTTACCACCCCACAGGACCCATTGCATTCGCCCTGTGGGGTGGTAACTCGGGCGTTTGGCGGCTTATTTTGGGCCTTCAGAAAACGTGTATTTGCCTGACTCCCTATAAACTACTCGGGGGCTTTCATATGTTTAAGTTGTTTACAGGGCCTAACCAATTTGCGAGGCAACGGGCGCCGTTATTACCAATTGAATAAACTCTTACCCCTTGTATACACGATGCCTATGCTACTCTTTTCTAACCAACTGAAGGCAAGTAACTCAAAAATCCCCTGCCCGGACTGTCAGCGAATGTTTTGCGTGTCAACGTTTTATAATCATATGAATAAGGGCTGCCCGATTGTTAGAAGAAACCTTCGAGTTCTTCACGAGCCTGATGGGGTTTTGCCACAATCACCAATCCTTTACCGAGGGGTTGAACGTGACAGACGAACACTCTTGTTTCGCTTTGTAAACAATCTAGTTTTTCCCATACATGATGGGGGTTTGCCACCACCCCCGGGGGTTATTCGAGAAGTTTTTGTAAACTCAAACATCAGCCAGCATGAGCTGAATGCATGGCTTGATGAGCAAGAGCAAGAACAAAAACCCTCTATAAGCCTGAATGATCTTGACCCTTTACACAGGATCCGTAATGTAGGCTTTGTTGCGGATTTCATCGAAGGCAAAACACCGCTCGCTACGTTTCGAACAGAGTTGCTCGGGTTTTACCAATTGAATAAACACTTACCCTTTGTATATCAATGATGACGACAACATAAGTGTTCTTGAACTTTCTCAAATCGAGGAACACTGGTCTGAAACAAATGAGCGCCGACTGGGTGAGCTACAGGCAAAATACTATTGGCGCGTCAGAAATTGCAGCCTTGACCGGAGTTTCGCCATTTGAAACACCAAATAGCTTGCTCTTAAGGAAAATACAGTCAGCAGATACGCATAACAATACAGCCTGTACCTGGGTCAATCTGTTCGAGCCGCTTGCACGTAAGTACTTTGAGCAGAAGCATTCTGTTAGAGTTTTTGCTCACAGTATATCTATCAATCTATCAAGAGATCACCCACTGTATCGAAAGGTAACATGCAGTCCTGACGGATATTATCTAGACAAAGATAATAATTTAATTCTTTTGGAGTTCAAGTGTCCTTTCAAGCGGAAAATAGCTATGTCTCGAGTTCCTAGTTATTATGCAACCCAGCCACAAACTGGCCTTGCTTTTAGCGGGGCTATGGTCAACAAAGGTCTTTTTGTTGATTCTTACTTCAGAATGTGCTCTTTACAACAGATAGAGCCAAGTTTGCTTCATAATAATCTTCTAAACGGCGGAAATATATACAAGACAAAAGGGCACACAGCGCTCGCATGGGGCATCTGTTATTTGTTTTCAAAACAAAAGCTAACACGCGATCAAAAACAACTAATCGACATTGGTGCTCTTAAGCAAACTCAGTCGTTTGAGCAAATAATGTCTTCAATAGCCGAGAAAGATCTATGGTGCTCTTACGGCGCGGTCAGAATGTCGTTTAGCAAAGAGTACGAAGACGAGGAGTATTTGCGTTACATCAGAATGCAAAAGGCTTTTCTTGTTCCAGACGAGGGACCTAGGCCGGTGGCGGTGTTTGTATGGAAACTTTTGGATGTCACAGAACGCCAAATTATCAAGCAAGCAGGCTTCTTGAACAGCATTCAAACGAAGGTCGAGCGCTTTCACGAGAACTTGGCAAACCTTCGTAAAAAAATAGCCGATCACTCTGAAGTTCCTCGACCGACAGCCAAGTTCAGCTTCGCAAGATCAATGCGTGACGACACTGATCAAGTTGAGACATTCCTTATGAATAAGTTGGCGGAGCAATCTCTTCAGTCTGAATTGCTGCCTGCCAATACGACTCGTATTTTAGACACATAGATTGCCTCGGAAGCCTTATGTAAGATAAAAGTTTCTGTTTTCTTGGCCCCTCTGGCAAAATTAGGGCCAAGCTTTTATGAATTACGAAATTATAACAAGTGTTGTTCGGTAGATAATCTTTCACGCTTGTATAAACATGGATAGTTTGTTTAATTTCGTCATCAGTTAATCTCGGAGACTTATTTCTGAATAGCTGATTTAGCCGATATTTGAAATTATAATTTTTTGTGCTCAGATTTTTCACTTGCATGTCTCCGCCGTTGTAAAGGTGTATACGAGAAAAGGCAGCGCCGTCTAGTAGTTCAATGCGGCTGCAGTTATTGCAGACAAGTTCTGTGGATTCAGACATGAGTGTAAAAGAGCCCCCACAGCTTTGACACGATTTTATCTTTTTGTTTGTTCTGTTTGAAATGAACACAAACATGTTTTCTCGGTACCGCCGTATTTGTTCTTGTCTAGCGGTCAAAGAAAGAAATTCAAAGATGCTTTGGAGCTTCTCTTGTAGTTGTGAGCGGTAAAACTCAGGTCTATAGTCCTTGTCATAGAAGCCTCGCAGCAAAATGAATTTGTGTTGTAGATCCAAGCGCTCTAGTTGAGTCTTGTATTTATTCTTTTCATCCATACATCTGACGATAGACATTTGCTCGTTGAAGCGTTTATAAAGTTCAGCATCGTAGAAGGGTTCATAAAATTCAGAATCGTTGAAGCGTTTGTGAAGTTTAACATTCATGTTTATAAGTAGAAATTACAAATGTTCAACTGGCGCATGCGTAGTTCTTTATGAGTTACCACATGTGAAAGCACGATAACTTTGACGTATATAAAAGACCTTTTCGCACCATATATTATATTAAGTCTGAAATTCGGTATAGCTCAGGGGGGTGTGGTTGGCCACCACTGAACCCTGCTTACGGATAATGCGATGTCAGACCAGGGGTAGTGGGGTTGCTGAATCAGTTAGTGACCCCCTGGTGAACCAGCTCCGGCCCAACTGATACAGGGGGGTGCTCAACCAGAGATCTCCTAGGAGAACTCGCCCTCGTTCCCAGAGGCTAAATGGGAAACGACAACTGCCTTGTCAGCAGTTAAAGTCCTAGCCTAGGCTAGGCAAACAGAAACAGCCACCCGAGCACCCCCTGCTAGGGTTTTGTCCCTTTTCGTTATGTGTCACGCAATGTCACGCGTAACAGTCACGCACAATGTCACGTCATGTGTCACGCTTTGTCGCACGATTGCGTTCTTTTGTTATATAAAGCGAGAAACCCGAGTTTACTCTTTCAAATCTGACTTGGACACGGCGGCAAGACGATTGATTTTTTTTAAACTCTTCTTTGACTTCTTTGCGAAGCTCGTCTCTGAGTTTTTCAAGATCTGGAGTTTGAGTTTGTTTGTTTACTTTGGTGGTCTTTGTTTCACCAGAGCGGATTTCGTTCTTTAGTTCGTGATACTTTTCAACTTCACGCAAGATGATTTTGAACTCTGAATCGCTGATACTCTTGTCAGTTAGAGCTTTTGACACTAGCTCACAGACAGAGTTTCGTTTTGCAAGGGCGAGTGTGTAGATTTTTTCGTGTTTCCTGATCTTCTTCTCGAGCCGCTTGCTAAACACAGTGAGGCCGGCTGATGAAAAACCTGTCATAGCAGCAACACCAGCAATAGCAGGGCTGGCGATGAGCCCGACTCCACTCAAGGCTGTGGCGATTGTGGCTGAAGACAATCCTGTAGAAATGAAAGCAAGGCTTACTGCCGTTCCGTGAACAATGGTGTGTGTTCGCTTGTATTTCTTTGCGACCTGTCTATAGTGGTCAGCCTCCGACTCAAGCTCCTTTTGCAAGTCAGAGATTTTCTGGAGTCTGAAGTCTTCACCGTGGGGCAAGACTGGGTAAAGCGATTGAGTCTCGCTGTATTCAGGAGCTGATGGCAACACGTTAGCCGAGCTCATGGTTTGTATATATTAGATTTTAATTTATCTCAATTTCAAATTCTAGTGGCATGTTATTGAAGTCAAAAAGGTCATTGTGCTCATCCCTCACAAACAGAGTTATGTTGTTTACATAATCGCCAGACGAGACGTCACGCAAGATGTTCTGCTGTGTTGATTCATAGAAAACTTTCTCATATGGCTTTCCGCGAAGATCAAATCGAGCCAAGACTGTCGAAGGCTTACCGTTGAACAGGTTCTGTTCTTTATCAACCAGATCACAGTGTATAAAGTAAGTGCTTGGAGCTTCGAATCTTCTACTGATTAACACTGGAAAATTTGGACCATTTACAGACTTGATAAAATGTCTATAAATCTTGAATTTACAGACTTGGTACTTTCACCCGTTAAAAACAAAATCTCTGTAAATTATTTTGACAGACATTTTATATAGTTTTGTTGTCTTGTTCTTTATAAAATGTTTGTAAAATGTTTATAAATTCTAGGAGCTGTATTGAGAGGAAAGACTGACAATTTACAGACTTTATAAAATCTGTCAACAATGTTTGTAAATCTACTATTTACAAAGATTTTATAATACCTGGCTTCTGATATAAAATGTCTGTAAATGGCACTGCGTAATTTTAATTTTAATTCAGTTACCAAATCTCTGTAAATTTATGTGGTCCCCAAGCGCAACATCTAATGACAAACAGAGAATTATAAAATCTCCTTAATTTGACACAATCAAAAATAATCTACATCCAGTGTTCACTCACATAATCTAAGAAATTCAAAATACAACCTTTTGGTTCCTAGACCGAGTACTGAAGCAGGCAAACGACGTTTTCAATATCGCGGTTCTGTTCTCTGAAACAAATTGCCTTTGAGTGCTAAGATATAGCCCACTCTTAGCTCTTTTAAATCATGCATTTACTTTCTATCTGATTTAATGACAGATAAAGGATATTTTTGTAGTTTTTAGTATAATCCCGTATAGATCATGAATTTAGTTAGATAATTCAATTTAGTTAAGTAATTAATCTATTGTTGTTTAAGGCTCGACGGAAGAGCATGTATTATGAATTGACACCGCGTACGATAAATAAAGTTTACCTACCTAACGGAGCATTATAAAATATCTGTAAATTGACGCAACCGGGGATAATAAAATCTCTGTAAATTGACACAAACGGGGCATTATAAAATCTCTGTAAATTGACACAAACGGGGCATTACAAAATCTTTGAGTTAGTTTACTTAAAATTTGACTTAAATATTTAATCCAACACAGTGAGTTGAAACAACACCTTATTTTTGCTCTTATTTTTGAGAAAATCAAGTGGAAGTCACTTTTACTCAAACATACGATTAAATACTTCCTCACCGCAAGAAGTAATTGTTTCTCACTCAAATTCAGACATGAGTTAATTCTTAAAGTGAGTTGAAACAACTCTTTCTCTTTAGTGTAACAGTCCGACATCTACTCAAATGTGAGCAAAAGCACACTCATAAGAGATTGCCGCTTCGCGCCGGCGAGAGCGGGGAAAAAAAGTATCATTGAAAGAAAAAAGCTATATTTTAAAATACAAGACACAGTTTAGTTCAATGGCGGTATTACTGTTGTATAGGATATATGTCTCATGTACCATTTGGATCACAAATCTTTACTTCACATGTCAATGAAAAAAAGTTAAAACCAGTGAGGAGCACTGTACAGCTGACACACTGAGCATTTTAATAGCGGAGCACTCGTCAGGCCGAAGGCCCGGCTGCGCAGCCCCATCATAGAACCAGAGAACCAAAGAACCCATGCCCGTCATTTTTCATGGTCATGGCTAGCGGATTGTTTCGCGGGCGCGTTGTGTGCCCACCGTCGCGCAGGGCTAACTCGCGGGCGCGTATACCGCGTATATCATTCGGGATCTTTGCAATTTCACGTCACCTGGGAAAACACTGCTGTGCTTCGCGGAGAAAACCGTTTTAATGAAAGTCGTTATTCTCTTGCATTTTTTCGCGGTTTGCTACTCAAGACGGATACTAATTAAAGGATACTCAGAAGCCGCTATAGTGGAAATAGAAGAGCTTTCAGAGAAAAAATCTTGCTTCGAGGATGGGAGCAATGCGGGAAGATGTTTGTCACTTCGGGTTTCAGAACTGAAGAAGCGGAGATTTAACAATTTCCAAGCAGTGGAGGGACTTCAAAGTAAAACAAAATACATTTTTCGATGAGAATTTATGTTGATATCAATCTGTGATTGACTTTTTCTTTGTGTTCTCGCTAGTTTTTGAGAATTGTTTATAACACGCGCTCAATTAAATTCAGTTGTTTTGATTTCTTTCATCGGAGAAATCTCGGCTTCGATGAGCTCTTAATGGTTCGCGTTTTGCTTTTAAGCATAAACTTTTCAAGATTTGTGTATTTTTTGCAATTTTGATTTCCAAATCAGTTACTCGGACAATTTTTTTTATAAGCAGCAGGTGTATTTTATTTGGAAATTAGTCGTACTAGTTATTCTAGAGGGAGAAAAAGTTGTTTTTGTGAACTTTTGTACGGTCTAAATGTACTGTGCAAACGGTCGCGTAAGTCTGTTTTTGAGAATTACTAAAATTAAAAGATAGTCCGATCGTCAATTTTATTCTGTGCTTCCGACCTTTCACCTCATTTAAGGACGTTCGCGCCAAATGTTTATGCGCATCCTTACCGCGCACGCAATTCATGTCGAAACGTCATGCACGAGCGCGCGTGCAAAGGAAGAAATCTATTCACATGAAGGGATGGCAGCCATTGCGTTAACTTTGCTTTGATTTAACTCGCTTGGATGGTCGGTGACCCCTATTTTTTCTTCATATATCACTTTCTTTACCGATTATCTACAGTTTGTGAAAAAAGGAAAAAATCTGTCTTGTAGAAGTGTGATTTTTTTCATTTTTTTATCCACGCGACGTCGAATTGCGCTCATATCTCAGCTATATGTTGTTTCCGAATGCCCTCTTTAAAGGGTTAACTCATTTAAAGGTTGAAAACAGTTCGAATTATTTACGAATCACGCCCACTTAGATAACATTTGAATATAACAGTTTCTCCCCAGCGATTCATCTTCATCAATTCGGTGACCCCCAATTTTTTTTGCATTTCTGACATCAGTAACTAATTATCAGACCGTAGGATAAGTTTGAAAAAAATCTGTCTCGTAGAAGATTTTCGCGCGAACGTCCTTAAGTTTATCATCGGCTTTCTGTTCAAAGAGCGACGCTGTTAGGCTCAGGCTATCTATATATATTATTTTAGCCCCCTTATAGCCTTGCCTAAACAGCTCTTGAAAGAGGTGTTTTTAAGGTTACAGTGTACCTTCGGGGGCGTCTCCAGTATAACAGCTCTAGTGTCTTAAGATTACACTTAACATACCTAAACCCAGATATCAAATTAAAGCTTATAGAGCTGGCTATCTAAATATAGAAACCATTTGGTAATAAAGTGAATTGTCGAATTTTTTACGACGTCTAAATTCGAACGTCCGAATCAGCTTTAAAACGCTATAACTCAAAGCGATTATTGTATTTTGCTAATTTGATTTGTTCTCGGATTTCCGGACACGAAGCGCTAAAAAGTGTCGGCGATTTCCCATATTCAATTGTAGTGAAAAGTTACAGAATATTTTCGAAAAAGGGAGAAAAAAATTGGAATGATCGCACGGAAATGGCTCTTGACGAAAAAGTTTTCGGAATTAAGAAATTCGCCGACACGTTTTTGTTGATTATATGTTAGCCTAGCTTCTGTCCAAATTTGAGGAAAATCGAACAAATTTCCTTTGAGTTGTAGCTCTTTAAAGTGTCCCCAACAAGCGAAAAATTAACTTTGAGAAAACAGCGCTTAATAAAACATATCGCTTCATAAACAAACTCCGCCCACAAAAGTTATACTGTCATTTCTCCGTCAATTTTCACTATTTTTCGATAATTTTTTTTGAATTAAAGTTCATTCTGTAAACTTTATTTTGACGCCAAAAAAAAAAAAAAATTCGATAAATTTTCGATCTGAAGGTACACTGTAACCTTAAAGCCTGGATTTTCCTGGAACTGAAATAGGAATGATTTCCGAAGAACGAGAGAATCAAAAGAAGTGCATCGAAAAAGCTGTAAGTGAGCTGAAAAAAAAAAAACAATGGTAAATAAAATAACTGAAATAAATCAAAAGCAATCATCAAAGCAATTTTCCGCCAGGCCATTCGGCCGAGAGGTCTTGGGTGCGAATCATGCGCAGGAGAGTCATTCCCAGCGGGCAGTTCGTGTTTTTGGCCCCTTTTTTCAACGAACTTCCCTGCTCGCTTTCAGCTCTCAAAACGTTAACTTCACCACTTGCTTTGAAAAGATAACTTGTGGTTTGAGACTTTTTCTCGTTCCAAGGTTTGTGAATAAGCTGCATGCAATGTTTTTACAACATATCAACGATCGCTATGCATACGATTGCTTCCAACCTACAGTACAAGCATCATCGTCAGGTCAAGTTTGACCGCCATATGGATAGTTCTTTAATGCTACACCAATTCAAGCGCTTCATTCTTGCTGCCCTTGTGATCCCAAAGGTAAGTAAGCTTACGTTAACAATGTAAACCAGTTTAAAGATTATTTTTGCCTGCCATTACTGAATTTCAGCGTTCTGTCTTGGTGACTGTACGGGCTCACAGTCTTCACTGTCAAGGGATTCCACATTGTATTTTGTTTAGTCTTTTGTTTTTGTCCTTGTGTATCGGTACACCAGGAGAGAACCAATTTCATCCTGTTCATTTGAATAATTAGGCTTTTAAGAAACTAAAACTTGAGTTTTAATATTTATTTCAATCTTGCAGTTCTGTTCGAGTGATGTTGATTTTTAACATGAAGTACATGCACACTGTACAGTATTATTTTCTTCTAATTTGCGTCCATGCTTATGCACTAGTCAGTGGAAAGCCCTGCACCATCATACCCGGGGAATGCAGGGGCATCAGCAGGGCATTTGAGCGAAATTAGACTGCCTCTGTTGCCCGGGTATGCGGAGCTTTCGATAACATTAGGCTCAAGTTTCACTGACCGGGGACCATTAGTGGGGCTTTGGCAGGGATTTGCATCTGACGCCACAGAGAACACTGGGAATCCATACGACAAGGGCCTCAAAAACAAATTATTTTTAGTGCTAGGAATAAAAATGGTTAAATTTTTCGGTACGAATATTGTCTATACGAAGAATGAAACAAAACCTGCCAATACAGCTCACTGATATTACACTCTCAGTGATAAATTAGTTCTTTTTCACCGCGGGTATTGTCCAAAAAAGTCGGGAAGGAAGATAAAACACTGGTGGCAGAGTATAAAACACAGTCATCAGTTTAAATAAATACATGTATGGTATTTAACATCAAGTATCAACGTGAAGACACAAGTAGAACAAGAAGGACTCGACCAAGTCCCAAGTTATCATAATTATGGGATGCAGACAATCCCATGTGCTTTTCTTTTGGATTCGTTGTGCATGTGCTGTCAAGAAAATATTGATGTAGGCCTGGTGGAGTACATGTATAATGAAACACATGCACAAGCAACCATACTGTTGAATAGTGTTGGAACAAGATAAATATTGGTTTTGTTTGTTATTATTTCTAGATGCTTTGTGAATACTCGCAAAGAGCAGTGTTTCAGGTTCGAACCTAGCCTCACCCCCTCCCCCTTCCCTCTCCCTTCCCTCACCGAGAACGCAAAATGAATCAGTATGGTGGCTTTGGCATGTGTTTGTTTATACTCCACTAGACTTTTGTTTTATCTGAATCCAAAAACCATGGCATTGTCAGCATCTCATAATACATGTAATAGCACACTGTAGCTTGGGACTTGGCCCAGTCGTTCTTGTTCTACTGTACATGCATCAAACAGAATCTGTGGGGAGAGCACTAAAACTTCACATGCTCCTGCCCCAACAGTACCAGCCCGGAATCTGACTGCATACAATGTACATATTTTATACAATGTAACATTGTATAAAATGTAATGTTGGCAAAAGCTCAAAATAGTAGGAAGTTAAATATTGATGTTGAATGCCATATTTATTTCAATTTAAGACTGTGTTTTATACCCTGTCCTCAATCCATAGTCCATCCTTTAGACTGACAGTAAAATCTGGGAAAAAAAAAATAAAATTGACAAACATTAGGGGCGGTTTATCAGGGTGATCCATGAACCTGGTCCAAAGCTGTTGTACTCACTTATTTTTTTTTTCTTTAGTCTGTGTGAGATACATGTAATGTTTGCTAATGAGGATAAAACAAAAATAGAATCAAAGATAGTTTTAAGCACAACATGCATGTAGCCATCGTGTGGATAAATTCATGTAGCATCATTACATGTATGTTATTTTTACTTTACAATGGATACAGCCTTGTCAGGGCTGTAAGGCTGTGCTCTAAATCTACATTGGTGCCAGCTTATAAGTTTTGTGAAAAGCTACATGCTTGTACACTTAGGACAGCCCAACATTGCAAAATTTTACAATGTACCTTTGGACGAGCAGTAAATTTTTGTTTTTGCACCAAACTTATATGCTGGGCACCCCGGATTTCAAGTGTTTGGAGATTTCGGGCTCCCAACTATTTTTTTTTAGAGCACAGCCTTGGTTGTCTAATACATGTACAGGTATGTACATGTATTCAAAGTTTATGGTTTTTTTAATCTAAATGGTGACTATTTCCTTTATTTCTTAGAAAGCTGACAAAACTACAGCACTACAGCATGCAGTTATGAAAAAGATGTAAAATGGTCTGAGCCAGAGGTACATGTATATTATCTTTCATCTTGCAGCAATGGAACTTGTTGATTAATTTTATTTTGTCCAACCCCCAGCCTGATACACTGTATTGCAAGTTACAATGCATGGCATCGCCATGAGAATATCTCTTGATTTCTAACATTTCCATGCATGTAAGAGTACATGGGGGCATCACACACATCAATATTACCAACTTCTGCTTACGGATTCTTCCTGTATCTTTGAGGATACAGTAGATTCTGTAGTCACGGTCTCATTAGCACACAACTACTGTACCTTTTAACCCAGAGTAGACTTTAAACTATGCAAGAGTTGCATGACTCTCTGTTGTGTTTATACATGCATGTATACAGGAGCATAATTTGCACTGGTCTTGCATGTATAAAAACTGAATGATAGACACATGAATAATATAAAGCAGTTGGTTTCAAATGAAACTGAGTGTGATAATGAATTGGTGGGGTAGTGAATCAAAATGTTAGTGTTATCAGCCATGTTGATAAAGTAAAAAATAATTGCCACCATAAAAGGAAACCTGTGAAAACCAGGGTGCCCAGCATTGAGTTTTATGCAAAAACTTAGATTTCAGGTTGCTTCAGGGCAAAAGTAAGTTGCCAGGAAACACCAGGCACTGCTAGAGCCAAGCCCTGCTCATTTGTATATCAGAAAACCTTAAGTTTTCGATCTATAGTGTGTACACTGTAGGTCATGGCTACATTTTCCAAAATTTTGAAAAGCTAGTGTGAGACTTGTTGGTTTGCTGGAGGTCTCAAACTCATTGTTTAAATTAGAACAAAAAAAATACATTCTGACTTACATGCATTATTTTGTTTCTTTTCAGATTTTACCATCTTATGCATCAATCTGCATTGTTTTTTTCTGAAGGCCAAGAAACTTAGTGATGTAAAGTAATGTATTTTAAAAAGGAGGTGACCAATTAATTGGGTGCAACTTTTCCAAAAAGGTCAAACATATTCCAAAGAATGTTTAGTCATACTTTCAGGAAAGGAACTTTTTAATTAAGGGAAAGTGAAAAGAAAAGATGAAACAAAGCTGATAACGAAGAATAATCTCACATGTATGTTAACTAATACACTGTACTGATTAGTGGGAGGGAAAATACAGTGTAATAACAATTTATTTTGTTGATGATTTTTTAAGAATTATCATAGTACACAAAAGTCATGCTATATCATTCATACATTCAAATATTTACAGTATTTAAAGTATACATGTATCATTAAAGAATCTGACCCACCCAGTTTGCATTGCGCACCTACGTTGGTTCATCTGCCATTTTAAGGACCCCCGAAAGTCCATACAGTATTGTAGATGAGAAATTCACTCGTGCAAGAGGTGATATGCTTGCCCAAATATGGAATAGAGCTGTATCATAACAATAAGAGAAGCGCACAATGCAAACTGGGTGGCCCAGACTCTTTAAACTTAAGCAGAATTTTTTAGGTACATGTAAATCATACAAAAAGTATAAAAGATTACACAGAAAATTAATGTCAAATGCAATCTACATAATAATGGGAACATTTTTATTGAAAGGAAGTTTATAATACATGTTAGGCTAAGGCTCTCAGTTGGTAGAGCATCGCACCGGTATCGCGAGGTCACGGGTTCGAACCCCGTTGAAGTCCTGGATTTTTTTTTTCAGGCTTCTTTTCGCAATTGCTTAAATTGCGTTCACAACTGCGAGGATCATTCTTCTTTTGATTAATGTTACAGTTTATTACATGTGATTATTTATTTATAATCCAACCCAGATAAGTAAATATTAAACCAGAATTTATTTTTTAAAATGCTACATGTATACAGTATTGTAGTGCTATTTTCATGAAAGTACAAATGGTAAATTTAATGTCTTATTTATTTTTTTTAAAGAATTATTTCCCATCTATCAGACCATTATGTGTGTTGTATTTTAGCTTTATTTGACAGCGTTTAGGTTTTATTTATCAGAATTTTTATACATTTAAATTAAATTATAGAGATTTAGAGAACAAAATTATTATAGAGAATTATTAGATTTAGCTTCTAAAGCAATCATTATATGGAATTGTAGATAAGATTTTTATGCAGTTTTTTTCTCTCTGAGATTGTCTTTGATTGGTTTCTTTGGGCATACCATTTTAAGAGGGCATATATAGCTTATATCAAGATTTAACACAGTGAAATATATCTTAATGAACACCTTCATGTAACTTGATTGTACTGTATAACAAGACTTGAGCTATATTCACACTTGGTGCCCAAGCACCAGTGCCTGGGTACTGGCATATAATGGGCACCCCTCAGACACCATTTTGAAACATAAGCATAGCAGAGAGTTATGGGTATGTAAAGTAGTGGATTTAGGGTCAAGTGCTTCGAAAGCAACGAAATATGCATTTACACCGAGAGCCAATGCTCACTTAAGTGCCCAATAATAAATTCTCAGGCAAGTGTGAACTGAGCCTTACTGAAGAGCTTTTAATTTCACTTTGTACAATGTATAACTGTTGTTTAAAATCTTACATTTTTAAACAGTTACATTCCGCTGCTATTAGTATTATTTGAACTTCAGTTATTAAATAAAATGCAGTAAAGTTGTTCAATCCTTTTGTTTAACTGTAGCAAAATGTTTCTTTCTACAGCTAGATTTTATTGAGAATAATGTAGACATTTTGCAAGAATTTATATTTGCAATAAAATTTTAGAACTTTACAGACATTATATGAACTTCTCTATGACATTTGTGTGGTTTATTAGACCTTTTATTTATAAGCCAGATGTCTCAAGTAGGATTTTGTCTCACATTTAGTACGCGTGCCAAAAAATAATGAGATCAGGGAAACAAAAGCCGTTAGAACGCAGTCACCATACCCACGAAACAATGTGTTTACACTAAAAAGTGTTAGATGACAGTAATTCCGTTGTTTTAATTATATTTAGTGCTTCACAATAGAGTGGCTTTATTTAAACCGTGAAATAAAATATAATAGTCAGTGTAAACAAAGTCAAATAAAAAGAAATGAATACAATGGAATGAGGGTGAACTCAGTAATGTGCATTATACAATAATCTCTGCGTGTATAATATATTTCTGGTGGTGCAAAACAAAAACAATTATAACAATCATGAGTATTATTTTTTTATTCAAATGCTAAGTAATTTGCGCATCCTTCTATTGCTTAAAGAAGCGCAGCAATGAACTACGATGGGTAGGAATGCACGTCGGTTTCTCCATGTTCCAGATAAACAACGATATGTTTTAAAAAACCCGATAGCGTGCTCGACCTTTACCCGACAACGGCGCTGCTCTTCGTTGATTTTCTGTAGCCTTGGATTTCCTCTTACTTGGTTTCTTAGTTTTGGCCTTACGAGAATAGGATGAGGTGGATAGCCCAAATCAGCCAAAATGTGGCAACCATCTGGTAGCTCTAGGTTACAACGAGGACCAATAGTTGGCATCATGTTGAACCCATTTATATCATTTAAGTGTCCCGGAAATCTAGAAAGAAATAAGATGGAAAGTGGTTTAGTTGTAAACAAATAATGCCTGCATGGATTCAACGTTCCAATATGTAATACTCGATAAATTTTAAATCATGATTTTAGGGAATCTGAGACGGAAAGTTGGCAAAAAATTGATAGATCCCCATGACATAGGTATATGTGTAAGTCATGAAAGGAAGAAACTCCCCGCTACATGGGAGCCAGATATCAGTTGACTTACGCAGATGAACAATGAGCTATTATCCCATCGGGCGTCACTATAATGTGGCTTGACAGGAAGTGTTTTTTTTTTGTCACCTCGATAAAAATCTGCTTGCCTACGAGAAGGCCGCCATATTGTATGGCTCGTAGCGTCAATGACTCCCACACAGGACGGAAACTTTCTCCAGTGTCCACACCAACCTTCCCATTCTGCCAATGTAGGCCATCGCACTTCGTTTGAGAAATTCTCAAGAAGAAGAGGAACTATCGCTTTTATTGTTTTGCTTGCATAGGAAACGTCTATGCTGAACATGCTAGCAAGAGTTTGCAGCCTCGGGTATCGCCTTAGCCATATAAACACCAGTAACAGCAAGTTTCTTATGTTCAACCGTTGCACCCTTATTCTACGGCGAGCTCTGTTGCGGCGGTTCGTCTGGTCTTGTTGAATAATTCGCTGCTTCATTGCTACCACAATCTCTTGAAATGTATCTAGTGTTTCACCAGTGAGGTACCAAAATTTTATTGGAAACCGAGCAATATACTTGTAGTAGTCTCGACCGCAGTTTGGTTCTGAAATGCCAATAAGATCAAGTCGTTCTAGAACACAAGAGAGTGCGCTGTTGTCCAAAATACGTAGTGTGCACATCAAAGCGAAGATACTTTGGGTGAAGATATTCCAAGGGTAAATTGGGAAGTCGTTGTTTGCAGAAGCAATCTTTAAAAAGTTGACAATGATATAGAAAGCGTGGACGAAAAATGCCGGAAATATTGGAGGTCCCATCTTTTCAGTATTCTTTGTTTGCACGTTGTTTCATGGCCAGATATGCTGGTGCCTTATAACAAAGCAAACATAGAAAGCGTTGGTATCCTGACAAAAGTTTGGACAGCCATGTGTCAGCCTACCAATTCAACTTTGACAAAAACCATAAAACAGGTCATGATAGTGCATGCATGACAAAAATGTATTTCTCGACATGATGTTTTTTATTGTTTTAGAAAATAGCTTCACCCGCGTGCCTCTCGGTTTATGTGTTAAATTGCTGTTTGCTCAAATTGTTCTTTTTGTAAAGCGTTGGTGTGATAGTTAGCATGAGGCCGACGACTGTCACTTCCTTTCCAGCGGCACGTGTGGAAATTGCAAAGCAAAATAAGGCATTTGTCTTGAGTGTGAAAAACAGGCGCAAAATTTTCACATCTTTTCTGTATAAATAAAACCTGAAAAACGTTGAAGTTGTCTTTTGTAAGGAATTAAGAACAATCGATATAATGGCAGAGAACAGGAACATATTCCTTGAAGCAGCATTTGCGGGTAGGCCAGTCCACAACCCTGATGAGGACGAAATTGAAAAAGCAGAAAGGATGTTCTTCACTAAGAAGAAAGAAAAGCCAGCAACCTCCAGTTCAAAGACGAAGAAAAACGTCGAACTTGAACTCCAAGTGGTCAGAGAGGCTATGGACAACGTTGGTCGTCTGCCGAATCGAGTACTTCGATATGTCGAAATGATGGCGAACAAGCTAGGACCGGTTGAAAAAGCATATTATGTGACGATTGGTACCGATGAAGGACCAACACGAGAGGCGGCAAGGAGGCGAATAAGTCGCAAAATAAAACAAGCGTAAGTACTGCCAGTGTTTCATTTATCATGATTTAATAGAATATATGATATTATTCTAAGCATTGACATGACATTGTTTTATCAACTGTTCTTATATTATCTCAGTTGTGAAGACGACTGTCAGCCCGTGCAATAGGCTCTATACACAAAGAGTTTGTCCTATCTCATTTGTAGCTTTCGTCGCGACGTTCTCATAGCTTCTCTACCAAAATTTAACCGTTTTTTCATTTGTTCTTGTTTCGCAAAAGTTCAACGAGCAGCACCAAAACTGGTGAAAAGTCACGAGCCAAGCGGGCTGATGCGCAGGTTGATGAAGTGTACCGCAGTAGCGCCAGCAGTGAAGAAGATAACATCGATAATAACACATTTGATGATGAAACTGGTTATCTCGTGGACGGTCCAGATTTTGGAAGAGATGGGCTATACCTAGTAGGAGAGGCTGAGAAAGCTGACTCCTCTAAAGCAGCTAAGCGGTTAGAGCCGACAACCACAAAGAGAGAACGCTCTTTTCTCGATGACAACGAGGACGAGGACGACAAGAAAGGTAGTGATCAGGTGGTGTCTCGCGGTAGAAATACTGACAAAGTTTCTCGTGTAACAATTTTGGAGAAAAAAAGGAGTGATGTTTTTTTTAATTGAGACACTAGCACATACACATCAGTATAACCAATTTTTTTTTTGTACTTTGTATTGTCATGAAATATATGAACTACTCTGATTTATTAGCTCCTTTTTCATTTCTCATGGCAGTGAAAAAAGAAAAGAAGAAAAAGAAGACTAAAAACGACAAAATTGATGAACTCTTGGCGATGATGCCGAAGATGACGGAGGCAGTAAATAAGGCAGCCAAAGCTCATGAAAAAGCTGTTAAAAAATGGCAAAATATCTCGTCTTCTGATTCAAATTAGTAATATGAAAATATATTTTCATCATCGAACATATCCCAGTAATTTCGTGTAAATACCGCAGAATCCCAGTTATAATTATAAGGCCCCTCCCCCCCCCCCCCCGCCCCCCGATTATAAGCCTATCAAAAACCCTTACGAACGAGTATATATATCCAGGGCTTATAACCGAGATTCTACGGTAGTTTTTGTAAATCTTTTTTCATATTTTTCATAATGCTTGTAATTCGCTGTGCACACTTAGCATTAAAACTTATAAACGGAAAATTGCTATTAGAACATAACTATTTTCAATAAGTTTATTAATAGCTAAAACAAAATATATACTTGTTATGATATTGTGTGTATTGTCTTTTGTTGAATGAGCCTGCACTGCGAGCTTAAATTATTTCTGATTAAACCATCTAGTCTATCATCGGCATAATCTACTTCAGCTGGCTATGTAGTAAAATTCCAAATTAGTAACGAATGTAAAAAGGGAAAATATATTGCGCGTTGAGGCCAATTACCTGTTTTCTATTTTCTCAGCGATCGCTGAATGCTAATTGGCGAAACTCGCGACGATCAAATGGAAATAGGGCTTTAAGCCTGGTTTCCATATAATCGCAACGATCGCAGCGATCGATCGTTATGATCGACGATCGCTGCGATTCTTGCGACCCTTGCGATCATATTGAAACCAAAACGTTGCGATCCTTGCGATCGTTGCTATTACGATCGCAGAGATAGAAATTTTTCTATTTTTCTATCTCTGCGATCGTAATCGTAACAATCGGTGCGATCGTTGCGATTATATGGAAACCAGACTTTAGGAGCAACAGAAACAGTGGATTATAATTAGGACAAAAACAATTGTTCAAAATCTCACACTTCGGTAGATTTGTTGCACGTGTCTGCATAACAATAGATGTTAAAAATCTGAGACAAAATCCAACTTGAGACATCTGGCTTATAAATAAAAGGTCTATTTGCGGACATTTTACTAACATTTTATGCAATGTTCCGTTTACATTTTACAGATATTTTAGTGAGATTTTATGCTATGCATTCTTCACGCGTTCGTTTTATACATGCTGATTTTACAGAGAAAATGTGGACATTTTGCATAGATTTAGTGCCATAAAATACATACATTTTACAAGCATTGTACGTACTTTTCAGTGACATTTTGTGTATTTTTTTGTGTACATTTTACAAACATTTCATTAAGTTTTTTTGACTCACTTTTTACAGAGATAATAAGGAGATTTTATGTTTACTGGTTTACAGAGATTTTTTTCTCGTGCCATTTTTACAGAGAAAGTAAAGAGATTTTACAGAGATTTGCTGTTTGTAGCATAAAATCTCTGTAAATTTTACACAAAATTTACAAGAAAAACATTAAGATTACATACACATTTTATGCGATCTTACCGCAAAAAATGTGCTGTAATTTACAGACTTTTTACGAAGTTACAAAATCTCTGGGAATGTGCACGTTTACAGACTTCGTAATTTACAAAGGAAATGTAGACATTTTACAGAGATTTAACTAACTTTAGTGAAGTGTGTAAGTGGTTCAAGTTTTCCAGTGTAAATGAGGGAGTGTTTTTGATGACTCGCAAAGAAATGTTACAAAACCTGGTGAAAGGGCTATTTCATGTTTCTCTCCTGGATTCAAAATCACCATAGCCCCACGAGCTGAATACAATTCCAATTTAAGATTTATACCATAGTCTGCAAAATTATCCATTATAACTTTTGCTAAACTGCTAGGAGTGTAAAAGCCAGGAATAACGCCAATCTTAGTGTATTTGCCTTCTGAGCCAAATGGTGTTATGTATATTTCCTGATATTGTTTCAAATTGTGCCACGAGTTGTAAATCGAACACGAGACGAGCCGGATGAAACTCGATTTCTGAAGCGGGTGATCGAAGTGGATGGTGTGAGGGTTCGAAGGCGCGACGATTGTTAGCACCACCATTGTGTATATATAGTTTTATATTATTTCTATTTCAAAAAATAAAGGTAAGCCATTAAAATCAAAAAGCTCTCCGTGTTCACTTTTGACTGAAATTGTTAAACTGTTTACAAATTCACCAGATGCTGTTTTAAGATATGCAGCATTATCTCTTTCCTCAGCGTACGCAAACTTATTGTAGCTGCCCCAACCTCCGTCCGCAATTTTCGCCATCCCCAAAACATCTGAAGGCTTTCCATTGAGTAAGGTTTGTTCTTTATCGATAAGATCACAGTGAACGTAATACATCGCTGGTGTTGTAAATTTTTTAATGTATGTATTACTCTGTAATTTAGTACTTATGCCGAGCAATTTAGCCAAATTAGGACTAAGTTCTACATCATTAGGAAAATATTTTTTCACACGCATTATCGCATTGGGTTCATCGTTTGCGATATATAATTTTACTGGTTGATTCTTAAATACCTCATTTATCCAAAACCTCAGAGTGTTTGGAGTGTAATGTCCTCCGGGCAATGTCAAGACAGTTCCATTTTTATTTTCGCCAGTTGTATACCATGTTATTGTTCCGTCTCCTTCCAAAGTATTCCACGAACTATAAAGCCAGAAAGCGATAAGCCGGATGAAACTCGGTTTCGGAAGCCGCCGATCGAAGTAGATTGTGTGAGGGTTCGAATGTGTGAAGATTCTTAACATAACCATGATTGTATATATATATATATATATATATATATATATATATATATATATATATATATATATATATATATATATATATATATATATATATAAATTATATTTATATAATCATGTTCGGCAGACACCCTGGTGGATTTAATCCTGGTTCAAATCTTGGTCTAAACATTGGCGGCCACGATTACGGGCCCCCCGCCCCCGTTTTATAGCCCCCCTAATATCTATCAACACCCTATAACAACACAACCCGCAGTAGACCCGCAACTGGCTTGGATGAGAACGCCAGAAGCCGCAAAACTCTCAGCTGCAGCCAAAGCGAAGGCAATCTCAGACTTCAAAAGGCGTTTCCCGCACGCTGATATGTCAAGATTTAAAACAGAAGTTTCTTTCAACGAAAAGCACAAAGCCTCAGCAGTAGTGCTTTTCCCAGAGGGGCAAGGCTCATGGGCTATGCCCTCAGACATACCACACAAAAATTGGACACAAGCCCTGAAAGACGCGCTTGGCTTAGAGTATATTGGCGGTTTTCCCTATCAGTTGACGTTAACCCGAAACACACAAAAACCAATCCCTGCTGTTGATTTCTCTGCTACAATAGACAAGGATATTATGATTGGCGCAATCTTGAACGACGAAGAGCAAAAGATTTACGTCACACCAACTGATTATTTCACAACGAAATACAGAAACATTTTCAGAGACACGCAGATTACATTCAAAACCGCGAAATACGGCCGAAAGTGGCTCGGCGGCCCGCAAATGAGTTTCTGGCCACAACAACTGAATTTCGCTCTGTGGTGTGCAACAACCGGCTGGGGGATCTCGCGTGACCTTCTGTTTGATAAGAACTCCAGCCTTTCCCTAACCCCACAGCTCCGGTCATTTTACAGGTTTCACGTCTATTTCACAACAAGACGAATCCTGTTCAAGCTGGGTGGGGAACAGAGCGTGAATGCTTTGCCAGACGACCCCACATTCAACCAGAAAGACAACAAGTACAACATCGACGCTTATAAGAGGGTTTGCCAAGAGTTCGGTGTCGCCCCCAGTTCTGACTTCCGTTTCACATACGGCAAGAATCACGGTCTTGGCAATGTGTACATTTGGGTTCCTGGTGAGGGCAACGTTTCTACTGACTACACCTATCCTGATCCCGATCTAGCCCTGTTTGATGACGAGCGTGTGACAAACAGAAAAGACCCAAACTATCTCGCAAACGGCATATCCTTCGTTCGCAACGACCAAGGCTCGGATAGTCAGTTCGAGCACTTTGTACCGAATTACGTACAAGGGCTAACACAGCCAGGGCTCGCGCGTATGAACCAATCAATCGAGGCCTTTGTTTATTGCATTCTGGGAGCACAAGCAAACACTCGCAGCAGTAGGTCGGGCGTTCGAAACGCAGAGAGTATTCCTCACACTCTTAGAGGACGCCATAAGATTGAACGACATATCTAAGAGCGTACAGCGTTATCAGCTTGCCATCCAAGAGACGAAAGTGCGCCTAGACTTTGCGGCAGCACCAGAAAGTTGGCTGATGACGTCACGCATGGTTATAAACACAGAGAGCGTGGTTGGGTACAATAATAATCTTATGCAGGCAACGCAAGGGATGAAGCTGGGCGTGAACAATGATGTTAATCTAGGCACAAAAAAAGCCTCCCTTCGCCCCATGGCGGGTGGGTCGACAAAGATTAATCCACCAAACAGTCACCCATCGAACCCGATTCACAAACAGGCGACACAGGCACAACACCAGGCAAAACCACTTATCAGGGCGCCAGCCTCAACACCAGTCACAACACCAGCCCCAACACAAGAGACCAAGATCGAGCCGCATCACGTAAACAAGGCGCTCATTGGTGCGGGTGCGCTTGCTTTAGCAGGCTTTGTTGCCTGGATGAGATAATTATCTCCTGCGCTTGGTGATCCTTTCAATCATGAAGCCCACAACGGCAAGGATCAGCAGCCAGGCGTGCTCGCCAAGGAAGGAGATAACCTGACCGGCCGCTTTGAAGATAAAGCCCACGATCGAGCCGATCAAGCCTGGCAGGATGGAGGCAACCTTATTTCCTAGGGCTTTGAGCCCATTACCAATAGCCTTGGTGCCGGCCTTTAAGCCATTCATTACAGCAATCGTCACAGCCCCTATGACTAGACCTGCAGCCAGAACAACTGCTTGAAGGGTCCAGCCATATTTCTTGAAGATATTTTTGACCCTTTCTCTCAAAGGAAGAGCTTCTTCTCTTTCCTGAACTTGTGTTCTTAGTCTTGCCAACTCTTCTTCTCGCTCAGCAACCCGGGCTTCTGCAGCTTCTCTGTCAGAGGGAGAAGTGTTCTCATCCTCTATCACGCGCCTGTCTTCCTCGTTTTGTCGTACAAGCTCGGCCTCTTGTTCGTTTAACTCATCCAGCGGCTTGGTGGAGTTCAGTCTTGCTTCGACAGCATTCCTTTCTCTTGTTTTCGCAGAAAGTTGTGTTCTGAGTTTGTCAACCTTTGCCTGCTCTTGGTATCGTTGTTTTTGTATTTTTTGAAGGGAGCCTAATTCTTTTTTCTGGTTTTCAAGATCGCCTTGAAGATTTTTCTTTAGTTGTTTTAACCGATCTAGCTCGGTTTGACTCTCAACGCTTGAACCGTGTTCCTGATCCAGAGCGTCAATCCTCGCTTGAGTTTCTTCGATTCTCCCCCTGAGGTTTTGCACCTCATTTGCTGCTTGTTGCCGCCTTGTTCCACCTCCTTCAGTTGTTTTTCTGCCTCCTTCAATCTTTGTCTTTATTCTATTATTAATGTTCTGTCTTCAACGATGATCTTTTCAGCGCTTGGTCCAAGAACCGATCTGAACTTGTCTGTAAATGATTTAAGAAGCCCTGAACCATCCTGCTTGAAAACGGGAGTTTCATCGCCTCTTGCTCCAAAGGAGACGATTTTTCCTTCGTTCACGCTTTTTCTGCCAAACCCAATAGGACCTAATCGGCTGAGGTCAACTCTCGGAAAGCGCTTTTTGAGCCAGTCCATGGCTTCATCGACCCTAGATGCTTTTTCCGTTGCATCTTAGACGTCGCCTACAAGCAGAGGGATGTCCTCAGTATCAAATCCGCTCTGTTCACGAGGCAGTGTATGCATTTCATGTTGTTCACCGCCATGATATGGGGTGGATGCAGCACCTGGTTGAAAAGGTGTTGTTGTGTCAACTTCTTCTTCGTCGTCATCATCATCGTGGTCAATCCCCCAGTCTTCCCAAGGATTCTCGTTCTCGCCAGGTATATCATATCTGCCTTCTGCCATGATGTATATATATAATTTTAAAAACATATATATATATATATACTCTTGCTATGGCTGTGCAACCAAACCTCCTCCCAACGAACGCAGAGAAGATTCTTGGTGCTATGAAAGCAGAGCGCACCGTAAAGCGCATCACATTTGATCGCTCTACAGCCAAGCCCGGCGAGACCCTGTACGTTTCGGTGCCCAAGCTAAACGAACATGAGGTTATCGTGTCGGGCTCGCTTGCCTTGCTCTTTAACATCGACCTTGCCGGCGGCCACGCAAACAACTACCTTGTACAAAATGTCTCCAGAGCACTAGTTGACAGGCTTGTTGTCAAGTTTGCCGCCACCACTGTCCAGGACACTGTTGGGTATGATATTTACAAAATCTTTGAGGACCTATTCCTTTCTGTTGACAAGAGAGACAACATGATTTCCGAGGGCATCCAGAGTTTAGATTTATGCAAGATCCGCTCTAGTGCCGGCGACAAGAAGACCTCTGGCGTGGATGCGGAAAACAAGCTAGAGGCCATTTACAAAAACAAATATCGCATCAATCTTGACCACCAGATTCTAACAGACCACGGCGTCATGTACCCACAGGCCCTATACAATGATTTGATATTCGAGATTACGCTTGCCCCGGCTTCTCAAGTTGTCAAGGGTTCGGATACAAGCAAGGTTGTGTACAAGTTGACAAATATCCAGCTTGAGTACGAGACAATCCGAAGTAAGCAGCTGGCTGACGGGGCAGCAAGTGTATACTCTAGCGGAAAGGAGTTTGCCTACGACCATATCATGCGAGAGGAAGTGGTTCCCTTCTAGAAGGGTTCAGACGCTCGGCTGAATCTCAGGGTGGACCCTCAGCGTAGGTCACTGAAAGCCATCCTTCTACTATTCATCGAACCCTACACAGCAGGAGCCAGGGACTCAGAAAAATACTTCAACCCAGACATCACCAAAGTTAATGTAACCATCAACGGCTCCCCCAACAGGATTTACAATGAAGGCATCAACGGGACCGACATGTGGCGTGAGGTCAGCAGACTCTTCAACGTAAAGAGTGGTGGCAGGCCAAACATGAATCTGACCAAATATCTCACGGGCAACAAGTTCGGCCTCCTTATCGATCTTAGATCAATGGCTGATACAACCCTACATGGCAATGGTCAACGCCTCGTCAACACAAAGGATGGCGTGCATCTTGAGATCGAAAGGACAACCTCCGGCTCGGGAAACGTGCACTGCCACATCTACACCATCAGCGACTCACAGATGAACATCATGGACAGGCAGCTGCAGGCGGTTCAGTGCTAAACATATATAATGGATCCAAGAAAGCTGCCATTCAATGCACTAATTATCGGGCTGACTAACTCTGGCAAAACACAATATCTTCTGAATCAGCTGCGCGGTCCCTTCAGGGGTAGGTTTGACTATATCGTTCTATTGTGCCCCACCTTTGTTCACAACAAGACATATGATGGCTTCGTGGACAAGGAGCCACGCATTTTCGTGATAGACTGTCAGCAGCATGAGATTGAAATATGGTTAACTTTAGCCAGTTATTAGCGGAGCACTTGCCAGGCCGAAGGCCTGGCTGCGCAGCTCCATACTCATAGAGCCTATGCCGTGATTTTTCATGGTCATGGCTAGCGGAATGTTTCGCGGGCGCGCGTGTGCCCGCCCGTGTTGGACAACATCCGGGATCTTAGCAATTTTGTTTTTCGCGCGGCCACACAGCCGTGAGCTCGGTAAACACTTTAGTTGTTTTCTTGTGCCTAGCGGAGAATTAAACTCGTTATTTTCCTGCATTTTTTCGCGGTTTGCTACTCAAGACAGGGATACTAATTAAGGTATACTCAGAAGTCGCTTTAGTGGAAAAAGACGAGCTTTCAGGGATAAAATCTTGCTTCGAGGAACTTCATGTATTACGTTTTTATCAATGCGGGAGATGATTTCAGAACCAGAAGCGGAGATTTGAATTTCCAAGCAAGCGAGGAACTTAAAGGTAAAACAGATTACAGTTTTCGATGAGAATTTATGTTGATATCAATCTGTGAGTGACTTGTTATTAGTGTTATTGTTAGTTTTGGCGAATTGATTTTAAAACGTGCCTAAATTTAGTTGTATCGATCTCTTGAATTTCATCGAAGAAAGCTTGAACTCGATGAGCTATAATTAAATGGTACGCGTTTTGCTTTGAAACGTAAACTAATGGAGATTTGAATAATTTTTTTCGAAAGAAGATTGTGTTGTCAATTTTTATGTGTTTGTTCATTCATTAGATAGATTGAAAAGCGATTTTATGTAAACAAAACAAGACTTCATTTTATAGTACAGTTCTATCTTCACTCGCATCGCCTTATGCAAATATGTTTGTGTATTTTTGCAATTTTTGATTTTCAAATCAGTTTCTCGGGCAATTTTTGACAAACATAAACTGTATTTTATTCGGAAACTAGTGGTACTATTTATTCTAGACAGAGAAAAGTTGTTTTTGTGAACTTTTGTACGGTCTATAAAAATGTACTGTGCAGACGGTCGCGTAATACTGTTTTTGAGAATTGCTAAAATTGAAAATAGCCCGTTCGTCAATCTTAATTCTTGTGCTTCCAACCTTTCACCTTAGTTAAGTTTCATCTTAGTTGAGCTTGTTCAAAGTGCGACGCTGTTAGGCTTCGGCTATCTATATATATTACTTCAACGGGACAAACACGCTATTTGTGCTCGATGACTGTGCTGCTTCGAAGGATGTGAAAGGCCGCACGAGTAAACTTGTGAAACTAGGCTTCAGTGCTCGCCACAGCGGCTGGTCAGTGTGGGTGCTAACCCAATAGTTAACCAGCATTGCGAAACCCTTTAGGGAAAACGTCGCAGCGATCGTGCTTTTTTACACCCCATCAGGAAAAACAACGAAAGCTATCTTCGATGACTATGCCGGTCAGCTTGAACATCAAGAGTACAAAGAGTTGATTGCAAAATTAAAGGAGCACAAGTTTTCTCACCTAGTCTTCTCTCTGCGGCATCCCTATGGGGTAGAAGTGAAAATGTAAAAACATATATATACGCTGTGCCATGAACACCTCAACCAGTATCCACAAGCTCACGGTCTTTTCACAGCTTCTGGGTGAATTGCAGAGTCATGCGGAGGAGATGCAAATACAGATAATCAAAGCCGCTGACGCGGACGATCTGCGCCTCATGCTTCTTAGCCGCTATCCTTTGAAACTCACTGTGTGCCCAGACACCATGACAGCGCTTATACGTGAGGTTGAAAGTCTTTTGCCTGACATCAAGAGAATAATTGAAAAATAAATATATATATACGCAATGACAACAAACCACCCAGAAGACGTGGCCGTAATGAATGAAATCATGCAGATGCTGGATGCAACTCCTGATAGCTCTGTGCCCTCAGCGATTCCTGAAGTCTTAACAGGTAATGATACTCCTGCTCAACGCGAGAAACTTGCAGTCCTTGTTTCAACCGGCAAATCAAAAGAAGCCATAGGTGCCCAGCTCACACACGAGCAGGTGAAGCGCCTGACGGATAAAGAGGTTGAAAAGTACTACAAAAGGTATGAAGCCTATGTTGGCAACAAGACGACCGAGTCTCTGATTGACAGCGTTATAATTCTCGTAACCAAAGGCGCCGGCATGGTTGTTAAGATTGACGATGTGGAGGCGTTTCAGAAAGAACTCAAAAATGACTACATGATTAACCATGAACTGTCAACTCTTGCAGGAAACCTTGCACTGCGATGTGGGCGATTCTTGGCCTTGGCCAATGCTGTTTTGATCACTACAAAACACATCGACTTCAAAAAGGAGCAAGAAGAGTTGCCCCCTCAACCTTCTCCACCTGTACACCAGAGCAGAGACAGTGAAGGTTATCCACTCGAGGGGTTTGATGAAGTTGACAAATAATCTGAAAGGAACCATGAAGGAACCATGAAGAAACCGCGAAGGAACCACGGAGGAAACTGGTAGGAACCACGAAGGTTTAAAATAAAAATACACATATATACACATGATGGCGCAACCACTCGAGACGGTGCCTGAAGAAACAGTCGCGCCAGCACCCACAACCAACACGCACGTTACCTCTGATACCCCAAAGACTGCTCCAGCCAAAAACCCTGGTCGTGTTGCTTCTGGCAAAAGGCTTGCTGAACGCATCCGCCTGGCAAGAGAGGCAGAAAAACAAGCACAAGCTTCTAAAGCAACAAACGAGCCTACCCCAAACTCGGCACCCCAAAACTCGACAAATGAAGAATCTAGCAGCAACACAATATTTCTCATTCTTGGTGTTGGTGGCTTGATTATATCAGCATTTGGTGTATATTACCAACGCGAGGTCATTATGAAGACACTTGGGCGCAACAAGGCCCCGACCCCAACCCCTGTAGAAGTGAATGAAGTTCAAACTCCCCCACCACCGAGGCGGAGAATTCGCGAGATGGAATAAAAAAAAACATATATATACACCATGTCTGACAACAAGCTCGTGAAAGCTGTTCTTGATGCAGCCACAATCACTGGCCTTGTCGCAAGTATTGGCTGGGTTGGCAAAAAGATCATCAAAGAAAATCTCACGGCCGACCCTAGCTCGAGTCTCATGAACTACGTGAAGTTCACTGCCGCCATGGCTGGGAGCATCGCTCTCAAGAAATATCTCGAGGACCAGAAGATCCTCCCTGCCTCAATGTAAATCATATATATAGCAATGGCCTCAATCGCTATTATGGTTGGTGGAGCAATTTTGAATGCTGCCGCTTTCACTGGTGGCAATTATCTGGCAAAATACTTATCCGGCGACAACGGACAAGCCGCTCTGGATGAAAAGATCAGACACGACAAGGCGTTAGAGGCCTATCAAGCGGCCTACGCTAAATATCAGAAAGATCGCACAAAGCTCCTCGACTGGGTTGCAACCAATGATCGGATCAAAGATCAAGCGAAACACAACTTTCAAGACACTGACCAAGCTCTGGTGCTCTACAACCAAACACATCGAGAGCAGCAAATAACACTCCCCAAAGAGCCCGAGTTCTCTAACTTCTATAAACCAGGCCCACAGCAGAAGCAAGGCGAACTCTTGTTTATCGGCACTGGGGCGCTTGCCCTTGGCTATGCAGCGTTTCGCTTTCTGTAAAAAAAATATATATATATATATATATACAATCATGGGTCACGAAAGCAATGCATATGAAGGAGCTATCTACGACGCTGGAGCTATGGGTCTAAGGTTTTGGTGTGAAGGCATATCCTTATTATCTGAAGCAATTGACCAGATGATGTATTATGAAAGGATTAACCAGATGTGTGAAAGGATTAACCAGCAGTATGAAAGGTTTAACCAGCTGAATGAAAGGTGTAACCAGCTGCTGCATGAAAAGCGTAACCGGCGTAACCGGCGTAACCGCCTACTATCTGAACAGCAGGAGAAAGCTAATGAACAAGAACAAGAACAAGAACAATAATGTATAATATATGGAGGCGAAACTCTCAAAGATCTATTACAGCCCCAAAGGTTACTGGAAAGGCCTTGCCGCTGTCAAAAAGCTAGCTTCGGCAGCCAAGGTCTGTGATGATGTCGCAAAGAAATGGCTCTTCAAACAAGCCCTTTGGCAAATATATCTTCCTGCGCCACGCCATATCCCTCGGCCCAAGTTTGATGTCCAGACTCCTAATGCGGTGCATCAAGCAGATCTACTTTTTTGCCACACCACAAACTGCCTCATGGGCGAAAGATTTACAAATATGCTTTGACAGTTGTTGATGTAGCAAGCCGTTACAAAGCAGCAGAGCCCTTGACTTCGAAAGAGTCTGATGAAGTTTCGAAGGCGCTTACACGTATTTACAGACGCGGGCCTTTGAAATGGCCACAACTGCTGCAAGTCGATCCGGGGACAGAGTTTATGGGAGCTGTGACTAAAGAGATGGGGGCTCATAAAACAACCATTCGTCGTGGGCGCGTTGATATCCACAGAGACCAAGGGATTGTTGAAAGATTCAACAGAACCCTGGCTGAACGATTGTTTGGTTATCAGTATGCCGTTGAAATCAATCTACCCTCTGGCCGTTCGACTGCTTGGTTTAAAAGAGTGCTAGATGTTGTCCCTGCCTTGAACAATGAAGTAACCAGATTGACTGGCAAGAAGCCCGCTCAAGCAATCAAAGAGAAAGCAACCTCAGCCAAGCCCGCAACCCCATATTTGAGACCAGTGGGCTTCTCCGAAAAGAAGCTCCCTCATGGAGTCAACGTGAGATATTTGTATCAGCCTGGCGAACTTGAGGGCGGTAGTCGACGGGCGACGGATCCGATCTGGTCTTTGAAAGTCTACAACATTAAAAGAGTTGTCACCAAGCCAGATGCGCCTGTCGTGTATTACCTTTACGACGGGCCCAAGCGCGGGTTTGTGCGTGAGGAGTTGATGATTGTGCCGCCGGGCACTCAGTTGCCCCCAGCTGGGTTGTGAAAAAGGCCTGTTGCAATCTGCTCTTTAGACATGCTTTTTAAGGCTTCTATCTGTCTCGGGGAAAAATATGAAGCCTTGGTTGGAGGCTTGTCTGGAGGCTTGATTTGGTAAGAGAAGCCATCACCATATTTCGCTGCCTTTCTTTTTGATGTGGTGAAGGGCCCGCTTCTTCCTCGCCCCATGTTGTGATATACTAGGGGAGTGTCTTTTGTTCAGTTAGCCGTGTGAAACTCGATTGGCTCTGTGTGAATGCCGTCGGGCAGCACCCAGCGCTTGTCGTAGTAGGCGCTGAGGCCCAGCTTGCGCTGCTCGTACGTGTACATGGCCCCTTCGTGTATTCGAAAGCCTCTGTTTGTGGCCATGTCCTTGTAGCCTTGAAAGACCCGCTCGTATCTTTCCCACCGAAGCTCGTTTGGCCGCTTGTTGACGCCCTTGGAGGACATATTGGCCTCGCCGCTATTCTCGTCTTCTACGTAATAGCACTTGCTGCACAGAGCGATGGCTCGGGTACCTTCCTTTTCAAGCTTGAACAAGCCGGGCTCTCTGCTGCTCCACTGGTCCCAGGAGAGCCAGGTCTTTTTCTCCCTTTCGAACTGGGCGTGAAGTTCTGGTCGAACTGCTTCTTCGAAAGTGTCGTATGAAAGGGCGAAGTACATGCTGTCCGTGTCCATCTGAATGAGCTCGAAGTCACGCCTGTCGAGATAGTGATCGAGGAACTCGTAGTAGAACTGCAGTATGCGCAACTTAGCAAGTTGATAGACGACGATGCCGACTTGAAAGGGGCGGTTTATGGTGACCTTGTTTTTGCGCAACTCGATCTTGTATAATCCTTCGATCTCCTCGAGATCTTTGAACCAGGCTGAGCGCAGGTGTTTGTCGATCGTGTCTTCGTCGTTGGTGTATACAACTCTTGTCTGTCGCTCAACAGCTTCAATGAACTTGCCGTAAGCGCTGTTGCCCAAAAGCTTGAACACTTCTGCGAGCAAGGGTTTTTCCTTGTCAGCGTCGCCTTTCCTTCGGTTGTTTGCAACCTCCTGGACGAATCAGTCGAAGATCTTGATGGGTGTGTAGTTGATCGTGCGGTAGACAGCGGTTATGTTGAGGCCATGATTGTAAAGCCACTCCAGCACCGGGGCGTAAAGCAGCACCTTTTTTGCTTGAAGCACGCCTAGCAGCTTCTTTTGCCCGGGCAATTGGGTTCTGTTGCTTTTAGCGAGGTAATCCTTCATGTGCTGAGGGACGTCCTCTTCGCCCACGCTGCGGTTTACAAAGAGCGGAGGAAACTCTTCGAAGTGCTCCCACAAGTCCTGAGGGACTTCGATGTCGACCTCGGCAAAGCCGAACCACTGCTTCGTAATCAACTTGAGCCAGAAGTCTCTTGCGGCCTCTACTGGATCTTCGTACTGCACGACTTTCTCTTTACCACAGGGCATTTCCTGCAACATGGTGCTAGGGTAAAGGGAGTTCGCATCGAAGCCAAGAATACGCTTAGTGATGTGAGCGGATGCGGGTTTCGCCACGCACGTGTTTACGTGTGAACACCAAGCTAGGGCCTCCAACCACAGCTCTTTAAGCATTGCATAGGCTTCGGCACTTGGGGCGAATATTTGGGGTCGGTTACGGCCTCTCAGGGTTCCTCTCAGGATGTATTGCATCGAACCCCCAGGCAGCGAAACAGCGTCTTTGAAAATGTCAACCCCGAGCTTGGTGTAAAACGCTTTCATTTTCTCGAGGGTTTCGAGAAAGGGAGTAACATCGAGGTTGTTGTAATACTCCAGCCAGTCTCCGAAGGTCTTCATGCCGCGCTCTTTGAAAACCCGCTCGCATTGTTTGTACTCCTCTGGAAAAAGAACAAAGGAGTTTCGGAGTTGTGAGTACCAGCACCAGTATGGCGGAAGCCCCTTGTAGTCAAGTTTGTCAGCACTGTCAAACCATTCGTATGGGAGCCAGGACTTTGTCTGTTTCGCCCCATACGTCTTTACCCATTTGTCGTAGTTGATGCCTGGGGACAGATAGTTTGTGACGTCGAGGAACTTGAAGGAGGGCGTGTTGATGAACATGATTTGTCTCTGTTTCTCCCCTGCAAAGACGCCGTGTTCTTGTCCGAGATAAAAAAACAAAGTGTTTTCTGATAAGGTGCAGATCGTATCGGCCTGAATTGAAGCCGATCACTGGGACCTGTTCACACCATTGCTTGATGAGTTTTTGTTGATCTTCCGTTAACCCCTCAAGATCCGGCGGCATGTATTTTTGAGCTATATCATCTCTGATTGCTTTGCCACGGCGCTCCAGAGATTGATAAAACAGCCGGATAAGCTCTTGGGGGTCTTTAGAGCAAATGTACTCTGGCGCAGGCTCCAACGTGTCTGCAATGGAGACTGAGATAGGCACGTACTCGCTTTCGTAAGAGAGATCCCTGGTCGGCTGACTTGCCTTGGTCTTGTCTTGATAGGCTTCGAAGTAGACGATAGCGTGTGGATACGTTTCGTTTCTTTTAGGGGCGACTCGATCGTGCCACCAGGGTCGGGGCATCTCGTGCTCCCACCTTTCAACCAAGTTGTAGCCAAGTATCGTGAAGATACAGTTCTTTCGAAGGCTTGCTCCCTTGTGATTGTGTTGTCTTTACGATCAGTCGTGATCACTTAGTTTCTTTGTTCAGGTGCAGGAAAGCACTCTCGACAACCGTGCCAGTGGCAGCCGTGATACTGAAACACGGTTTTGCTTTCTGGGTGATAGCCATCAACTTTGTAGCGCCAAATGGTGCGCTCGCCTCCATGGCCGCATCTGTGGTGGTGGATGTGAATGCCCCGCTGTCGAGCCTCATACTCTAGCCAGCAAGTTGCGCGAATGCCGAAACTGCCTTCTGGATAAAACGCCTTTTCAAAAGCTGACTCAGGAGCAAGGATCTGATTTCCCGGGCAAGTAATATTAGTTTGCCCGCGAGTGCACGTCTTGGCGTGGCGCGCTAGGTTACAGGCTTTTGTGAACCTTGCCAAACAATCGCCACAAGTGTAGTTGTTTGTGACTTTGTTTATGTCAGTGATCAAGAAGGCATGAGCGTTGTAGATACCGATAGTCATCGCACGGATGCCGACTTTATCATAGCGCGAAGTTGTGTAACTCAAAACAAAGTCGCCGTTATCTGTAACAGTGTAAGCGGCAATCCCTTGTCTAAAGTGCCTTTCAAGCAAGTGAAACTTTTGTAAAGTAACAACATTGCCATTAGGTCGACCTCTACGGTGAAGAGCAAAGAAGCTTTGCGCTAATGCTCTGGCTCTGCGAGTACACCGATTTATATAGGCACCTTGATGAACCGCCAAACACCGAAAGAGGCAAAGATCGTCGTTGTAGTTGTCAAGAGAGATGACTTCTCTTTTGTTACGAAGCCAGTCGGGCAACTCGCCAAGACCGATTTGCAAAGGTTGTAGATCTAAAATCGCTTTAGCCTCAACAAAGACAGCGCTTTCGAAAACCCATTTCGTATCAGGCCTGTTGATTTTTTCACCTTGAAGACGAAGCTCTTCTTGTTGTTGCAACCATCGTTTCCTTTGCGATAGTTTAGAAAACGAACGACTGCTGGTGTTTGTATAGTAAACGATGGGTTCACCGGTTTCGATGTTTCGCAGCTTGTAGGCCCAGGTAAGCTTAACTTTATGCCTTGTGCGAACAGATTGTTTGATTTTGTTCATCATTTGGGTTACAAGAGGTCTTGTTAGCCCCTGAGTAAAGCGCCAGTTTATTGTTCTCTGTCTTCGCCCCGGTCTGCCTTGTGCACCATGTTCGCCACGATCATATAGTTCAACAATCCGACCAGACATCAGAAAGTTCCCCATACGCTCTCGATCTAAAGGGTCAAACCCTGCGAGGTCCTCGTTGCGAGGAACCCTCAAAAGGGGTTTTCTTTCTTGAGCGTCGAGCCAAGCGATAAGCTCGCGCTGAGGGATATTATCGAAAACGTCACGCTCGTTGTTCATGGGTCTCGCCATATATATATATATATATATATATATATATATATATATATATATATATATATATATGGGTTTTAGATACACAGGGGATCCCTTTGTTTAATTGGTAATAACGGCCTCGCAAATTGGTTAGGTCCTATAAACAACTTAAACATATGAAAGCCCCCGAGTAGTATATAGGGAGTCAGGCAAATTCACGTTTTCTGAAGGCCCAAAATAAGCCGCCAAACGCCCGAGTTACCGCCCCACAGGGCGAATGCAATGAGTCTTGTGGGGTGGTAACTCGGGCGTTTGGCGGCTTATTTTGGGCCTTCAGAAAACGTAATTTGACTGACTCCCTATATACTACTACAGGAACATACAAGAAAGCTCAACAGCCATTGAGAGCGCGCGTACACAAAACCGGTGGATCAAACAAGTCTTGCAACTTTGGTGATTGCGTGTTTTATGTATCACATAGCCAACTGTTCAATGTATGAGCAGCTGCCTTCATCAAAGAAAAATTCCTATTTGTCAGCACACAAGAGACTTGGTGACTACCTGCAACTTAATAACAAAAGACGCTTTTGTTGGTGGGGGTGGATTTAATAACATGTAAAAATCATAAACGTATTTTAAAAAATACTAAGAATACTGCTTCCATAACAATGACTTATAGCGGAGCTCTCGCGGGCCGAAGGCCCGCTGCGGAGCCCCACACTCATAGACAATATGCCCGTTATTTTTCATGGTCATGGCTAGTGGAATGTTTCGCGGGCGGCGTCTGTACATGTGTGTCCGAGCGTTGGGCAGGGCTAATTCGCGGACGCTTATGACATCGCAAAACATGCGCGTATGACGCCACACAACATCCGGGATCTTAGCAATTTTGAAACCAAAGCGAGGCTTTGTTTTTCGCGCGGTTACATGGCCGAATGCCACGATGTTTTTCTGTGTTTACTAAGCAGAGAAAACTGTTTAAATTAAAGTTGTTATTTTCCTGTATTTTTTCGCGGTTGCTACTCAAGACAGGGATACTAATTAAGGGATACTCAGAAGCCGCTTTAGTAGACAAAGAAGAGCTTTCAGGCATAAAATCTTGCTTCGAGGAACTTCATACGCTTCTATCAATGTGGGAGCAATGCGAGATGTTTGTCACTTCAGGTTTCAGAACTGAAAAGCGGAGATTTAAAGAATTTTCAAGCGGTCGAGGGACATAAAGGTGAAACAAAATACATTTTTCGATGGGAATTTATTTTGATATCAATCTGTGACTGATTTTTTCTTTGTGTTCTCGCTAGTTTTGGAGAATTGATTATAAAACGTGCTCAACAAATTCAGTCGTTTTGATTTCTTTTATGGAAGACAGCCTCGAAGCGCTATAAATGGTTTGCGTTTTGCTTTTAAACATAAACTTATGGCGATTTGAATAAATTTTTCGAAAGAAGATTGTGTTGTCCATTTTTATGTGTTTGTTCATTCATTACACAGATTGAAAACCGATTTTATGTAAACAAAACAACACTTGGATTTTTATAGTTCTAACTTCACTCGCGTGGACTTTTAATATGCAAATGTGTTTGTGTATTTTTGGCAATTGTGATTTCCAAATCAGTTTCTCGGGCAATGTTTGATACGCAACAGGTGTATTTTATTAGGAACGTAGTCGTACTACTTGTTCTAGACGGAGGAAAGGTTGTTTTTGTGAAGTTTTGTACGGTCTAAATGTACTGTGCAGACGGTCGCGTAATTCTGTTTTAGAGAATTGCTTAAATTGAATAATAGCCCGGTCGTCAATCTTAATTCTTGTGCTTCCGACCTTTCACCTTAGTTAAGTTTGTCATCGGCTTTCTGTTCATAGAGCGACGCTGTTAGGCTCAGCCTATATATATATATATATATATATATATATATATATATATATATTGTTAAAGTGAGAACAGACATTTTCACAACAAAGATTATGAGTGAAAAAGTGCCTCAGCCGGGAGTTGAACCCGGGTCTCCTGATGACCGGACAGATGCCTTAACCACTAGGCCACTGAGACAACCACACTTACACAAACACAAACAACACATTTGTGGCTTCATAGTAGAAAGCTCTTGGGAAACATTTACCCAAATTCTGCAATTAGGATCGCGTCACTTTTACCGAGTCGTTCAGCGATTCACAGTCCACTCCCCAAGGAAATTAAATTACAAATTAGTGTGGGAACGGAGATATGGACAACTAATTGCCTCGCTGTGAATCGCCTTCCTGACGAGAATAGGTTGGTGATCCAAAGATTATGAGGCAATTAGTCATCCATATCTCCCTTCCCACACTAATTTGTATATATATATATATATATATATATATATATATATATATATATATATATATATATATATATATATATATATATATATTACGGCCATCCCTAACTCTGCACCCAATATGTCATAGAACATTCGCGTTCTTTGTCTAACGCTTACTTAGCCTAGTCTTTTGGACCGTTTAGAAGGTACATTTCTAGAGAGAATGGACCGATGTTTTAAACGAGATCTAAATCTTAGGCAACGTCTTTCTATAGTGTACTCCCCCTTTAAAACGAGAATAACCGTTGGTTAATATTTTGACCACGGGTGAAAATTATTATTATTATTATTATTAGTAGTAGTAGTAGTAGTAGTAGTAGTAGTAGTAGTAGTAGTAGTAGTAGTAGAAGAAAAAGAAGAAGAAGAAGAAGAAGAAAAAGAAGAAGTAGCAGTAGAAGTAGTAGTAGTAGTAGTAGTTGTAGTAGTAGTAGTAGAAGTAGTAGTAGTAGTAGTAGAAGAAAAAGAAGAAGAAGAAGAAGAAGAAGTAGTAGTAGAAGTAGTAGTAGTAGTAGTAGTTGTAGTAGTAGTAGTAGAAGTAGTAGTAGTAGTAGTAGTAGTAGTAGTAGTAGTAGTAGTAGTAGTAGTAGTAGTACTAGTAGTAGTAGAAGTAGAATATCAAACAAGTGGAACAGTGTTTAATCGAAGTGGGTTGAAAACGAGGCGCAGCCGAGGTTTATTTAATCTACTTCAAGCTGTTGGATATGTGATGAAACACTTTATCGAGTGTTGGATATAGCTTCTCAAACTGATCGTTAAATGCGGAGAAAACGAAGGAACAAAATCACCAAAATCTATGCAAATTAAAGTGCACCTAACCCGCAATTTTTTTTCTTTTAATCAACTCAATGAACCGTATTTTCTCAATGAAACGCTTATTTCTAACTTAGTCCTGTGGATCCGGCGTTTCTTTGAATCAGCAGTTTTTTCTCGCCCGCCATTCTTTAAGAAAGGGTTATTATTCATTTTTCTTGGCAGCCGTGTAACTTGCCCTTAACCCTCGGACGTACCAAGAGGGAGGGGGTTGGTTGCCACCCCCCTTAAGGTTTTTCTTCGATATTTTCAAGACCATATAAGATTAGCACATGCCTTTTTCAGTAGCTGTTCAGTTATCCTTGAGACACATTTTGGTAAAGTTTAGCGATAACCGGTTGTTATGGTAACGAGATAGGACGTCATAAGTAACATGTGGTCAACCCATTTTTGAAGAAAAATGCCTGTTTTTCACCTTTTTTCAGCGAAAAACATATAAAATGCTACCAAAAGAATCAAATTGTTTAATTGTATGTTATTTTGCAACTCTAGCAAACAATAATTGCAATTTCCGCATTTTTCCAATAAATTTGGATTTTAGTAAAATCCAAGATGGCGGACATCTTGGCGGTCATTTTGGATGACGTCACGGACCCCCCCAGCAGCGCCCCAACCCATAATATTTACCTTATCTTGTAGAGCACATTGCGGGGTATCTATTAGATGTAAAATGTTTCCGAAATATTGCAACATCGCAAAAACCTAAGGGGGGAGGGTTGCAACACCCCCCTTGTACCACGGTTGGGGTATACGTTTGCGTGTACGTCTGAGGGTTAAATCGTATGTTTATTATACCATAAATAAACGTTTGAGGGGCTTACTTACAACTTCCTCTATTATACCTGCCATGTTGGCTACAGCTCCTAATATTAACTCTTTTAAGAGTGGGGTTTGTCACCTGACGCATTAAGAACTTTAAGAACTTGACCGCGACCAGAGCACATAAGCCTCGAAGAGAGGGACTGCTCTCATTTTGGTAAATGTAAATGTAAATATTCAGGGCCCGGCGTTTAATCGAGAAAATGCGGTACGTTGAAAAGCCGAATAGTGAAATATTTCTTTAAGAAATACTAAATAAAAACTGTTTATAGTCAATTGACTTGTAAAAAAATATTACTTGGAGGTGGAAACAAGTAGTTGTATAATAAACGATTCTTGATTTGACGTAATCTTAATAACATTTTGCAATTTCAAACCTCTATAATTCACTAACGCAACGTTAAAAACAAGAAATATTTAACTATTCAACTTTTCAACGTACACAGAGTTGATTAAGCGATGAAACAATTTTGGGTTAAGATGCACTTTAAGACAGGATATCAAAACCTCCTTCACGGCAGTGATTTCCTTTGTGTTCCCGTTATGAATTTTTAATGAGTTTGAGAAGTAATGGTAAATGGACTGATTGGAGTATAATTAAGGGAGTAATTGGACGAGTAATTTGAAATGGCGCGAGGACGAATTGAAATTACGATCACGATTACCCTTAAATTATACGACATGAAATTCAAAAACAAATTAATCGCATCATTAACAAAATTCGATATTAAGAAGTCTATGTGTACGTTTTTGTACTCAAAACGTTAAGAATAGTTCTACCAGTTTGACACCAGGAGAGAAACAGCAATAAAATATTGATTGACGCGAACGCAACTTAGTATAGGTGTTCAATTGTAGCTAACCAATTGAAAAAGTTGTAAAAGTTGTAAAAGCTGTAATTGGACACCCAGGTGACCACGCGCCAATTACGTAGGAAATAGGCGCGCGGATGACCAATCGCAATCAAGAATGTTGTTATTGCTACAATTATTATTACTATTATTACTAAACACTGCTCTAAGTATTTATACACCTAGCAGTATTAAAGAAATTCAACTAACCTTATCTTATGAAAATCAAATGTCACGTTATCTCCAATCAGCATAAATGGCGCCCATTGTCGCACTTTAGAAAAGCCGTTACTTCTCATCCACTTCACTGCCTGGTAAACAGATTCACTGGCACTTTCCCCTCGAACAAGGTGCTCGTAAAAACAAATCATAAAATGCTTTGTTGCAAGGTCTTCTATGGCCCACAGGGCCACCAACACTGAGCGTGCACCGGATCCTAAGAACGCGCGGGCGATTCCAACAACTCCCTCGGCTCTTATATGCCCACCTGCACTGTGACAACAACTAAGAACAACCAGTTTTGCTCGCAGTCGAACCTGTGAAATGTCTGTCATTGTCAATAAGTAGTCTTCTTCTCGTGGAAGCTCGCTATCAGTGGGCCTTTGAGGGGAAAGAACAATTTCTCCTCTTTCGGGATTACCATGAGCGGCGAAATGTATCAGACTCACTGAATGAATCCTTTGAAGCACTCCCTGCTTAGTTGCTTCCATTCCTAGGAAAGGCTGAACTCCGAGTAGTCCTCCAATCATCTCTGCTTCCTCTCTTGCACAAGGCAATCTTGATGGTCTCTCACAGCGTCCCTTGTAAAGCACGTCACCAACATCAGGATCTCCCACTATTAGTGCGCCAGTCTGACTGTGATAGTCTGCTGGACTGTCCTGTTTGAGCTTGAGAGTCGTCAAAGAAGGAACAATGCGGATCCTGAAATTCTCTGATAAAAACGTTCCACTTTCATCCTCTAACGCTGCGAATGGCACTTTGAAGAAAGAGCGATCAGGAACAACAATGATTTCGGCTTTATCGAGTGAGTCAGCCACAGGAGCGATGATCATTTTGTAACACTCAGCAAGAGTAGGGTCGGGTTGCTGGTTCTCGTCTTCCTCTTCTTCCACCAGGCGAAAATCTTCGACGGTATCTTCCTGAGATGATTTAAACGTTGGGTGGGTAACATTTGAAGAAAACCATGATCGATCTTTGCATTGCTGTGGGGGTGGAAAATGAAACTTTCTCCAGATTTCGTTTCCAAAAACTTCCTCTACATGCATATTCTTTCCCTTGTTAACAAAACAGTCATTAACTTTTCTTTGCCGAAAAAGTATAGGCTTGTCCGTATTAACAATCCACAAAAATATAGCATCTGCATGATATAAAATTTATAGGCAAGAACAGTTACTTCCTTTATCCATGATCCTTTCAATACCAACCCATGTCTGTGGATTGACTGATATTTTTTTTCCAAAGAGTACTGAGCTGACATTAAGTCTGCCAGGGCTCTGGCTCATCCAAGCTCTACAGTGTAAAGAGCTTCATTAGGCTTCCCAGTTAAAAAGAACAATGAAGGTAGAATTCGGTAGTATTTAACGTGCTCGTCAAACAACGATATCTTGAATTGGTCATAATCTCTCAAAAACAACGCATCTCCCCACTTTTATGAATGCCGTCAAAGAGACGGGATTTCGCTTCAACATCATTATAAAGCCAAGTTTAGCGTGGATTGACACCTCAGCTTTAATTTCTCCCACCTCTTTTGTGATCGCAGCGAGATCTTGTTTAACGACTGCAAACGTCTTCCCTATCATCCTGATTTAAAAGCATTTTTTTATATATTTAAATGCGCATCTTTTGTACCACTGTGCACGAGTACATGGAAAAAAAGGATCGGACTGCTTGACAATTAATCTTTATACGATCCAACTACTATATATATATATATATATGTTGTGGTTCTATATTATCCTTGGTTCAAATTTTATTTTCCTTTGTTTAAAACTCATTAACATACATTACCATATCCAGAAACAAAGGAAAATAAAATTTGAACCAAGGATAAATTGAACCACAAATATATATATGTATATATTCTTGAACTTGATTTTAATGTATTTCAGAGTGTGGTTCCTGTAACGTGAAGACCAATCTGGGAAGAAGGTTCCTAAATATCGTGGACAGATGCTTCCCGAAAAATCACCCATTACACAAGATCTTCAACCGCCACACACTAAAGCTAAGCTACTCTTGCATGCCAAACATCAAAACAAACATCTCGTCACACAACAAAAAACTGCTATCAGATTGCAACCAGTCACAAACACTCGACAAAGAGTGTAACTGCCGAAAAAAAGATCAATGTCCCCTCGAAGGGAAATGCCTCACAACAAACGTAGTTTACCAAGCAACAGTCACAACTGAAACATCAACAGATTCATACGTAGGACTCGCGACAAACTTCAAAGAACGTTACAGGAACCACACATCTTCCTTCCGACATCAAAACAAGAGACACGAAACGGAATTATCAAAACACATATGGACACTCAAAGACAACAACAAGCCTTTCAGCCTAAAGTGGAAAATCATCAAACAATGCAAACCTTATAACAACATTACTAGCTAAGAAATGTAATTTATGTCTTTTTGAAAAATTCATAATCATCTGTAGAAAGGATCTCTGCAGTCTAAACAAACGAAATGAGTTAGCAAGTTCATGCCTCCACAGAAACAGATACCTCCTCAAGAACTTTATAATAAAGTAACACAATCTCCCAAATTATAAATAGCACTCACATGATTTATATGATAAAAAACGCATGTTTTTATATATCGTTGATATTACCTGATGAGTGTGGCCATCATTTGACCATACGAAACAGTGCTGTAGTAATAAAACGATGAACTACCTCTGAAGTCTTGAACCAATTTATTATATATATATATATATATATATATAAACAAATTCTTGAGTAGAATGGATAACGTAGAGCGCTCAACTATAGAGGAGCATTGACTATAACTTCATGAGAGTTCAGACTTCAGGAGAAATCATCGTTTTATTGCGACAGCTCTGTTTCGTATGGTCCAAAATTAAAAGGACCACACTCATCAGGCAACTTGAACGAATGACCGGTAAAATGGAATACAAGCAGTAAAATACGAAAATTCAAAAATGGTTGCTAGGTAGCAAATGAGTGCCGTTTGACAAAATAAAACTTACAATTTAATTGCTTAATTACAGGATTTTAGTCAGTGATGTACCACAATTTTATTGACGCAGAAGACGGTTTGTAAAAGGCGAAACCGGATACACTTTTACATCTTATTTTGTCAAACGGCACGCATTTGCTACCTAGCAACCATTTTTGAATTTTCGTATTATACTGCTTGTATTCCATTTTACCGGTCATTCGTTCAAGTTGCCTGATGAGTGTGGTCCTTTTAATTTTGGACCATACGAAACAGAGCTGTCGCAATAAAACGATGATTACTCCTGAAGTCTGAACTCTCATGAAGTTATATATATATTTACAAAATTCATTAATAATTCATGAGCAAGTAAGCCAATCCAAACCTGTAATTTAAGTCACATGGATACCACTGTAAACCCAATACAAATTCCAACTGTCTGAAAGCCCGGGGAGGGCTTGAAAAGATAGCGGGGAAAAACTGGGGTTTATGAATTAGCAATGAATTGTTGACAAATTGATACAGAATACTAATTAAGCTGTTAGTATTCTGTATGAAATTGATACAGAATACTAATTAAGCTATTACTATTCTGTATGAAATTGATACAGAATACTAATAGGTCACTCACTATTCTGTCACCAATTTCATACAGAATACCAAACCCCCCGCATTGAATTAATGAACAACCAAGAGTCAGAATTGCCTATTAAAATCTGTAAAATGTGTATTTCAACAGCCGAGAACCAATTTCTCACACTTACCTTTGGTCACCCCTCGCTAAAATGTTTACACCATCCTCGCCATTCACATTAGATATATGTCTATTTATCTCACAAACAACTTGATAAAATGATCTTGGAGGGTACCGACCACCGGAACGATTTACAATTTCTCCCACAAACTTCGTCATCCAGAAATTTAAAGACACAGGCGACATTTGCGCGATATCAATAGGTTAATCTTGAACTTCGTCCATCTTCGTGTAGCCAAAGCCCAGCGCCTCGTTTGCAGCTACTTTATTTGAGCGAGTACTTTGCCACTCCGCGAAAATCTTAATACTCCATTTGGTACTATTTCTTGTATTTTTGGGAGTAGTCTCTTCCAACCAAGCCGCCTCTTCGTCTGCATTTTTCGGGCTTCGAAAACGACATCCTTCCATATTCGCAATCGCTGACGAATAATTTTGATTTGCATTCCTGATCATTTCATCCCATGAGAATTCTCTAATCAGGGTTAAACAAAGCGTGCTTTTCATTTCGTAAGTACAATACAATATTCGCGCCCGTATTGTATTGGATATACAATGTCTCGCCTTCGGCTCGACATTGTATATCCAATACAATACGGTCGCTCATATTGTATCTGGTACATATATATATATATATATATATATATATATATATATATATATATATATATATATATATATATATATATATAATAAAATAATGAATTGAAGACTTCATCAGCTATAAAAGTGCTCAATAGATAAACTAGAGCGATATGTAGATTTGTAGAGATGGATTACTACTTGGTCGAAGACATTTATTCACTGCTACTCAGAGTTTCATGCTTCTTACGAAGCAATCATCGGGCAACTGCCTACAATAACGGATACATAGAATACATACAAAATTTGAAATTACAGAACAATACCTAATGGCGTGACGTGCGGAGATATGATTGGTTAACTAAACGAATACAGTTTTGAACAGGAATTTCTTAGAATGTCTACAAGTAGATAGGAGTTCGCTTCTATTGTTCAGTGTTGACATTTCGGGTCTGTATATGATGAAATATTTTTCCCATAAACATAAATTACAACGCTTGTTTACATTTGAATACGATCTTGCTTGTTTAATCTTACGCCATTTGATGTTGTAAATGACGTCTCTTTCTTTTAAGCTCCAGATGTATTTGCTTAATTCTGTTGCATGCTTGTATTTTTCATTTCTAAATGAGCATACATGATTTCTGTATCTTAATTTAAACGCTGTGTCACAAAGTCCGACGTATGTCTCTTTGGAGGATGATGTTGTGACTTCAGCTTGGTAAATGATGTTTGTGTCGTTGCATTTTCCGTTCATGGGGCACGTGCTTGGGTTCCGGCAGTTACAATTACTATCTTGGGTGAGATCAGACTTATTAATTTGTGATTTGTTGTGGTTGGATATAATCGATTTTATATTATTCATGCAGCTGTAGCTCAATTTAAGCGTATTCCGGTTGAAAATCTTGTGGAGTGGATTTGATTTGGGAAAATGTTGATCAACGAGAGAAAGGAAGCACTTTCCTACGTTTGTTTTGACGTTCATGCTGTAGGGTGGATTGTACCAAAGAATTTTCCTTGGACGGTTCATTCGTGATTGTTGTGACTCGTTGCGTGACTCTTTGTATGCCAGGTTGTAATTGTAGCCACTTTTGCGGAGCGCTTCTTGGTACACGGTTTTGGCATTGTCAAAACAATCACGGTCTGAAGATATTTCGGAAAGCCGCTTGTTGATGGAATCTGGAATATTCTTGATGATGGATGGTATTGTTCTGTAATTTCAAATTTTGTATGTATTCTATGTATCCGTTATTGTAGGCAGTTGCCCAATGATTGCTTCGTAAGAAGCATGAAACTCTGAGTAGCAGTGAATAAATGTCTTCGACCAAGTAATCCATATATATGTATACATATATATATATATATATATTTGAGAGCTAGAGTAATTTCATAAAAGCCAAGAACTTAATAAGATTCATCGGTCAATTCCAGCAGTGCCCATGTCCCACTCTCCCCGGGACAACCCCAGGGCATTAGCCGGATTCGAAAGTGACCAAATTCGAACGTGAGCAAATAGTAAAAGTGAAGTAGGAAAATTCTTCGAATTTAGACTCATCCAAACATTATTTGAAGGCAAACTACGTCAAAAGAGAATTCTTTTCCCTCGGTTTTCCTCTACTGGCGGATTAAAGCCATGGGAGGGGGGGGGGAAGGGGTACTTAACAACGTTTTCTGCGGGGATGCTCCGCCCCGAGGTCCAAACCCTTACCCTTGCACATACTGTTTTTGACAGAAAAGGAATCCCTTTCATATGCCTTTCAAAGAAAATGAAACCCCTGACGTATAGTCTTTACCTGCGTCTGTTTGATATGTTTGGAAAGGCCCTTTTTATAATACTTTACCCTCGGACGTACACGCAAACTTATACCCCCACCGTGGAACAAGGGGGCGGGGGTGCACCCCCTTCGGTTTTTGCAATGTTGCCGTATTTCGGAAATATTTTACGTCTAATAGATAGCCTGTGATGTGCTCTACAGGATAAGGTAAGTATAATGGGTTGTGGCGCTGCTGGGGGTCCGGACGTTATCCATAATGGCCGCCAAGATGGCCGCCATCTTGTATTTTACCAAAAATTCAAATTTATCGGAAAAATGCGGAAATTGCAAATATGTTTTGCTAAAGATGCAAAATAACATAAATTGAACATTTCGATGCTTTTTGTAGCATTATATGTTGTTTGTACCGAAAAATTTAAAAAGCACGCATTTCTATTACGCATTTTTATTACGCATTCTTATGATGTCGTATCTTGTTATCATAGCAACCAGTTGTCGCCAAAATGTGTCTCAAGGATAGCAACTGAAGACGGCATTTGCTAATCGTAAATTGTCTTAAAAAATCGGGGAAAAAACTTAAGGGTAGGGCGGCTTCCACCCTACCCCCTCCCCCTTGTACATCCGAAAGTTAAATGGCAGTTTTCCCTACCTTTTTATACTTCAACTCGTGTTTTCCCTACCCTTTCCTATACTTCGTGAAATCCCTAGCCTTTCATATACTTCAAGTCATGAAACCCCTACCCTTTCATATACCTCCAGCCTCAAAAAGGTACCCCTTTCGGGCGGAGCATTCCCGTATAGCCAATTATAGGGAGTACCCCTCCCTTGATTAGAGCACGTTTACAAGAAATTTCTCGTCCAAAATGGAGTCAGGATTCTTCGAGGCCGAAAACTACAATCATAGACAAAAGTGTTGGGAAGGTTGGCAGTTTTTACCATCGGATTCTTTCTCTCCCTCCCCCTTTTACAATGTTGGTTATAACTGGAATTTTTTAATGCAAAATTGTTGGCTGAAATCCCAACATTGGAAAGGGGGAATGGGAGAGACTCTGAAGAGTGACAGTTGATCATTATTTAACGTTAACAGAGCATCGGTGTAATTCAGCACTTATGCTATTCGTTTTTACAACCTTCCCAACTACTTTCGTCTGCAATTGAATCATAGACAAAAGTGTTGGGAAGGTTGGCAGTTTTTACCATTGGATTCTTTCTTTCCCCTCCCCCTTTTACAATGTTGGTTATAACTGGAATTGTAGGAGGTCAAAAACTAGGATGTTAATACCCCGGGGCACACTCAGTGTAGGCTAATGCCCAACCCCCGGGATTCGAACGTGAGCAAATGCCCGACATAAACCGAGCAAAACACGAAACATCTTGAATGACCCACAAACATAAGAACTACTGTTCGGGCGAGTAGTTTAATCGAGTTATTGTTATATAGGGGGAGTAATGCTCTCAATCGCTTCATGCTACAGAAACCGGGTTAAGCCACGGGAGTTGTCAGCCATTAGGCTTGACAAGACTTATCCACCCCCCTCAATTTAATTAATCAAACTTTCTTTTAGATTTTCTGCCTTTAAGCTGCTACTTGCCATGATGTTGAGGACTCTTTAGTCATTTACCTCCACAATGTACGAGCCATGAAACTCGGGTGTCGTGAGTATTTAGATTCAATCTCTTAGTTAAAGTTATCACGAACAAACTAAAACTAATTGCATAATAGGCACCACACCCCTCAACAACATCGCGTCGCCTGTTCAAAAATGTAAACTTTATTCATAATTTATTGAACACAGCATTAAGAAATGGAAAAATTTAATATGTTCCTCAGCGTTATTTGATTAAAAACAGTATAATACACAGTAAGGTAACTTTTTTTACATGAGGGCATTTGATATAACAACTTGATATGTGCAAAACACTTTCGAAATACATTGTAACTGAATAACGATCTTGAATATTCGCTATTGTGTCATATTTTAGAAGGAGACACAACCAGCGTTAATAAACGATGCATTAAATATCTCATTTAAAATAAGGTGACTCAAAGTACAAAGAATATACCTATAAGGTACAAAATTATGAAACGTTTAAAGGGGCACTGTCATGCTCGTTTCATACAAAACTGATACATTTTAAAACTGATTCCTTACGTTTCTAGCCAGCACGAATTAATTAGACAAAGAAACCCTTAGTGCATTTCGCGTTTACGTCAAGTTAATAGCGGAGCCCGCGGGCCGAAGGCCCGGCGGAGCACCATACTAATAGAACCTAGGCCCGTCATTTTTCATGGTCATGGCTAGCGGAATGTTTCGCGGGCGCGTTGTGTGCCCGCCGCCGTACGCCGTACGCGTTGGGCTAGCTCGCTGGCGCGTATGACGTCGCAAAACATGCGCGTGTGACGCCAAAAAACATCCGGGATTTTTGAGGCTTTGTGTTTCGCGTGGCTACACAGCCGTCAGCTCGGTAAACTTTTTGCTGTTTTTAGCGGAGAATTAAAGTCATTACCCAACATTTTTCTGCGGTTTGCTACTCAAGACAGGATACTAATTAAGGGATACTCAGAAGCCGCTTTAGTGGAAAAAAGAAGAGCTTTCAGTGTCACTCCCGACTCCCCTCAGTAAAGTTTGTCATTTCTTGTTCTTTGTCACGTGACTAGGGACCTTGTTTTCCATGTGCTCGGTAGATTTGTCGCGAGCAAAGCTGATTGTGAGTTAGGTTGTTAAATATTGTGAGTCTTTCTATTCCATCGCTTGAAGCCGAACAGTTCGGTAAGTTGACTTGTTTTAGTCGTCGATTGTTGAGAACATTGTGTGACAATATCTGTAATTTTCAGAAAACCACGTACACGTACAAGAATTACAAGTTGGTGCGAGTTTGATTGAGGACATTTTGTCGACCGATGCCGTGCGGTCGTTTTCTACTTAACCTTGTTATTTGGCTGTGCGTTTTCGCTGTTGAAGTTTGAGGCGTGAAATAAAGTGAGACAGTGTTTTTTCACCAACTGCGAGTTTGTCTTGATTCGTAGTGACAGTTTTCGAACTTGTGCTTCGTGTGGACAGCTAAATATTATTTCGGAGAGTTGAGTAAACATGTCTACCAATTCGTATCCTGTTGCGGGAAAAGGATCTCGATTGAAAATGTATTCGAGAAGAAGAAATGAGGAAGAAGATAGATTTGAGAAGGTTGAGTAGTTGAAGAGATCCAAGGCTGGATTAATTGGAACGCTAAAGAAATTGCGAGGAGTAATTGAACCTTTCTTAACCGAATGGGACAATTTGCCGCCAGAAGATTTAACAACGAAGTTCACGTCTTACGACGAGACGTGGAGGAAATTTGTAAACGCTCACGAACGTTTCATGAATTTAACTGAGTCGGAAATTTAAATCCGCAGAGCTCAAACGATGTACGACGAAGAATTTGCGAAGAAAATGGAGTTGGACAGAGCCGTAAAACTACTTCCACGTCGCGGCTCGTCTGGGTCAAGGTCCATTGAGGACAGCCGATTTTCGGCAAGGTCACGTGAAAGGAAAGGCGCCAAAACCGTGAGTACTGTTTTCAGCTCTAGCTCTGTTTCAAATAGCAGTATTACAACACGAAGCGAGAGAATGGCTTTAGCAAAACTAAATGTGGAGCATTTGAAAAGAAAACAAGAACTTGAACGCAAACTAACTGAACTTAATTATGCGCGGGAATTAATGGAGGTCGAAATGGAAGCTGAGAGAGCCTCGGTGAGCTTTCGTATCCTTGACCGGGAAACCGGAAAGGTAAAGGGAACTAGTTCAACTGGCAAAAAAGAAAATGATCCACATGATGACCTCCAAGCCTTGGGGCTCGTAGGCAATAAAGATAATGTCATAGATCAGGTGAATGCAAAGAAGGAAATTAAAGAGTCCCCAAACCATGTTACCATTTTGTCACCAGCTGCCCCAGAATTTGTAACAAAGTCACCATTGCCAAAGGGGAATGAGCAACCAGAAATGTCTCTACAAGAAGATAGCATGTTTAGTTTACCAGCAAAGTCACCCAATGCCAATCGTTTGCAAATTAAGCAGGAATGTGAACAGCCACCCTCAATTCAGAGCACTCAAGTGGATCAGCAACATGAAAGGTTAAAGCAAGAGCAAATGCCAACTAATTTGAATACTGGGGAACAAATAATTAAAACGTTGTGTCGAGTTATGAATACCCCCAAGGTTTAATACATGCACTTCGATGGAAACCCAATTAACTATGTATCATTCATGCGCAACTTCGAGACCTGTTTAGAGGATGATACTGACAATTCATGAACCCTGCAGCTTCTTATTCAGCATTGTTCGGGTAATGCCCGAGAGGCAATCGAAAGTTGTGTAAACTTGCCAGTGTCAGAGGGTTATAAAGCCGCCAAGAAAACCCTGAAGGAGAATTTTGGGTTGCCTCGTGTGATTGCAAGAGCTCATTTAACAGAGTTAGAGCACTTGCCACCATTAAAGAATAGCGCTGGGTCAGCACTGTTGGAGTTCTCAAGGCACCTTGAAGTAACAGAAAGAACCCTAAGGGGTATGGGTCCTGAATATATTAGTGACTTGAACCACACCAATACCCTAATGGAGCTAAACAGGAAACTCCCTTTCTTCATGAGAGCAAAGTGGGCAGAATGTGCTGGCAGAATTATTGAAGTCGGAGAAAGGCCAAAGTTCATTGATTTTCTAAAGTTCGTGAAAGACAGAGCAAAGCTTGTAAATAACGAATTCGGGGAGGATCTTGTTTCAAGTTCCTCGAGAGAGAAAAAGAGAAATGATGACAAAGGGGAAAGACCCCCAACAAGGCTGACTACCTTAACAACCAAAGTTGGTCAGAATAGAGGACAGAATGGTACCAACAGGAACTGTCCAGCGTGTTCAGGGCAACATGGCCTATGGAACTGTGATAAGTTTAAGAAGCTTTCATATGAGGATAGAAACAAATTGGCACTGAACAAGAGACTGTGTTTCAAGTGTCTCAATGGAGGGCATTTTAAAGACCGTTGCCCTAAAGGAACCTTCAAATGTCAGGTACCAGGATGTGTTGAGGACAATAATACTCTGTTACACCCCACACCCAGAGAGCGATTGGAGAAAGTGAGTACCAACGGTCTTAGCGACCACGACAGTACCCCTCCCAGAGCTGAAGAGAGTCATCAGCAGAATGGTGCAACTACAGGTGATTCAGGTGGAGCCCAAGGACCAAGTCAAGAGGATAATAGTGTTAAAGGAGCATCCGTGACTGCAGCAACTGGGGCCGGTGAGAGGCGTATTTGCTTGGGAGTCGTTCCCGTCAAAGTTAAGGCTAAGGGAGGAGCAAGAGTTGTTGAAACTTATGCACTACTGGACAGCGGTAGTGAGGTGACATTGTGCAAGGAGCAACTCTTTAATGAACTTGGGTCATGGGGCTCGAAACGCAATTACGAGCTGCAAGGAGTGACAGGATCCAAGACCGTCGAGGGACATGTGGTAGATATTGTTGTGATGTCAATGGATGACCGAGTGTCAGAAGAGCTGTCCAATGTTAGGACTGTTGAGCAAATACCCGTGTCGGTCAGTTGCATTCCAAAGAAGGAAGATGTTTTGAACTGGTCCCACTTAAGGGATATTGATTTGCCGGAGTTAAGTGAGTCAGATGTTGGTCTAATTATAGGCCTTAAAGAGAAGCCTATATTGTTTGTCCCACTAGAGTGTAGATCAGGTGGAAGTGGCGAGCCTGCAGTAGCAGTGCGTTATTCCCTAGGTTGGACAGTAATGGGTCCTTTAAGTGGTGTTAGGGATAGTGAACATTGTTCAGTCAAACAACCGGTCAATGGCCGAGCGTCGAGCCGTACTTCTAAAGAAGCGTCTTCTCAGGGACCAAGACTTATTTTCCGAGTACAATGCAACCATGAATGAATATATTGAGGAGGGGCATGCAGAGAAAGTACCGGTTGATGAGCTACACCCTGAGGACCGACCAGTGTGGTATCTACCCCACCACCCGGTGATGCATCCGTTAAAACCTGAAAAAGTCCGAGTTGTCTTTGACTGCGCAGCCCAGTTCGCACAGACTTCCTTGAACCAACAACTGATGCAGGGTCCTGACTTGACCAATCGTATCGTAGGGGTGTTGAGTCGTTTTCGGCAAGAGACAGTCGGCCTTGTAGCCGATATACAGTCAATGTTTCATCAAGTTAGAGTGGAACCCAAAGACTGTGACGCGTTGAGGTTTTTGTGGTGGCCTGGTGGAGAATTGTCAGCTGAACTAGTTGAATATCGAATGGTGAAGCACATATTTGGGGCGACGTCATCGCCGAGCGTGGTGAACTTCTGCTTGAAGAAAACTGCAGAGATGGATGGTGACTAGAACACGGAAGTTGCAAATGTTATCAATAGGAACATGTACGTTGACGACCTCATGAAGTCAACAGGAACGGCAACAGATGCAATCTCGCTAGTGGGCAAGCTCAGACAGCAACTCAGCAAGGGCGGTTTTCATCTGAGAAAATGGTGTAGCAACGATAAGAAAGTAATAGCTGCTATTCCACAATCAGAGAGAGCTGACTCTGTTGTGAACTTGGAGTTGGAACAGCTTCCGACGCAGAGTGCCCTTGGGCTGAAGTGGAGTATTGAAGATGACAAATTTGTTTGGGAGGTGTCTAATAAGATTATGAGTGCATCTTCTAAGAATCCAGTGACAAGAGGGGGCATAGTGTCTGTGGTATATTCCTTGTTTGATCCGCTGGGGTTTATTGCTCCCTATATCATGAAGGCAAAGTTGCTAATGCAGATGTTGAGTAGGAAGAAAATTGGATGGGATGAGCCACTAGAAGAGGCCGAGAATGCGCAGTGGATGAGATGGCTGGATGATCTCAGCAAACTTAAAGATGTGAAGGTTGATCGTTGTTTCAAACCCAAAGGATTTGCAGAGGTACAAGAGACTCAGCTACATCTGTTTTCACATGCCTCACGACAAGGTTATTCAGCTGCTGCGTACCTTCGCCTGAAAGAAGTCACTGGACGGCTCCATTGTTCGTTCATCATGGGCAAGGCTGGATTAGCTCCTATCAAAGAAATTTCCATACCAAGGCTCGAGTTGACTGCAGCGGTTATCTCCGTGAAACTTAGCCACGCAATCCAGTAAGAGTTAGATCTGACTGTAAACAAGGTCACTTACTGGACAGATTCGACCTGTGTACTCAAGTGTATCAACAATGAAACGAAGAGGTTTCATACCTTTAAGTCAAATCGTTTGACATTTATACGTGACGGTTCTACGCCCCGGGAATGGCGTTACGTAAACAGAGAAGAGAACCCGGCAGATGATGGGTCTAAAGGACTGAAGCTGGATGCCTTAATCGAGAATGACCGGTGGCTGACAGGTCCTAAGTTCTTATCTGAAGATGAGGAATGCTGGCCAAAGATGATTGAGATTCCTTGCCTCAAGGACGAGGATCAAGAAGTAAGAAAGGAGAATCAAATTTATGCAACGAAAGTCAGTCGCCATGTTGTAGAGGAGCTTATCTTGTACCATTCATCTTGGTGGAAACTCAAGGTAGCAATCTCATGGTTGCTGCTTTATAAGCGGTACCTTAAGAAGAAGCTCCTACAGCGCAGAGAAGGTTCTTCGACCAAACACGGGTTGGTGGAGAGAAGAAGCTACCTTAAACTTGAAGAGCTTCGTGAAGCAGAGCATGAAATCTTGCGCTACGTTCAAGCCAAAGAATTCCCTGTTGCATTAGAGGTCCAGTCAGCACTCAACGGAGGAGCAGGTGAAAGGTCGGTGAAGAGGCTAATGAAGAAGGCTGGAGATTCAATAAGCAAGTTGAATCCTCGAGTTGAAGACGGGTTGTTGCGAGCAGGAGGCCGTATAGGGAGGGCACCTTTGTCCTACGAGTTGAAGCACCCAGTGATATTGCCCAATAAGCATGACGTCACAGCCTTAATAATCAAAGACCATCACCTGAAAGTGGGGCATATGGGCCAAGAATCAGTCTTGTCGTCACTGAGACAAAGGTATTGGATTCTGAAAGGGCGGTCAGCAGTGCGTCGGGTGTTGAGCAAGTGTTTTGAATGTCAGAAGAGAAGGGCGAAACCGGCAGAGCAGTCCATGGCTGAGCTTCCAAAGGATCGCGTAACACCAAGTGAACCACCCTTCACATATGTTGGAATTGATTGTTTCGGCCCCCTACAAGTGAAGCAGGGACGATCACACGTGAAGAGGTACGGTTGCCTTTTCACATGTTTAACTGTACGCGCAGTGCACATCGAGATTGTACACTCAATGAGTGCCGATTCTATGATCAATGCCTTGAGGAGGTTTATCAGCATGCGAGGCTGCCCCAAAGAGATCCGAAGCGATAATGGGACAGACTTCACGAGAGCGGATAAAGAATTGAGAGATGCAGTTGGTCAGTGGAACCACGAAAGGATCAGTAATTTCTGTGCACAAAGAGAAATCGAGTGGAATTTCAACCCTCCGGTCGCAAGCCACATGGGAGGTGCATGGGAGAGGATGGTCCAAACCGGAAAACGAGTGTTAAAGTCCTTGTTGAAAGAGCAGATGGTTACAGATGAAGTCCTTTCTACTGTAATGGCAGAAGCTGACAATATTATCAATGGTCGTCCCACGCGTAACAGTGACAGCGTCTCAGACGATCAACCAATATCCCCAACCATTTGCTGCATTTGCGCCCTACACCAAGTTTGCTGCCAGGTGTGTTCGATAAGGGAGATCTTCTCTGCAGACGTGCATGGAGACAAGCTCAGTACTTAACCAGTGTGTTCTGGCGGAGATGGACTAGTGAGTACTTACCAACCCTTATGGAAAGGCAAAAGTGGAGAACGCCCAAGGAGAACATCAAGACAGGAGACCTAGTTCTACTAGCAGACAAAAACTACCCTCGTGGTGAGTGGCCGATCGCACGTGTTGAGGAAGTCATTGTGGGCGGTGATGGATATGTACGAGCAGCGCGAGTGAAGACCACTTCGACAGTGGCGACACATGCCAAGAGACAACGACGTGGAGAGCTGAAAGTCAGCAGTTTGATACTTACGCGGGCTATTACAAGCTTATGTCGTCTGGAAATGGACGAATTAGAACAATTGAACTACTGTGTTTCGCTGAGAACTTTAGATCGTTAGGAGTCGGTAGCCTTTTGAGTTTGTAAATGAATTTCGGAATAATTCATTTAGGGGCCGGTGTCACTCCCGACTCCCCTCAGTAAAGTTTGCCATTTCTTGTTCTTTGTCACGTGACTAGGGACCTTGTTTTCCATGTGCTCGGTAGATTTGTCGCGATCAAAGCTGATTGTGAGTTAGGTTGTTAAATATTGTGAGTCTTTCTATTTCATCGCTTGAAGCCGAACAGTTCGGTAAGTTGACTTGTTTTAGTCGTCGATTGTTGAGAACATTGTGTGACAATATCTGTAATTTTCAGAAAACCACGTACACGTACAAGGATTACAAGTTGGTGCGAGTTTGATTGAGGACATTTTGTCGACCGATGCCGTGCGGTCGTTTTCTACTTAACCTTGTTATTTGGCTGTGCGTTTTCGCTGTTGAAGTTTGAGGCGTGAAATAAAGTGAGACAGTGTTTTTTCACCAACTGCGAGTTTGTCTTGATTCGTAGTGACATTCAGGGATAAAATCTTGCTTCGAGGAACTATATACGTTTTTAGCAATGCGAAGAGATGGGTTCGTTTTACGGATTTCAGCACCAAAGCGGAGATTTAAAGAATTTCCAAGTACAGTAGTCGCCGGAGGGACTTAAAGGTAAAATAAATTACATTTTTCGATGGAAATTTATCTTGATATCAGTCTGTGATTGACTTTTTGTCTGTGTTCTCGTTAGTTTTGGAGAATTGTTTATAAACGTGTACCTTAAATTCAGTTGTATTAATTTCTTGACTTTCATCGAAGACACGGCTTGGCCTCGATGCGCTATAAATGGTACGCGTTTTGCTTTTAAACATACACTAATGGGGGTTTGAATAAAATTTTTCGAAAGAAGATTGTGTTGTCCATTTTTATCTCGTTAATGCGCATGCGCATTAAGCGATATTTCGGAATTGAGTACGAAAAAGGGACAAAAGTTGTTAACAAAATTTTGTGGACTTTTGTCCGGGGGGGTTTCTTCTTCCTTCTTTATAGAAGCTATATTAGGGCATTGAGGATATGGTTGGTTAAACCGGTTAGGATTTCAAGAAAGGCGTCACATACTGCCACTAAAATTTTTGGGGAGCACCCCCGGACCTATTGTTAATTTCCCTAGGGTATTGGGATGTCAGAACTTGTCATGAACTTGTCATATCTCACATTACGTTACCGCAAAGGTATTAGTCCTTCTTAAATTTCGATATCTCATGTAAAAAGGGTAAAAATAGGTCAAATGCGTTTTCTTGGGAAACGTAGTTTGAGAATTTCACGGTGTATTTTACTAATGGAGACGTTTTAAGAAAGTTAAATGGGACAGGAAAGTTTGTGTTTTAATATGAGCGGTATGGCAGAGCAAAATAGCATGAACTTTGCGTTTTTTTCTATTCATTGCTATTACGGTTTGATTGTGCAATAGTATGGGAAAGACGTCATAGTTTTGGTGATTTAGCTACCGTGCACAAGGAAATTTTGCGGATTGTCCGACTGAATTTGTTTTGCGGGAGGAAATTTTTGCGGGTTGCGGAGACAGCTAAAATTTCTGCTGGAAGGAAATGTTTGCGGATTTCTGGTCAAGGGCCGAGTATAAATAAAATCCAAGGCATCGGTATTAAACTGCAATTTTACTTCCTGACCGGAGGTTTGTATAATTCCCATAGTTATGGTTGCTGTTCTGGCGCCAATATGAACATAAACAACGAGAAAACTAGTGAGTGAATTATTGTACGTTGTTGTAAAAACGTAACAGTATTATGATAACACTCTCTGGTTCTTTTGAGGACATGTCTGGAGTTGAATCGGGAATACAAATGACTGTTGTGTCGGTCGTCTCGGAGTTATGAGAGTTCACTGTTATATGAGAGTTATGAGTTATGAGAGTTCACTGTTAAAAAGTTACTATGGATCAATTCAGCTTGGTTTACTCCGCATTCAGCTGTGAAAGGTTTTGCTTAGTATGAAATTCGCTTTTATTATAAGCTTTTGTGCTATTCATCGAAATTTAATCTTCTAAAAGTCAACAGGGTTTTGTTTTTTGACAATCAAACTTAATTGTTTTAACCTCTTTGAAAAGCATTCAATTACTGTACCAGGTCGTGCTTTCATTCATACTAAAATGTACTACCTTCTGAACAATAGTTTACCTTGAGTTAATTTATCGTTCTTAATTAGGTTCGTTCCACTATTCAAGTTGATACCTTGTTAGTAAATTTATCATGTCTAGCCGATTTTTCACGTATCAAGCTGTACACACAATAGTTGTTATTACTGTTCTAAATTAGTCTCGTCCGGCACTCACGGTGTTTTTTCAGCTTTATTTAACTAATCAACGACTTGGCAAGTAATGGTGTCATTTTGTTTTTTCAGTATGAATAGTTTAGCTGACTCATCGAAGTTAAATTTAGTAGCTTTTGTTGTAGGTGAATAACTCGATAATGGTACATCGCTAGTACGTGCGTACAAGTTATTTGCCGACCTTGCAAATCTATTGATACGACACCATTACGTACTTAAAAAGGCGCTTGCTGACTTGGATTTTCTGCTACTTCTTTGTTTTAGGGTTTTCAAATGTAGATTACTTTTAAAAATAGTTTTATGAACAATGGACACTTGGGTTAAAAATATATTTTGAAATTTACTTTTGCTGAGCTCAAAGAATTTCACTTGACACTTTCATTATGTTCCTTTGTGTTGAACACTTGTATCTAGAACCGCAAGTCAGCCGGGTTTCTTGATCGCCTTTCTGTTGCGTACCAGTTCGTGGTTTGATCCCGTACCTATCGAGAGAGACGGCTCTCCTTTGCAAGCGAGTTGCCCATTTGAGTTAGTTTCCCCGTTATCAAGCGCCGATTCCTCTAAAGGCTTTCCTTAGTCCGACACCGGCAAAACCTTCCGTCACACCGGACCAGAAAAAGGTTTTTAAAAATACTGCGGTCAGGAATCCCGCATGTTTGATTACTTTAGTACAAATTTTATAATCTGTGTTTAACAGAGAAATTGGTTGCCAGTTTTTCAAGTCTAACTTGTCGTTCTTCTTGTAAAGCAGGCGGATAATTCCTTGACGTTGTGTGTCAGAGATTGATCCGTGTTTAAAAGAGTAATTTAGTAAATCGTGACTTATTAGACCCTAGCCTGCATGATAGGCCCTTTATGAGCCAAGCGGGGCGAGCGAAGCATTTCGCGCGAAGCGCGACACGAGCGCGAAGCACGAGACGAGGGGAGGAAAAAAAATAAGCGCCTGTAGACAGTCCATTGTTCTGGCTCTTCCGCCCACCAGCTCCCACCAATATTAACTGACCGCAGTGATTTGCAAATAACCAATCAAAACACGATCTATATCGCAAGTTATGGAGATTTGAGAGTAAATAAGGTAATATGTGGTGTAGGAGAAGTAAATTCGGATGTGCGTAGGCTAATAAATTGGTTAAAAGGTTGTTTGTGTAAAGGGTATTCGTTTATAGTGGTGTGGGAGGAAAGCGTGAAGGGTGAATTGTCTTGTGAGCGTTTAAAGAGGTTTTAAAAGACACTGGCCTATTTCTATAGTAAGTGAAGGAAAAAAACGGAAAACTGATCCTTACGGCAGAAAAACAGAAGCAGAAGCAGAAGCAAATAAAATAAAATAAAAGTGGAATATAATAGTGCCCAATATTTCGCTTTGCAAAACAAAGCTTCTTCAGGGGCTAGCACTATAAATGATTACAACCGTAAAACCGTTATACAAGTGGTTTTGAAAAAACTAAAGAATAACAAAAACAATGAATATGATTGGTGAAGGGTTTGACGGGTGATAAACTAAACTGACTAGTGATGAGAAAGTTAATGAAGTTCGTCGCGTCTGTTGATTCCAAGTGGTTCTAACGTCTTTGCTTTGTCTATGACAAGAGAAGAGAGTTTCTACACTAGATAGAGCAGCCTAAATTAGTGGAAAACTTTCTGCTTTGTAATACATGCAGAATTTGGGAAAGTACTGCCTCAATTTTGTTGGATCATATTGATCATTTGCAATCTGATATTTCAACGAATTATGCTGATGGGACCGTTTCCAATAACCAAGGGTAGACATCTGCTGTTGGGATCTCTAGTCTGTTGGGAAAAAAGGATGGTTTATGTGATAACATAACGCCCCGATGAGTGAGAAGAGAGAATTTGAGGTGAGCAATTACATTGTACATGAAACATTAATGAAACGTGATTTTCTTCTATCGTTCATTGTTCTTTCAGTGATAAGATTTGCTGCTAAAAGCATAATCAATTTTGAATGACACAGGCTGGAAAACTTCAATTTTAATTAAATGAGAAATAGAACATGATGTAATATGTCAACAGTCACTTTGACCGAGGTCATGTCAAGGATGCTTATAATTGAGATAACTTGTAATGCATTTGTTAAAGATGTTATGGCTTACATGTTATAAGCTTATTTAGTATTTTGTGAAAGAAGGGGTGCGTGACTCAGACAAAGTTTGCTGTCAGCTCAAAGGCTTTGTATGAGCGTGACCCGGCGCAAGGGGGGGGGGGGGGTGGGTGGGGGTACTCCCATATATGACCTATACGGGGACGTGCCGCTGGACAGGGTATGGTTTTGGCATTTTTGTCCTGAACAGGGTATATAATTTAACGCGAGTCTGTCCTAAACAGGGTATGGTTCCAGTTAACGTAGCGCTTGTGGTGACTTCCGTTGTCGTGATTAGCATATTCATGCGAAGGTGAAGTCGTTTTCGTTTCAGATCCGTCTACTATTTTTTTAAAGCTCAGATTAATAACCACGCACGAGTCGTGTCCTAGACAGGGTCCTAAAATAGAGGGTGTTGTTCTACACAGGGTAGGTATTTTCGTTTCTTTTTTGTCCTAAACAGGGTCAGCAGTAGCAGTAGCAGTAGCTAAAAAAATCCGGGGGGGGTCTCCCATATATAAGCTATACGGGTATGTGCCGCTGGATGGGGTCGGGTTTTTGACCTTCTGGGTCTGAGATGGGGTCTTAGTTTTGCCCACTAAGTCTGAGATGGGGTATACTTTTCCGTTCAATTTTCGAATTAAGTGTTTTGTCATTTTTTCCGGTACATTTTTCATCTGGAACCGTGCCTGTAGAAGTCGATTCAATGAGCGTGTATGGGTTTGACGCCTAATTCTGTCAATTTGTGTAAACAAACCCCTTTTTTGTATAAAGAGCCTTTTACCAAATTTAATTGTATGGTCTGAGATGGGGTAGCAAAAATAGAAATTTTGAGGTCTGAGATGGGGTAGAGATTCTTAGGTCCCAGCGAAACACCCCCACCACCGACGCCCGGGGGAAGACGCCCGGGGGAAGACTCCCATATGAAAGGGGCGGGGATGCCCGTCGGAAATTTTGAATTAAACCCCTAAAGGAGACCAATCTGGGTGTGGCTCAAGCTTTTGTTGACCCCTAAAAGAGACCATTTTAAAACACAGACAAATGTATTATATTAATGTTTCTTTGCGCGCAACCCTAAACGAGACTTTGACGGCAAAATATAATGGCGTTTTGCCTAGAACACCCTAAGCGAGGCCAAAATCCGAAATTTACACCCTAAGCGAGACGACGAGCATCCCCGCCCCTTTCATATGGAAGTCCCCCCCCCGGGTTTCGACGGTGATCGGGAGACTAAAATTGATGGTTTTTGAGAGGCGCGCTACGTAGAAACATCCATTATGTTGCGTCAGTTTTTTCACATGGTTTGGCCATGTTCTCGCTGGCAGATAGTTTTGCAACAGTGGCATGATTTTCTCAACTGTTTTGTTCATTGTGTATGGCATAAGCTGTACACGTGGACAGGGTCATATCCGGAGTTTAAAACCAAGTGGGCATTTTTGAAAGTGCTAACTCAGTCAGGTTAGTTACTCGAACTTGTTGCTACACTGTGCTGACGATCCGCAATAACCTCGAAATACCTATCCGCAGTTGCATTTAAACTTTCGGTTTGGTCTCAATCATGCCATTGTTGCGTTACTTTTTCAACGCAGTTGTCAGCCTTTGCTTCTTATAGTACCGTCGAAAGGGCCGAGACGGCCTGAATTCGTTTCTTGCTTGTAGCAGGGCGAAAATAAAGAATTTGAAAAAAAAAAAGAATTGTGTATTTCAAACATGTGTACCAAAGCCTTTTGACCAGCAAAAAATAAAGGAAAACTATTTTTGGTCGCGAAATCGAGCGGACCGCTTTTAGCGGGACTGCCACTTAACGCTAACAGACGTACCACTAATCGAAAAACGGAAAACAGAGATATTTCAGCCGATCCACATCTGAATAAATTACAAGAAAAATATTAAACATCAAACAACAATTGACAGACCGGGCCCTATGGAATATATGAATGATCGATGTTTTAAAATATATTAAAGTGAAGTCGCTTAGCGAGTAACAACCGGACATCTCGTGAAAAGTTGCTTAAAGTTAAGGCAGGAAAGCGAGTCGGCAATTAATTTTAGCCAATGAGAAGCCAGTTGTGGTCATTTATCCGACAAGGCTGTCAAATCGGAGATAAAGCACGCGTTCTATTTTCATGCCTTTCTCGTCGCATATTTGCGTCTTGTTGTACTAGATGTGGTCGATTAGCGAGTGACAACCGAAAATTTCGTGAAAAGAGTTGCTTTTCAACTCGCTTAAAGTTATTAAAGCGAGTCAGCTCAATTGAATTGAACTGTCGTTAAATTTAAGGCACGAAAGCAGGTAGCTTAAGCGATTTGGCAATTAATTTTAGCCAACGAGAAGCCAGTTGTGGTCATTTATCAGACAAGGCTGTCAAATTGGAAATAAAAAGCGTTCTATTTTCATGCCTCTCTCGTCGCATATTTGTGTCTTGTTGTACTAAATGTGGTCCAACCAAATTGCAAAGAAACTGGAACGGTTGCATCTAAATACGAAGCATTCTCGCCAAATATTGTAAGGTAGTAGGTGCCGGCGCTCTCATTGCGTCAATGGTGGCGCAATTTCTGCGAAAAATAGCTCAAGACGTCTTTAATATGGCTTTGCATGCGTGGGGCCAACGCTCACGGTTTCTTTCGGTGACTATGGCTCCTGGCAAAATATGTTGTTGTTGCTCATTTATATTAGATTCGGCATGTGTGGAGGGGCCTAATTTGATTGCATTATACAATGGATTTACTTTTGCGCAGAATTAACGTTAATGTCCCTTTTTTAGTAGTCATTGGAATACTGAATCATTGCTATTACGGTTTGATTTATGAAAGAGTTATTTCAATTTTAAATGGGTATTAAATGTTGAGGTGTCATGATTATGTAATAGCATGTTAGAAGATGATAGTATGTTAGAAGTATGTTATAGTATAGAATAGTATGTTAAAAGAAAAGTTAGGGAAAGTAGTTTTGAAAGTTTATTTAATGAACTTGGTTGGATTCCTTTAACTGAAAGGTGGGCTTTTCATAAATGTTTAACTGTTTTTCGTTGCCTTAATGGTTTCTGCCCATCTTACTTACTGAAATTATTTTGTCGTAATTCTGAAATACATAATTATAACACTAGAAGATGTTCTGATATCCATTTGTGTAAAATATCCTGTAAATCTGGACATAGAAGTTTTTCGTTTTCAGCTGCCAAACTTTTTAATGATTTAAATGATAGTGTAAAATGTTCGAAATCTGTGAGAAGTTTTGTTAAGAATTATTGGTTACATTACGGTTAGGCTTTAGATTGTATTAGGTTTTTAGGATTTATATTGATCATATAATTACTTATGTATATTTTAGATTTTATTATTTCTTACTATTTATTAACTTTTGGTATTATATTATTAGGCACAGCTTCAATGTAAATAAGTGTAAACTTTCTGAATTCTGTGTGAAATAATGTTATTATTATTATTATTATTATTATTATTATTATTAAAGGTAAGATTTTGCCGATTAAGCTAACTAAAAAACTTTCGGACTGATTATGCAAGAGTATGGATTTGGCTTTTGTTCTGTCGGTTTTGGAATATTGAATCATTGCCATATGAAGCACTCATCAGTCAAATATTTCAATAGTATTGCAGGAGAAAATCCAGATGATATTAAAGTTTTGAAAACAGCTCCAACTGGGAAAGCTGCTTTCCATATTAGAGGCAATACATTTTACACACGACATTCAAGTTTTCCAGTTTCAACCATGTTTGAATTTAGAAATAATGAGACAAAAAGATGCCAAAAAAATTGCAGAGCTACTTAATCGCATGAGAAAAGGAAAACACACTAAACATGATATTGCCATTTTAAATCGAAGAGTTCTTAATGTAAAATCAAAAGAAAAAAATTATCCTATGAATATTTTCTATTTATGTCCTACAAATGCACCAGTAGATGATCACAACAATGCTATTTATAACATTCACTTACAACCACTCATTTCACAGTCAAATACCGTTGATGAACCTCCACTAGTTCTAACCACTTCTGCAGTCACCGGCAAATGAATTTTAAAGCCTTCATACCGTAGCCTTAACGTTCTTTATTTAGCAAGACTCCACTTTCTGTTCTACTGTAAAGTGAACTTTATCCCTGTTCATCCGTTGCTTCAATAACTAAATGTCTCGCGGAATAAAATGACATTATTGCCTTGTACATAAAATCTTTGTCTCGTATGTACTCTTCGGAAAGATTGAACATTCGATTTTACCCCCCCCCCCCCCCCCTCCAATCAGGATTCTTCTTTTTTGTTAACCTCACGTTCTAACGCATTAACGAGATGGCTTTAAGAGCACTTTGATTATGTGTTTGCTCATTCATTACATAGATTGAAAAGCGATTTTAACGAGATGGCTTTAAGAGCCCTTTGATTATGTGTTTGTTCATTCATTACATAGATTGAAAAGCGATTTTATGTAAACCAAACAAGACTTAGGTTTTATACTCGCGTCGCCTTATGCAAATATGCTTGTGTATTTTTGCAATTTTGATTTCCAAATCAGTTTCTCGTGCATTTTTTGACAAGCAACAACTGTATTTTACTCGGAAAATAGTCGTAATAGTTATTCTAGACGGAGAAAAAAGTTATTTTTGTGAACTTTTGTACGGTCTAAATGTACTGTGCAGACGGTCGGGTAATACTGTTTTTGAGAATTGTTAAAATTGAAAAATAGCCCGGTCGTCAATCTTAATTTTTGTTCTTCCGACCTTTCACCTAAGTTAAGTTTCATCTCAGTTAACCTTGTTCAGAGGGTCTTCAGAGGGCTACGCTGTTAGGCTAAGCCTAACTATATATATTAGTTTATCTAGGTACGGACCAACAATAAATGCGCCCTCAGTACTCGTGCATGCAATCCGACCTCGAAATTAACGAATCCGTCACGTATTTGCAACGTTTAATGCAGAATTGGCTTGAATTATTTGTAGTAGTTGTTATTTTAGTATTTTGACTATTTTTAAATATGTTTTGCCGAACAATGGAAAGACTAGCGCAATCATATCGTATTACACACTCTCTTTAATACCCAATGTACAGGAACATACAAAAAGGTTTAACAGCCAATGAGAGCGCACGAACACAAAACAGGTGGATCAAACAAGTCTTGCAACTCTCGTGATTGCGTGTTTTATGTATCACATAGTCAACTGTTCAATGTATGATCAGATTCCTTCTTCAAAGAAAAATTCCTATTTGCCAGCCACACAATAGACTTGGTGACTACCTGCAACTTAATAACAAAAGACGTTTTTGTTGGTGGGGGTGGGATTTATGACATGTAAAAATCATATACGTATTTTTTAAAATACTACATTTATCATCTGCTTCCATAACAATGACAACTTATACGGTCATCCCTAACTCGTGACCCTATATCTCATAGAACACTCGCGTTCATTGTCTAACGCTTACTTAGCCACGGTCTTTTGGACCGTTTATACGGTACATTTCTAGAGAGAAGGAACGATGTTTTAAGGTGGCCGAACACAGTTTCGCGGGAGGTCAGCGGCAATTCGCTTGACGGCGCGGGTTTTTAGAAAGAATGTGAGACAGCTCCCTTTTGTAAACAATGTACACAAACGACAATTTCTCAAAAACCATTCATTAAAATTTCATGAAATTTGTCGAAATTCTTATTTTTATCGCACTTCAAATAATAAGAACTTTAAAACAGAAGTCTAACAAATATTGACTGGGCAACTATGTTCTTGTATATTTAAAAAACCGTTCGTTAAAATTTGGTCGAGCCAATTTAAACAATAAGAATTGTTTATTGTAAGCAGTGTACATGTTCATGAGAAAATCTACTGACTGGATTTTACGTAAACCTTATAAAAGTAAAATGTTAGGGTTGTTTACAATCATGGAAACAGTCCAAACGCAAATTTTAGCCGTTAATTAAAATCTACCATCGCTATATTTTCCTTCTGCCAAATTTCAGCTTCTAAGCTGCAACCTTTCTCACATAATGCCTTATACTCACAACCTATCAAAACTGTGTTCGGGCACCTTAAATGAGATCTAAATCTTAGTCAACGTCTTACTATAATTTACTACCCCCTTTAAAACGAGAACAACCGTTGGTTAACATTTTGACCTCGGGCGAAAATTATTATTATTATTATTATTATTAGTAGTAGTAGTAGTAGTAGTAGTAGTAGAAGTAATATATCAAGCACGAGGAACAGTGTTTCATCAGATATCCAAACACCGCGAAGTGGGTTGAAAAACGAGGCGCAGCCGAGCTTTATTAACCCACTTCAAGGTGCTTGGATATATGATGAAACACTCTCTCGAGTGTTTGATATAGCTTCTCAAACTGATCGTTAAATGCGGAAAAAACGAAGGAATAAAATCGCCAAAATCTATGCAAATTAAGACAGGATATCAAAACCTCCTTCACGGTAGTGATTTCCTTTGTGTTATCGTCATGAATTATTAATGAGTTTGTGAAGTATGGTAAATGGACTGAGTGGAGTATAATTTAGGGAGTAATTGGACAAGTAATTTTAAATGGCGCGAGGACTAATTGAAATAGCGACCACGATTACCCCTGAATTATACGACACGAAATTCAAATACTAATTAATCGCATCATTAGCAAAATTCGATATTAAAAAGTCTATGTATAGTTTTTTGTACTCAAAACGTCAAGAACAGTTTCTATCAGTTTGAAACCAAGAGGGGAACAGCAAGAAAAGAACCCATTTAAGTGCACTTGATTGACGCGCACGCAACGAGGTGTTCAATTGTAGCTAACCAATTTCAAAAAGTTGTAAAAGCTGTAATTGGACACCCAGACGACCACACGTCAATTACGTAAGAAACAGGCGCGCGGATGACCAATCGCAATCAAGAATGTTGTTATTGCTACAATTACAATTATTACCAAGCACTACTCTAAGTATTTATACACCCAGCAGTATTACAAAATTTTCTACCAACCTTAACTTATGAAAATCAAATGTCACGTTATCTCCAATCAGCATAAATGGCGCCCATTGTCGCACTTTAGAAAAGCCGTTACTTCTCATCCACTTCATGGCCTGGTAAAGAGATTCACTGGCATTTTCCCCTCGAACAAGGTGCTCGTAAAAACAAATCATAAAATGCTTTGTTGCAAGGTCTTCTATGGCCCACAGGGCCACCAACACTGAGCGTGCACCGGATCCTAAGAACGCGCGGGCGATTCCAACAACTCCCTCGGCTCTTATATGCCCACATGCACTGTGACAGCAACTAAGAACTACCAGTTTGGCTCGCAGTCGAACTAGTGAAATGTCTGTCATTGTCAATAAGTAGTCTTCTTCTCGTGGAAGCTCGCTATCTGTGGGTCTTTCAGGGGAAAGAACAATTTCTCCTCTTTCGGCATTACCATGAGCGGCGAAATGTATCAGACTCACTGAATGAATCCTTTGAAGCACTCCCTGCTTAGTTGCTTTCTTTCCTAGCAAAGGCTGAACTCCGAGTAGTCCTCCAATCATCTCTGCTTCCTCTCTTGCATGAGGCAATGTTGATGGTCTCTCACAGCGTCCCTTGTAAAGCACATCACCAACATCAGGATCTCCCACTATTAGTGCGCCAGTCTGACTGTGATAATCTGCTGGAATGCTCTGTATGAGCTTGAGAGTACTCAAAGAAGGAACAATGCGGATCCTGAAATTCTCTGATAAAAGCTTTCCACTTTCATCCTCTAACGCTGCGAATGGGACTTTGAATAAAGAACGATCAGGAACAATAATGATTTCGGCTTCGTCAAGTAAGTCAGCCACAGGAGCGATGATCATTTTGTAACACTCGGCAAGAGTAGGGTCGGGTTGCTGGTTCTTGTCTTCCTCTTCTTCCACCAGGCGAAAATCTTCGACGGTATCTTCCTGAGATGATTTGCGCGTTGGGTGGGTAACATTTGAAGAAAACCATGATCGATCTTCGCATTGCTGTCGTGGTAGAAAATGAAACTTTCTCCAGATTTCGTTTCCAAAAACTTCCTCTACATGCATATTCTTTCCCTTGTTAACAAAACAGTCATTAACGTTTCTTGGCCGAAAAAGTATAGGTTTGTCCGCTTTAACAATCCACAAAAATATAGCACGTTCATAATATGAAATGTATAGGCAAGAACAGTTACTTTCTTTATCCATGATCCTTTCAATACCAACCCATGTCTGTGGATTGACTGAAATTTCTCTTTCCAAAGAGTACTGAGCTGACATTAAGTCCGCCAGGGCTCTGGCTCGTGCGAGCTCTACAGTGTAGAGAGCTTCATTAGGCTTCTCAGTTAAAAAGAACAATACAGTTAGAGCTCGGTAGAAATTAACGTGCTCGTCAAACAACGATATCTTGAATTGGTCATTATCTCTCAGAAAACAGCGCATCTCCTCACTTTTATGAATGCTGTCAAAGAGACGGGATTTCGCTTCATGCACGTTTCCTTGCAACATCATTGCAAATCCAAGGTTAGCCTGGTTTCCTACCTCAGCTTTAATGTTTCCAAACTCTTTATGCAATAAGAGTGCTTTTTCGAGATATTCTGTAACCTTGGCATATTCACCGAGATACAAACAAACCGATCCTAGGATTCCATAACACGAGGCTGTTCTATCTATGTTGCCAATTTCTTTATTGATCGCAAGTGCTTTTTCGAGAAGTTCTTTGGCCTTGGCATATTCACCGAGAGACTCAAACACCGTTCCTAGGCTTTCATAACATAAGGCTTCTCCACGTATGTCGCCAATTTCTTTGTTGATCGCAAGTGCTTTCTCTAGATGTTCTTTAGCCTTGGCATATTCACCGAGAGACTCAAACACCGTTCCTAGGCTTTCATAACACGAGGCTTCTCCATTTATATTGCAAATTTCTTGTCTGATCGCAAGTGCTTTTTCGAGATGTTCTTTAGCCTTGGCATATTCACCGAGAGACTTAAACACCGTTGCTAGGTCTGCATAACATGACGCTTCTCCATTTATGTCGCCAATTTCTTTGCTGATCGCAAGTGCTTTTTCTAGATGTCCTTTAGCCTTGGCATATTCACCGAGAGACTTAAACACCGTTCCTAGGTTTCTATAACACGAGACTTCTACAGTTATGGTGCCAATTTCTTTGCTGATGACAAGTGCTTTTTCGAGATATTCGTAAGCCTTGACATATTCACCGAGATAATGAAACACCATTCCTAGGTTTTGATAACACGAGGCTTCCCCACTTATGTCGCCAATTTCTTTTCTGATCTCAAGTGCTTTTTCTAGATGTTCTTTAGCCTTGGGATATTCACCCAGAGACAAAAACACCATTCCTAGGTTTGCATAACACGAGCCTTCTCCACGTATGTCGCCAATTTCATTGCAGATCGCAAGTGCTTTTTCGAGATGTTCTTTAGCCTTGGCAAATTTACCGAGACTCTGAAACACCGTTCCTAGGTTTTTATAACACGACGCTTCTATATCTATGACGCCAATTTCTTTGCTGATGGCATGTGCTTTTTCGAGATGTTCTTTAGCCTTGACATATTCACCGAGAGACTCAAACACCGTTCCTAGGTTTGCATAACACGAAGCTTCTCCATTTACGGTGCCAATTTCTTTGTTGATCGCAAGTGATTTTTCGAGATATTCTTTAGCCTTGGAATATTCACCGAGATACTGAAACACCGTTCCTAGGTTTCCATAACACGAGGCTTCTCCACTTATGTCGCCAATTTCTTTGCTGATCGCAATTGCTTTCTCGAGATGTTCTTTAGCCTTGGCATATTCACCGAGAGACACAAACACCGTTCCTAGGTTTGCATAACACAAGGCTTCTCCATTTATATCGCCAATTTCATTCCTGATCGCAAGTGCTTTTCCGAGATGTTCTTTTGCCTTGGCATATTCACAGAGAGAATTAAACACCGTTCCTAGGTTTGCATAACACGAGGCTTCTCCATTTATATCGCCAATTTCTTTGTTGATCGCAAGTGATTTTTCAAGATATTCTTTAGCCTTGGAATATTCACCGAGATACTGAAACACCGTTCCTAGGTTTCCATAACACGAGGCTTCTCCACTTGTGTCGCCAATTTCTTTGCTGATCGCAAGTGCTTTTTCGAGATGTTCTTTAGCCTTGGCATATTCACCGAGAGACACAAACACCCTTCCTAGGTTTGCATAACACGAGGCTTCTCCATTTATATCGCCAATTTCATTCCTGATCGCAAGTGCTTTTCCGAGATGTTCTTTACCCTTGGCATATTCACAGAGAGAATTAAACACCGTTCCTAGGTTTGCATAACACGAGGCTTCTCCATTTATATCGCCAATTTCTTTGTTGATCGCAAGTGATTTTTCAAGATATTCTTTAGCCTTGGAATATTCACCGAGATACTGAAACACCGTTCCTAGGTTTCCATAACACGAGGCTTCTCCACTTATGTCGCCAATTTCTTTGCTGATCGCAAGTGCTTTTTCGAGATGTTCTTTAGCCTTGGCATATTCACCGAGAGACACAAACACCGTTCCTAGGTTTGTATAACACAAGGCTTCTCCATTTATATCGCCAATTTCATTCCTGATCGCAAGTGCTTTTCCGAGATGTTCTTTTGCCTTGGCATATTCACAGAGAGAATTATGCACCGTTCCTAGGTTTGCATAACACGAGGCTTCTCCATTTATATCGCCAATTTCTTTGTTGATCGCAAGTGATTTTTCGAGATGTTCTATAGCCTTGGAATATTCACCGAGATACTGAAACACCGTTCCTAGGTTTTTATAACACGAGGCTTCTCCACTTAAGTCGCCAATTTCTTTTCTGATCGCAAGTGATTTTTCGAGATGTTCTTTAGCCTTGGAATATTCACCGAGATACTGAAACACCATTCCTAGGTTGGCATAACATGAGACTTCTCCACTTATGACGCCGATGTCTTTGCTCATCGCAAGTCCTTTTTCTAGATGTTCTTTAGCCTTGGGATATTCACCCTGAGAGAAAAACACCGTTCCTAGGTTTGCATAACACGAGGCTTCTCCAGTTATGTTGCCAATTTCTTTGCTGATCGCAAGTGATTTTTCGAGATGTTCTTTAGCCTTGGAATATTCACCGAGATACTGAAACACAGTTCCTAGGTTTCCATAACACGAGGCTTCTACACTTATGTCGCCAATTTCTTTGCTCATCGCAAGTGCTTTTTCGAGATGTTCTTTAGCCTTGGCGTATTCACCGAAAGACTCAAACACCGTTCCTAGGTTTGCATAACACGAAGCTTCTCCATTTATGTCGCCAATTTCTTTTCTGATCGCAAGTGATTTTTCGAGATGTTCTTTAGCCTTGGAATATTCACCGAGATACTGAAACACCGTTCCTAGGTTTCCATAACACGAGGCTTCTCCACTTATGTCGCCAATTTCTTTGCTGATCGCAAGTGCTTTTTCGAGATGTTCTTTAGCCTTGGCATATTCACCGAGAGACACAAACACCGTTCCTAGGTTTGCATAACACGAGGCTTCTCCATTTAAATCGCCAATTTCATTGCTGATCGCAAGTGCTTTTCCGAGATGTTCTTTAGCCTTGGCATATTCACAGAGAGAATTAAACACCGTTCCTAGGTTTGCATAACACGAGGCTTCTCCATTTATATCGCCAATTTCTTTGTTGATCGCAAGTGATTTTTCGAGATATTCTTTAGCCTTGGAATATTCACCGAGATACTTAAACACCGCTCCTAGGTTTCCATAACACGAGGCTTCTCCACTTATGTCGCCAATTTCTTTGCTGATCGCAAGTGCTTTTTCGAGATGTTTTTTAGCCTTGGCATATTCACCGAGAGACAAAAACACCGTTCCTAGGTTTGTATAACACAAGGCTTCTCCATTTATATCGCCAATTTCATTCCTGATCGCAAGTGCTTTTCCGAGATGTTCTTTTGCCTTGGCATATTCACAGAGAGAATTATGCACCGTTCCTAGGTTTGCATAACACGAGGCTTCTCCATTTATATCGCCAATTTCTTTGTTGATCGCAAGTGATTTTTCAAGATATTCTTTAGCCTTGGAATATTCACCGAGATACTTAAACACCGCTCCTAGGTTTCCATAACACGAGGCTTCTCCACTTATGTCGCCAATTTCTTTGCTCATCGCAAGTGCTTTTTCGAGATGTTCTTTAGCCTTGGCGTATTCACCGAAAGACTCAAACACCGTTCCTAGGTTTGCATAACACAAAGCTTCTCCATTTATGTCGCCAATTTCTTTTCTGATCGCAAGTGATTTTTCGAGATGTTCTTTAGCCTTGGAATATTCACCGAGATACTGAAACACCGTTCCTAGGTTTCCATAACACGAGGCTTCTCCACTTATGTCGCCAATTTCTTTGCTGATCGCAAGTGCTTTTTCGAGATGTTCTTTAGCCTTGGTATATTCACCAAGAGACTTAAACACCGTTCCTAGGTTTGCATAACACGAAGCTTCTCCACTTATGTCGCCAATTTCTTTTCTGATCGCAAGTGCTTTCTCGAGATGTTCTTTAGCCTTGGGATATTCACCCAGAGACCAAAACACCGTTCCTAGGTTTGTATAGCACGAGGCTTCTCCATTTATATCGCCAATTTCTTTGCTGATTGTAAGAGCTTTTTCAAGATGTTCTTCAGCCTTGGCATATTCACCCAGAGACAAAAACACCGTTCCTAGGTTTGCATAACACGAGGCTTCTCCATTCCTCTGTCCAGTTGCTATCATGATGCTAAGTGCATTCGAATAAAGTTGTTTTGCTTCTTTATATTTAGCATGACATTCATACAATCCCGCTAGTTGCAATGTTATTTGTCCTTCTTCGGCTTTTTCACCACTTTCGCGAAATAAGGCCAGAAGCTTTCTAGCGCATTTTATCGCATTCGTATGATTGTAAATAAGACGGTACCCTTTGAACAACAGGGAATATAGCACTTTGGAACTTAATCTGACTAATCTGGTTGGGTGTTCCAGAGCTTTAGCGTTAAGGAGACTCAAGAATTCTTCTGTTAACTGGATGGCCTTCAGAACACGATTGGTGCTGAGAAGGAAATTGGCAATCAGTATTCCAATAGTGATGCCTTGTACAAACTTGTATATGTTGTCCATGACAGTCTTTTCTAGAAGAGACAAAACGAAAATGAACAGAAGTAAGAAAAAATCAAGCAGTGTGGAATTTAAGTGCACGCGGTGTGAAGGTTTTAAGATTATGATTTTTTAAACACAACAATATTACATTACTCGATTCAAATTATAACAAACAGTTGTAAGTTTAAAAGCCAAGCGGTATGCGCATTCTCTCCTGGCAGACGTGTAACAGATGTTTCATAAACTTGACACGACAGTTAAAGTACAAATGCAGTTTCAAATCTGTTTTTCGTCATTAACACAGATCTAGAATTACGTATAAAAGCAAAAAGGCATGTAACAATCAATAACACTTTTATACAATTTGTGAAACAAAATGAGCGTGCGCAATGAACGAGTTATTTTAGGGCACTCCGTCGCTCGATTGTGGTCTGTCTCAACGTACGCACGAATGACCATGAGTGATCATCATTTCTGACGTCATCATGACGTCATTCTATCAAATTTTTATTTAACACTTTAATAAACTAAATTAACATCTACCTTTCCGTCTCCTTCCTCATTTTCTCTGTTCTATTTGTTTGTTTTATGTTTATGTTTATTTTTTATTTTTACTACTATAATTATTTTTATTGAAGAAATAAACAACCGCCGAGTGCATTATCAAAGGCGAGTGCTTCTCGCACTTCTCGAGTGTTCTTAAAAATTCCCAAGTGCTTATATAACTCACCAATGCGCGAGAAACAAGTTTTTTTTATTTCTTTTATAAAATAAAAACGGTTATCATGAACTTTACTTCACGCGCGTGCTTTATCGAGTTATAATGAACTCGGTTTAATCAGTCATAGCGTGCTTATTTCCTTGAGCATTTTATAACGTAATACATATTTATTTTTATTACGATTATTATTTTTACTCTTATTATTTTTACTACTATTATTATTTTTATTGTAATATATATATATATATATATATACATATATATATATATACACTGATTTTCTAAAACATAGCTATTTGAGAAATATATATCTTATTTACCTGCAGGCCAGTATTATAGATTTTATAATAACTATAACTAATAAAGATTTTTGTTGTTGTTGTTGTTGTTAAAAAATTTATACTTCCCTTTTGTATTTCCATCAAAAACGTCACTTATTCGATGGGAATACAAAAGATATATATATATATATATATATATATATATATATATATATATATATATATATATATATATATATAGGCTGAATAAAAAGGTTTACACAAACGGTGAACTCTTCAGCAGAAGGATCCAAGGATACGACGCCACCACGTGAATTTGTAGATAAGTATAATAAAAAAAAACGATGGGGCGAACTTCTTACTGGTCCTGACTGGTTTTAACGTTTCGACCTTCGGCCTTCTTCAGAAATTACAAAGAATTAAAAACTAAAAACTAAAAACTATGTACAATGATTAAGTTATACAAGTTGTGACTTACATACATTAAGCTACAAAAACAAAGGAAAACGAGGTTACGTAACATAACAAAAGAACTAAATAACAAGGAAAAATTTAACGCTAAAAATAACATACATGATGTGATAAAAACCTTAATTAATGATTGAAACAAAGAAAACTCCCTATCGAGGCCCCCGAATAATCATATAGGTCACTGTCGGAATGACAGGACCAGCACGTCTTACCAAGTGCCCCCGACAGAACGTTCAAACACAAAACAACTAAAAACAAAGAATAAAACAAGGAAAAGAAAAAGACAATCCTATTATTGCAAGATACGTGCGTTAATTATTGTAGTTAATGCGGTTTTTTGATCTAAATTCACGTCTCTTGTTAAGGCCATGCGGATTGAGCGTAAACAATTGGGTTGTCCAATAAGCCTCCCTAGTGAGCAACAATTGGTCAAGGTGAAATGTATTTTGAAATGATCTTTGTTGAAATGTTTCTATTTTGAAGCAGAACTATTTTCACCACAAGCTCCCCCATCCTACTTCATGGTTTTATTGGGTAATTAAAAAAGTAAATGAAGCCTTTTGAGAAGTCGGTACAGAAATGGGAAACAGAAACAGAAAGTTCACCTGCTGGCTTACAGACCCCCCCCCCCCCCCCACCATCCTTGATAATCAAGGAATACCCAGGGGCATAGCTAGGGGGTCCTGAGGTGCCTGTGACCCACCCTTTGTGAGATAATTTTAGTAAAACACAGCGTGGATGTCGACATGACAATCTGGTAAGTACCCTGGGTGTGACAGAGTGTGACACCCCGTTTGAAAAATCCTAGCTATGCCCCTGCACACCATAGTTAAATGGAGTTGATCAGGAGCCCATTGATATTTTAATTGAAAACAATTAATAGTACAGTGAAACCTGTATTAAGCGGACACCCTCGGGACCCTCACTAGTGTCCGCTTAATAGAGGGGTCCGCTGAATACAGGTTCATTTTACAGTAAATGTGGGAAGAAAATTAAGGGACCCAAGCCGGCTGGTGTCCGCTTAATATGGGGTCTGCTTAATATAGGTTTCACTGTAATCAAAATAATTATAGCAATTCATAAGTGATACAAAAGCTCCAAATATCCAGTGAGCCAAAATTTCCCCCAACTATGAAGGTTATTTGAGATTTTCTTTGTGGGTGTGCCAGGATTTCCAGATCATAATGTTCAGAATGACAAAAACCTACAAAAAGTGCTAAATTTTCATTAACATAACTATATTTTTAATTGGATCATGTGATCAGTTAAGGCTGATAGCTCAAATCTGTAAGTCAGGAGTGAGAAATTGCTCCATAGGCGTGAGTTGGTATGAGATCGGAGTTTTGGACTCGCAGGCATGAGACTTAGCAGGTATGTTCTATGCCACCATGCAGAACTTAAGTATGTAATAAGTTTTCATTGTCAACTGAAGACAAAAGTAAGCAACCCGGGGTTGCTGTGCATTTCTAGCAGGCTACTGCTAAAGCACAATCCATCAAATATCGGTATAGACAATTATTATTTATCAACAAAGAAATATATTTAACAGACTGATATTTAACAGACTGATTAACAGACTGATTAACAGACTGTGCATTTTGTCTATACAAGTTTATAATTTTATTTATATAATAACACCTTATTGATAATTATCTGCTAAAATATGAAACAACTGACAATATGGGGGCATTTACTCAATGACAATAATTCACAGTTCTCGATCAACCCAATAATTTGTGGGTCTCAAGAGCTTTTCCTCTAGGATTTTTGCTTAGAGCTGGGCTTTACAAGACATGATAATTAATGACAGACCAAAACCCTCACTGCCATGCCTCAACCCCCAATATTTTGGGCCAAGCAATAAAAATGTAATTCTTGTTTGGCTGCTATTTTCAGGGAAAAGAGCAGACTGAAGGGCTCCACATCTTGCTGTTGAACCTAGAAAAAGAATAGACTTCATTAGGAAGCCACTCATGAAAAGTCATGAAAAGAAAACAATAACAAACATATAAGCCCTTAGTTATTACGGTTACAAAAGCTCATATATAAATTGCAATGTTCAAATCTTATGATTCCTCGCGAAGCGAGGGCCGAAGGCCCGAGCGTAGCGAGGTTTATAAATTTGTCGTGCCGATTTGCGTGGGGATCGCGCGTGGATCGCTGTAGGGCGATGGAATCTCGGGTCGCCTTTATATATTTATATATCGCGTTGGTGTCCTGCAGTTGCCTAGCAACTAAACCGCGACAAAGCTTCAATTGACGTCATCCAGTGTGACGAGTGAACCCAACCTCTACTGTTAAACCAGGATGCCTAAAATGAAGAAAAATATATAGTAATACACAAACTTACTTCCTCCGGGTGAGAATCATCCATAGCGGACCAGATATGATAACAAAACCCGCAAGAAAAACGCCAGAAAGAAAGTTGTGGTCGATCGCAGCACGCCATGAACAAAAGAGGAAGATGGGAACGCCTGGAACTTTTTTAAAAACTGCTACTACTTCATGTAAGCCTATAGGAGCATGGTAAGCAAAGATGGCGGACGGTAAACGGTACGCGAACCATAGAAAGGACCTTCTACCAACGTTTTTGGTTTCAAAGAAGACAAAGTGGAACTGCGAAAAGTCTCATACGCAATCGAGACGCCAACAAAGTTTCGACCGGCGGTGGCGCAACCTATCCAGAGCTTCGCGAGGTTCTGCGAAACACGTATTTCTAGTTAGAGTGTAGATTGCACAAGAATATGAATCAAATATCATGTTTTTCCTCAGAGGACTGAAACTTTGATCTCAAAAGGTCGAAGCAACCTTAGAAATTACAGCTTACGCACATTTGTGATTACCTACGAAAATGACCGAACTTTAATCGCAAATAACAGAAAATCGGTGAGAGGTTCGATGGGGTTCGACGTCCTAAATTAAAAGAATAACTATTTCTACAAAAGATGGTGCGATTTTCATGGCTAGAACCCACGCGATATAGCGTCAAGAAACGAACGCGTTGGTTGACTACACAATAGGGAGCTTAAGATCCAGGACGCGACGGTTTTGAGACGCGGCCGGAAGTAATTTTTCACAGAAAAGCAGCAGTCCGCTTGCCTCGGAGTGCTGGCTCGCAGCGTCGCCGTCGCGTAGAGAACTCGAGTCAGAAGTATTTGGCGTTGTGTAGAAAACGTGAGTATTAAATGTTCTTGTTTTGAAGAAAACGGTGTATTAAGTATCAACTCTAAACATAAATCGAAACCTTCATTCATATTGAAACTTTCTGGCGAAATTTACGCCGCAAAAATGGGAAAGCTCTGACTTTTTTAAACTTTATTTACAGGTTAACTCAGGTTAGCGAAGAATGGCTTCGATGACAAAATCTTCGAAGTAAGTTGTGCCTCTAAGCTTCCTTTTTTTTTTCTCCTGTTTTTTACTCTTGTATTTAGCAAAAGTAAGCATTAATTTGCTAAGAACATGCAAGAAGTGATGTTTCGTGGAATTAAGCACAAAATTATTTTCAACTCAGTCTGAGCTCAAATTTAGCTCGGTTTTCAAGATGTTGTTGTTTTATTTTTTCTTTTAGTTCGATGATGTCTTGGACAAACGACCACGACATAATCCTGTGTAGGGAAGTTGCCAACTTCCCTAGTTGCCAAGTCCACACAGAGAAGCAGCCTGTGGGAAAAATTGCCGACTCTTTGAATAAATGTTCAGTTCCTAAATTAAATTTAGCGTTGATAAGCGGTCTGTTCGCGACCACGTGGGAATTCTTGTTATTAGGTAGAATAAAAAAAGCTGCGGGAATAACGCCAGACGAGCCCTCCGAATTAGAAAATTCTTTGGATAGGAGGAACTCTTAAGGTTTCAACAAGTAAAAAGATATCTCCCTTTTCCACGCGAAAATTTGCTTTACATTTAGACGGGTCTTCATTTACAAGAGAAAATTTCTCATACGACGAGTGAGCAAATGGAGGATTCTGCGGTGTGTATGCCTTGTACAACACGGCAAATTCTTCATCATCAATGATTTATTCTTCCAAGCACAATAACAACATTTCTTGGACTTCTTTGAACGAGCTCATTTTATATTTTGCGTTTTCTTTTGTCAAAACAAAAATCTTGAACAACCGCGTCACATCGCAAAACTTAGTAAAGTTTATTTTTCCCGCGCTAGAACGGCGTTCTCGTTCCAGGCTTTAGCTCGGTCGCCGCGTTCTAAAAACCGTCGCGTCCTGGATCTTAAGCTCCCTAACGTGGACGAAAGCCGCCATATTGGACCGGCTTGCAAGGAAGCCTAATAATAGCGAATTCTACAACAAAAGTTGTAATATAAACAAGTAAATAGAAAAAGTAGCAACATACCTTTCATGAAAACTCCTTTACTGGTAAAAACGGACTACATTTTCGAAGAAAAACACAATTAAAAACCATGGAATGTTTCGTGGGGAAATTCTCGCAGAAAAGACTGTGAATGAATACGATGATCTGATTGGTCGACAACTCCTACCAGGATACCTTTCGGCCCGTGTCCAACCTCCTCTGGTGACCTCCATTGCATGCATGATCGAACAAAAGGAGAACTTCTCAATTCAAATTAAAACTTCAAACTTTCGGTGAAATGGTTCCTTACTCTCGGCACAGTATCTTATATCCTAACTTGTACTCCTTCTTTTGAGCCAGCCTTCCTCGGCTATCGTGTTGCTATTTCTTGTCGCAGCCGTACACACATACGTACGAAAATGACAAGAACTACTCTTAAAATAGTAAAAAGGCCACAAAATACTTGCCACAACGCTTCTCGCTTTGCAAAGTAGAATTTCATTTATTTTAATCTGGGATTACTCTCTTCATTCCGAGAAACTGAAAACAGTTTATTATATTTCAAGACGTCATACTTCTAAAATACTACGTGAAATTTTATAAATATTTAACAGTCTAAGCCAAGCTGTTTAAGTGGGAAATTTTTTTGTTTACTAAAACTGAAATGAAATGTTGACATGATAATTTAAATCGATTGGAAAACACAGATAATATCTACAAGTACCAATGCTGAAAATTGAAGGTTAAAACCACTTGCAAAAGATATACAGTGATTTGGCTTTGTTTTACCAATGGGTGCTTCGCGTGACCTACCAGTATTTGCCTCGCGTTACGGATTTGTTTTGCGTGACTATTGTTATCGGCAATTATTATCGGCTGTTCATTTGAACAGGAGTCTCCAACGAGGAATGTTTAGGACAACGCTTGGATTTGCGCTGCCTGTTTTTCCATATCGTTTTAGTGCCTTTTAGACTGATACACTTGGAGCTTTTCGATTCCCTCAGCTGAATATTTGAACAGGGACCGCAACAAATAATGTTTCAAGGACAACGCTTGGATTGGCGCTGTCCTGTTTTCCCATATTTTTAGTGCCTTTTATACTAATACACTTGAAGCTTTTCGATTCCCTCAGCTGAATATTTGAACAGGGACCCCAACAAAGAATGTTTAGGACAACGCTTGGATTGGCGCTGTACTGTTTTCCCATATCATTTTAGTGCCTTTTATACTGATACACTTGGAGCTTTTCGATTCCCTCAGCTGAATATTTCAGAGGCAGAAAATTTTTGGAAAAGGAATCTTGTCCCCATAATTTATAAGCTGCTTTCTTCTTTCCGAAAATTCTAACTGGTCTTATTTGTGCCCTAAAAGTCTCTATTATCCAACCGAAAACAAAAGGCTTGGAATTTACCAGCCGCTTTCTTCTTTCCTAAAATCCTAACTGGTCTTATTTTGTGTCCTAAAAGACTCTTTTAATCAACCGAAAACAAAAGACTTTGAATATACCAGCTGCTTTCTTCTTTCCTAAAATCCTAACTGGTCTTATTTTGTGTCCTAAAAGACTCTTTTAATCAACCGAAAACAAAAGACTTTGAATTTACCAGCTGCTTTCTTCTTTCCTAAAATCCTAACTGGTCTTATTTTGTGTCTTAAAAGACTCTATTATCCAACGGAAAACAAAAGGCTTTGAATTTACCAGCTGCTTTCTTCTTTCCTAAAATCCTAACTGGTCTTATTTTGTGTCTTAAAAGACTCTATTATCCAACCGAAAACAAAAGGCTTTGGGAAAAAAAAAAAAAAAAAAAAAAAAAAGGCTTTGAATTTACCAGCTGCTTTCTTCTTTCCTAAAATCCTAACTGGTCTTATTTTGTGTCCTAAAAGACTCTATTATCCAACCGAAAACAAAAGGCTTTGAATTTACCAGCTGCTTTCTTCTTTCCTAAAATCCTAACTGGTCTTATTTTGTGCCCTAAAGGACTCTATTATCCAACCGAAAACAAAAGACTTGGAATTTACCAGCTGCTTTCTTCTTTCCTAAAATCCTAACTGGTCTTATTTTGTGCCCTAAAGGACTCTATTATCCAACCGAAAACAAAAGACTTTGAATTTACCAGCTGCTTTCTTCTTTCCTAAAATCCAAACTGGTCTTATTTTGTGCCCTAAAAGACTCTATTATCCAACCGAAAACAAAAGACTTTGAATTTACCAGCTGCTTTCTTCTTTCCTAAAATCCTAACTGGTCTTATTTTGTGCCCTAAAAGACTCTATTATCCAACCGAAAACAAAAGACTTTGAATTTACCAGCTGCTTTCTTCTTTCCTAAAATCCTAACTGGTCTTATTTTGTGTCCTAAAAGACTCTGTTATCCAACCGAAAACAAAAGACTTGGAATTTACCAGCTGCTTTCTTCTTTCCTAAAATCCTAACTGGTCTTATTTTGTGTCTTAAAAGACTCTCTTATCTAACCGAAAACAAAAGGCTTTGAATTTACCAGCTGCTTTCTTCTTTCCTAAAATCCCAACTGGTCTTATTTTGTGTTTTAAAAGACTCTATTATCTAACCGAAAACAAAAGGCTTTGAATTTACCAGCTGCTTTCTTCTTTCCTAAAATCCTAACTGGTCTTATTATGTGTCTTAAAAGACTCTATTATCTAACCGAAAACAAAAGGCTTTGAATTTACCAGCTGCTTTCTTCTTTCCTAAAATCCCAACTGGTCTTATTTTGTGTTTTAAAAGACTCTATTATCTAACCGAAAACAAAAGGCTTTGAATTTACCAGCTGCTTTCTTCTTTCCTAAAATCCTAACTGGTCTTATTATGTGTCTTAAAAGACTCTATTATCTAACCGAAAACAAAAGGCTTTGAATTTACCAGCTGCTTTCTTCTTTCCTAAAATCCCAACTGGTCTTATTTTGTGTTTTAAAAGACTCTATTATCTAACCGAAAACAAAAGGCTTTGAATTTACCAGCTGCTTTCTTCTTTCCTAAAATCCTAACTGGTCTTATTTTGTGTCCTAAAAGACTCTATTATCCAACAGAAAACAAAAGACTTTGAATTTACCAGCTGCTTTCTTCTTTCCTAAAATCCTAACTGGTCTTATTTTGTGTCCTAAAAGACTCTGTTATCCAACCGAAAACAAAAGGCTTGGAATTTACCAGCTGCTTTCTTCTTTCCTAAAATCCTAACTGGTCTTATTTTGTGTCCTAAAAGACTCTATTATCCAACAGAAAACAAAAGACTTTGAATTTACCAGCTGCTTTCTTCTTTCCTAAAATCCTAACTGGTCTTATTTTGTGTCCTAAAAGACTCTGTTATCCAACCGAAAACAAAAGGCTTGGAATTTACCAGCTGCTTTCTTCTTTCCTAAAATCCTAACTGGTCTTATTTTGTGCCCTAAAAGACTCTATTATTCAACCGAAAACAAAAGGCTTGGAATTTACCAGCTGCTTTCTTCTTTCCTAAAATCCTAACTGGTCTTATTTTGTGCCCTAAAAGACTCTATTATCTAATACTTATCTTTTTGTACTTTTAGGTTGAATTTTTCTCCAAAGTGAGCGCTTTTATAGATTAAGACTCGCACAGAGAACACGATACACTCAATACTAGTTTAGGGAAAGTTTGAGTCCAGACATTTTTCACATGACCCGCACGAAAAGACCGAAAGGAGCCAAAATTGTGGCGCTGTGGCGCTGTGGCGCTTGAGTTGAATGAATGAAATTAGCAAAGGAGTAAAAGTTGAAGTCTTTCCTGAGCTGCGATAGTCATCTAATTCTTGCAGTCATTTCAAGCAAAATGATCCAGTAAACTGCCTTAAAGCTATTTTGTTACGCTGGATTGTTAAAAAAGTCTAACAATGGACTGACCTGAACTGTTTGAGAAAATTTATAATTCAACTAACGATGTTCTTGCTTATTTCTTTGCGGCGTTCATAAGGCTGAGATGAAGAAATGGTTCAGTTTGCAGCTTGGAAACAAAAGAACTGACGCATTCATCACGACTTTCTACAGTGGAAATGGAATTGCTCTTTTCTTGAGTGCAACAGTATGTAAACCGCTAAAATTAAGCTTTTTTTAAAAGCTGTTATAACATTTCTTCAATAAGCTTAATTCTATGGTAACCTGTTACATCATAAAAGAGACCACACCACAACTTGTTTATCAATGATTGTGCATTTGTTTGATACCATTATTGAAGCGTCAACTGATAAAGAATTATAGTATTGATCCATCAAAGTATAGATGATGGAAAATTCTGGGAACTATTGCTAGCCACCTCAAGCATTGTTGATAAAAATCACAGTGGATTTTACCTGCCACGTGTTTGCTATACGCTCTGGAGAATAACCCAGGACTCCCTCAGCTACACACGAAGGTTTTAGAGGTCCTTCTTTGGTAAAAGATATTGGTACGTGGATCTGCAACATAAGGGAAGTAGTCATAAACATGTACAATCTAAGAGGACCCACCTTGTGTAGGGTAGGAAAAGGTCCGATGGTTGTTTTATATTCACGTCTTGGCTCGAAAGAGGCCTTTTATCAAGATGACTGAGGCTGATTTGGAATACCCTTTTCTTGATATGATAAATAACAGAACTCAGTAACAAAGGACCAAACGTTTGTACTTACCACTAAGCGCCTTGCTTGTAAAGTTTTCCAACGCGATGTCACAGGTTTAAGCAGGGCTTTAAATTCATTTTCACGGGGGGTTAATTTCGTTTTCTATAGCCACGTCACAGGTTTAAAGAACGTTTTTAGTTCGGTTTCATGGGAGATATTTTTATTTTCTATTGCGATGTCACAGGTTTAAAGAAGGTTTTTAGTTCGGTTTCATGGCTGATATTTTCTTTTATTTTTATAGCGATGTCACAGGTTTAAGCAGGGCTTTGAATTCATTTTCACGGGGGGTTAATTTCATTTTTTATAGCGACATCACAGGTTTAAAGAACGTTTTTAGTTCGGTTTCATGGGAGATATTTTTTTATTTTTATAGAGATGTCACAGGTTTAAAGATGGTTTTTAGTTCGGTTTCATGAGAGATTTTTATTTTCTATAACGATGTCACAGGTTTAAAGAAGGTTTTTAGTTCGGTTTCATGGCAGATATTTTTTTATTTTTATAGCGATGTCACAGGTTTAAGCAGGGCTTTGAATTCATTTTTTATAGCGACATCACAGGTTTAACCCTATCCAGACCGGGCTTTTTTTTGACTGTCTGGGACCGGGGGGTGGGGGGGGGGGGGCTCCAGAAGCCCCCCTATGTAACTTTGAAACCGCTTATGCTATGGCCACTAAATTTACACATTATAATGTTGTCATGAATTCTAGTAACTACAGATACTTTGGTGTTATAATGACGTAACGTGACGTCATTATGACGCCATATAGTCGATTTTATTGGCTAAAACAGTCTATCAATATTTTCTCAATTTTGAACATATAACAACAATACTTTAACAGCTACCTATTTGATAAAAGTCTTATGTTTACTAACACTGTTTTTGTTGTTAACAATAACAGTGACGTCATTATGACGTCATATACAATGAAATAACCAACTGAAACGTTCTACAAGGCATATCTCTGAATCAAACGGTAGTGTTCATACCAAACTTTCACATATTGATACAGGAGTAAAAGCTAATGAATTCCTACACTTTGTTGCCATGGTAACAGCATGTGACGTCACAGAAGTGATGTGTACATTTTCTTAAAAACTGGAACAGATAACTTTGCAAATTATGGCTTTTCATGTACCTAATGAATTCAAAAAAGCTTTCTCAAGTGAAAAGGACATTTTTATGATATTTTGACAATAAATGTTTAGAGATAATGGAATTACACAGACAGGTAAATAAATTTCCCATTTTATTGTCCGCCATCTTGGATCCGCCATCATGAATTAGTCCAAACGTGTTTATTTCGGTAAAAACACCGAAAAATATAGCAAATGGGCTGCTCAAGCTTAGTTTATTGTGGGCAAATGTTTTACAATCCAAAATATGAACCAATAATAAAATTATAGAGAGAAAAGACCTTTAGTAAAACTTTGATCCGCCATCCTGGATTTTGACATTTCATATTCCACATTTTCCTAAAATTACCGTTAATGAGCCTTAATTAATAAACAATTATACATAATTTGATCAATTATCGCTAAATTAAGTGGAAAATATCAATTCAATAAGAAAACTTTGAAATAATCTTGATTAAAGCGAAAAATGCTAATTTTGTAAAACATAGGTGTCAAAAAGCGGTTGCTATGGAAACGTCAATGTCGGTGGACAAAGGACGCTAACGGGAAAATGTTTCCAGATAAATTTTAGGAAAAGTCACCAAATTTGGTGGTCATTGCATCGACCGTTTTGAAACGACACAACTTCAAAGTTCGAGCGGGCTCCAAAAATCCCCCCCGTCTGGATAGGGTTAAAAAACGTTTTTACTTCGGTTTCATGGGAGATATTTTTTATTTTTATAGAGATGTCACAGGTTTAAAGATGGTTTTTAGTTCGGTTTCATGGCGGATATTTTTTTTATTTTTATGGCGATGTCACAGGTTTAAGCAGGGCTTTGAATTCATTTTCACCGGGGGTTAATTTCGATCATTTTTCCAAGCGACGTCACAGGTTTAAATAACGTTTTTAGTTCGGTTTCATGAGAGATTTTTATTTTCTATAACGATGTCACAGGTTTAAAGAAGGTTTTTAGTTCGGTTTCATGGCAGATATTTTTTTATTTTTATAGCGATGTCACAGGTTTAAGCAGGGCTTTCTATTCATTTTTACTGGGGGTGAATTTCGATCATTTTTCAAAGCGACGTCACAGGTTTGTAGAACGTTTTTAGTTCGGTTTCATGAGAGATATCTTTATTTTCTATTGCGATGTCACAGGTTTAAAGAAGGGTTTTGAGTTCGGTTTCATGAGGGGTTAATTTCATTTTCTATAGCGACGCCACAGATGGCTGTGTGGGTTATTTTTCTCTGATTTTTTTTCAAAAGCATTTATTGTCAGCACATGCCCTCTTCAAAAGCTGTAAATTTCATGCTACACGGTAATCTGAGAGGACGGTACGAGTAACGAGTAAAGATGTAAAAAAACATTACAATTTTTAAAAATGGTTACAAACATGGATCCGACAAATGTGACTGGTAACTTTTAAGGTACCAAAATTGACAGGTAATCTGTCTGAATGTACATACATGTATACATACATACTTTATTGACTTTCCCCAAAGGGGTTTTTCAAAGACAATATTAAAAATATAACTAAGATTATGTTTATGTACACTATTGACTACTAATTACAATAAAAATATCAATAAAAATACAATAAAATTAAACTAAAAGTTACAGTAAAAACAAATATTGACTAAGATAATGTTTATATGCAATATTGATTACTAGTTACAATAAAAATAACAAAACTATAATTCTTAAGAGTTTCATAATTCTTTTGTAGTAGTTTGGTCCTCAGGCGATTTTTAGAAATAGTTACTGAATTGCACAATTTCAGAGAACGTTCCAAGGTATTCCATAAATTAACTACTTTATAATAAAAAGTTCTATGGCCGCTAGCGGTTTTAAAAAGTGGAATGTTCAACATTTGTGAGTTTCTGGTGCTACGACCGCTCACTTCTGCTCACTTAATAAATTTTGAGGACAGTTATTCATGGGCATTGCCCGTCATACATTTAAAAGCCATCGTGGCGCTTCTATAATATAGCTGGCTAGCTACAGGGAGCCAATTGATCTCCTTAAGGAGAGGCATAATATGGTCGTAATTGCGCGCGCCGCTCACAATGCGACAAGCAAATTTCTGCACAGCTTGCAGTTTATTTATATTACGCTTAGATGTATTCGCCCATACATTTGAACAATAAAATGATTTGCTAAAACCTAAAGAGTTTATAATTATTAAAAGGGTACGTTTGTCAAAGACATGCTTGACGCGGTTTATTTGACCGAGGCGAGACATACACGAAGAAACAGAAAAATTGATTCAAACGATGCTGCTATGTCTCTTTAAAGCACGCAATATCAAAAGATGGGTATTGCTAGTCCTCTTGTTCGTCTCCGCTCTCTTCTTTCCCCTTTTCTTTCTCTGTGTGATTTTTGAGCCGATTGGAGTCATAACAGCCTTGTTTTGCGTTCTCGTAGTAAAAATGTTGCAATTTTTCATCATCCATATTTACAAAAAGTCAGGTAAATATATATATATATATATTTTTTTATTATTTTTGTGCTTCCTGTCTCTTTCTTTTCTCCACCGTACGTATTGTCAGTTTGCCGTGTTATCATTTGCATTTGTTCAAGATTTTCTGCCAATCCTGATGTCGATCCTAGAACCTCTCTTTGATTCATAGTCACGTGGTTTTGTCGTCCAGTATCTTTAGCCATTTTCAGGCCAGAAGGAAAAGCATCCCGGGGGGCGATGGGTAGTAAATGGGTATTAGACGACTTTACATGATCAGTGTTGATTTCGCCACGTCAGAAACGAATCAAGTCATAACTTTTTCAATCCATTTTATCCTTGCGAGTTGTTGATTATCCTAATTCAAAGTACCTTTAGTATCTTTGTAATGTTTTTACAAAAGTAAAAAGGTAGACAGAATGATGCTAACAAACGTTTTCTTTCGTGGGGGAACTCCCTAGGGGGACTCGTATAAAAATGACGGGGGTAATGGTCATACCTTACAGGTTAAAAGTCGTGGCTTGGTATCACTAAGAGAGCTTGAACAAAATAACCACCGTCAGGGTTATTCTGATAACTTTTATTCCGTGGGGGACTCCCTGGGGGACTCTTGTATAAAAATGGCGGGGGTGGTGGTCATACCTTACAGGTTAAAAGTCGTGGCTTGGTATCACTAAGAGAGCTTGAATTGAAATGACCACTGTCAGAGTTATTCTGATAACTTTTATTCCGTGGGGGACTCCCTGGGGGACTCTTGTATAAAAATGACGGGGGTGATGGTCATACCTTACAGGTTAAAAGTCGTGGCTTGGTATCACTAAGAGGGCTTTAACAAAATAACCACCGTCAGAGTTATTCTGATAACTTTTATTCCGTGGGGGACTCCCTGGGGTACTCCCATATAAAAATGACGGGGGTGATGGTCATACCTTACAGGTTAAAAGTCGTGGCTTGGTATCACTAAGAGGGCTTGAAACACTGTCAGAGTTATTCTGACAACTTTTATTCCGTGGGGGACTCCGTGGGGGACTCCCTGGGGGACTCCCATATAAAAATGACGGGGGTGATGGTCATACCTTACAGGTTGAAAGTAGTGGCTTGGTATCACTAAGAGAGCTTGAATTGAAATGACCACTGTCAGAGTTATGCTGATAACTTTTGATAAAGATGCTAACAGAAACGACTACTCAGAACTGAAGAATTTTTACCAAGTAGAGGTAAACATTTATGTGAGCCACACCCACGAGACGGATTTCTGGTAACTTTTGGGGATTCCTATCAAAATTTCCACTGATCTAAAGGACTTCTGCGCAGGAGGCTATAGTTCGTTTCACTTCGTTGCACTTCGTTAAGTAACCTGAATTAATGAGAGTTATTTTCCTCAGACCGTGAAACAGTTTTTAGTAGTTAGTGTATAATAGTCAAATAGACACAAAAGAGAACAATGGAAATAAGATCTACTAACCTTTATTAGTGTAATAACTATTTGACGGTCTGAGGAAAATTACTCTATACATTATTTCAAGCTGCTCTTTGCAACTAATGCTATTCATTATTCTTGAGGGGATATCGTGCTGTAATGCGGGCACCCCGTTATTACGGACAATTGTCTCGGTCCCGGCCGAACGGCTATATATTTTCTCTAAAATTTACCCGCTCAATACGGACACCCCGTTATTACGGACATATTGTCTTGGTACCGGCCGAACGGCCATACATTTTCTCTAAAATTTACCCGCATTATACGGACACCCCGTTATTACGGACAATTGTCTTGGTCCCGGCCGAACGCCTATACTTTTTTTTTTTAAATTTACCCGCATAATACGGACGCCACGTTATTACGGACAATTATCTTGGTCCCGGCCGAACGCCCATACATTTCTCTAAAATTTACCTGCTTAATACGGACACCCGTTAATGCAGACAGCGGACATTTTTTTCGTCCCGATTAAAACAATCTCCGGCATACAAAGTTAATCTCTTTTATACAGACAATTTGGCCGATAGCGGCTGCCTGAGGCGCGTTCATGAGCTGAAGTCCGATCTCATTTTCATAAGTGCATGTAAAGTGCCTTGAGACATGTGATATGTGCGCTATATCACGTGTCTCAAGGCGCTTTACATGTGATATGTGCGCTACATGTATATCACATGTCTCAAGGCGCTTTACATGTGATATGTGATATGGCGCTATATTAGTCTCTTACTTTTAATTCAGCGATAAAAATGTTCTCAAAAGCGCCAAGTCATTCAACTACAGATATACTGTCAGTTTCGTCGAAAGAAAATTACGAGCGTTTGTCTAATTTTTCAGTGTCTTAGTGGGGCTAGATGCGGTAATTTACTGTATTTTTTCTCTAAAAGCAATAAAACACTCTAAACACGTCGTCCATGTGATTCCCCTTAATAAGAATAGTTTCCGTGGTCCCTTCGGTGTCCGTATTAACGGGGTTCGACTGTACAACAATTTGTTTATCGGCTTGTTTGTAAATTATCGCACCATGGGAATATTTGTAATTTCCCGCCCTCCTTTCACGAGGTCAACTATTTCAGCTAATTGTCAACTGAAAAAAAATCTGTAATAACGGATTCCATGTCAATTATTATGATTTCAGTAGCCCAGCAGTCCTTTTAAGTTTTTTGCGCTCGTTTGACTCCTTAAAGACCCTATAGCATGGTCAAAACAGTTGCGGTATTACTCCCTTCTCACTCTGATTTGACCATGCTATGACGTCATAGCATCGTCAAAACAGTTGCGGTATTACTCGCTTCTCACTCTGTTTTGACCATGCTATGACGTCATAGCATGGTCAAAACAGTTGCGGTATTTCTCAAACCATTATTTATCAGAGGACATATAATGGCGAACTAAAATTTATTTGTTAAACATAAAAATCCAGTATCAAGCCTTAAATTTTCGAAAATTTAAGGTGGCTCTGAACCCCTCTTACGGAATTTTTTTAAACTTCGCCAAAAGTTGCATCTTATCCTACTGATCAAAATTCGACAATAAAAAAATGAGGTTCACCGAGTCATTTTTTGAGTTATTAACGCTTAAAGCTAAAATTAAGGGTGTTTTCAGCACGTTATATTGTTGCTAAAGTAACATATTGTGTCTACAAAAATGATAACAACATGTTCACCAATCACTGGGCATTCGTTTGATATCATGATTGTAGCGTCAACTGATAAAGAGTGGTTACAATGACCCATCAAATTCGAAGTCTTGAAAAGTGCTGGAAACTGTTGGGAGCCACATTAAATTTTTTCTTTACTCTGTTTGTTTTAGAGGTTTTACACCAGTTGCCGAGATAGCTCAGTTGGGAGAGCGTCAGACTGAAGATCTGAAGGTCCCTGGCTCAAATCCGGAGAGTTCACAGGAACTCTGAATAATCCCAGTCTCGGCAGTTTTTTCTTCTTCTTCTTCTTCTATCAAACTTGCCTCATTCACTTCTGAAGATTTTCTTTTTAGAATTAGATTTAGGCTATTTCTTTTTTTATTATTTAATGTAATTAAGCCAACCATTGCGTTCTTTACTTTAGATTTCATGTCACTTATAATTATATGAAAACTCTTACAACTCTTACAACCATTTAAACGTTTATTAATAAGTTAGTAACATGAAAATCAAATGAGTCGATCAAATTAAAGAGGATAAGAAATCTGAATTAGAAACAGAACAAATTATTAAAAGAGTGTATTTTACATCCTGAATACATCTTGAAGGAAACTTAAACCTTTCAGACTTCAATCCTGATTAACATTTCACATGTGAACAAAAAATCGTAAAAATATTGCCGAGACCCGGGATTATTCAGAGCTCATGCGAACTCTCCGGATTTGAACTAGGGACCTTCAGATCTTCAGTCTGACGCTCTCCCAACTAAGCTATCTCGGCAATTGATGAAAGGACGTTAAAACAGACAGAATAAGAACAAAATCTGAAAAGAGAATAGAAGCGATTTACCAACAAAACTTTCTTATGTCAAAGAATGGCTTGAGCAAACAAAATGCAGCGAGAAAAAGGTATAGTGTAATTTAGATTATAAATTATTCGGTGAAAAGTTGTGTAATACGGCTGCGTATCAAGTGGTTTTTTTTTTAGATTTAGGGCGAGAAAAAAATGGCGAATAAAAATACCGAGCCGTATTTTTCAACCATTCAACTGAATAAATTTTCATCGTCTCCAAAATTTAAGGTTTTGAAAGTATTTTTTCTAGCATCCTCGGCTAGCGCGCAGTTAAAAATGTGTAATAATGTGCTATATCAGAAGCTTATCTCGTAGAGCTTCTGGTTATATCTATTATGTTCAATGCCATGCTGTACGACTACACGATAAAGCAAAGAGCCTGAAAAGGAGATGGATGAGGGATGCATTTCATGAACTGCTAATTTTCTTTTTTAGTGTCAAGAGTGACCTAACTGACAAATGTTTCACAGAGTACTCTCTGAGAAAAGAAAACACTCCAGGCCGTATTGTGCTCATCAAAATTACAGCACAGGACCAGCCTTTCCACTTCCTGTTGTCTCCTAAATGCTGTTTTCTCTTCCGATTCCCGTTGTCCCATCCCAATTTCCTTTCCCTTTTATCCCGTTGTCCCATCCCCATTTCTCTTTCCTAAATCCTGTCTTTCTTCTGCTTCGTTGAGAATGACTGAATTATCGGAATAAACAGCATGATGGCTGACAAGGGTAGGAAAAACCGGCACTTCGATGGAATTCATGTTTTGCTGAGAAAATGAAACAATGTTTTTTCCTATTTTAGTCCATTTTTAATACATTTTCTATTCATTCTTAACTAGAAGATGCAAAAATGTACCCTTATTTTCTTTGGACTATTATGAACTCGGATTTTGTAAAATAATTAACTAATCACCAATGCACAACAGTTATACTTATCTTCAATGAAGCATCAGTTGCCGAGAGAATTGGAAGAGGGTCAGACTGAAGATCTGAAGGTCCTTGGTTCAAATCCGGGGAGTTCGCATGAGCTTCGAATAATCCCGAGTCTCGGCAATATTTTACTATTTTCTTTACATGTAAAATATTTTAATGAGGGTGAAGTCTAACGTCTCTTTAAAGATGTATATAGGATGTAAAATGTATTTTGTTAAATATTTTTTATTTTTTTTAATTCACATTTTTTATTATCTCTTAAGGTGGCTCCGTTGTTATTTCGGGCGCACTCGTCTATGACAAACTTTGTCTCATAACTTTTCCGTCTCTAAAGCGATGCTTCTAAAACTTTGCGAAAACTTACAGCTATTACCTAATCGGGCTTAAATGAACCCCACTTTTTGAACAAAATCGCACCCTGTGAAAAATTTTGCTGTTATATTTTTGTTAAATTTCTGGAATCAGCTTACATTGACTTAATACATACCTTTGCCAAGTTTCAGCAAAATCGTTGGAGCAGAAATGCGGAAGAATTAACGCCATCAAAATTTAGCCCTAAAATTCTCTTAAAATTGTAAATAGTTCATGCTCTTTGACAAAACAATCTACGAACCCAAATTTCTGGGAGAAGCCTTCCCAACGCTTGCTAAATCTGAATTATTAGCCGATTGCATATCGTGCGAACCGTTAAAAAGTATTCACTAGTTCTGTAAATATCATAAAATGCTCCAAAACCTGCTCAAATCCCCAATGCTGCGTTTTCCGTCTTTTTTCGAAAACTATCCTGCAGTTTGATGTCAAACTCCTTCCACATGAATTTCAAGGTACTGCAATACTTTTACATCGATTGGTTTTTCCTTAGAAGGGCTTGCAATAGACTATTTTTCTAATGTTGTGTTGCCAGTACATCTTGGGTAGTTCCAGTCCTTTGTGGGGGCAAACGACCAGTTTGGCAGGTAATTTGAAATTTTAATTTTGGCCGTTTGCCCCCACAAAGGACTAGAACTACCCAAGATACACTGGGAACACAACATTAGCAAAATAGTCTATTGGTAAAATAGTTGTTGGGATTATAAGCTACTCCGCATCTGAGCTCAGGCGAAGCTGACAGGCAGTTTTCAGAGTTTTGTTTATGAATACGAAATGAGCACTTGTAGAATTTATTCTAAGAATTCGCACCTTAGTTAGGGGGGCGTACGTGATATGCGTGCGTAGTCAGCGTTGTCCCCGCATTTTAAAACATTGCATCCCATGGAAACTTCTAGTGGAGTGTACATGCTCCCTCCCCTCCTGAGGTAACTGGAACGCATATTTCGTTCGCCCACCTTATAAAGGTGCGAATTCTTAGAACAAATTCCACACGTGCTCATTTCGTATTCATAAACAAATCTCTGAAAACTGCTTGTCAGCCTCGCCTGAGCTAAGATGCGGAGTAGCTTATAATCCCAACAACTATTTCTCCAATTGCAAGCCCTTCTAAGCAAAAAAATCGATGTAAAAGTATTGCAGTACCTTGAAATTCATGTGGAAGGAGTTTGACACCCAACTGCAGGATAGTTTTCGAAAAATGATGGAAAATGCAGCATTGGAAATTTGAGCAGGTTTTGGAGCAGTTTTATGATATTTACAGAACTAGTGAATGCTTTTTGACGGTTCGCACGATTTGCAATCGGCTTATAATACAGATTAGCAAGCATTGGGAAGGCTTCTCCCAGAAATTTGGGTTCGTAGATTGTTTGGTCAAAGAGCATGAACTACTTAAAATTTTAAGAGAATTTTAGGGCTAAATTTTGATGGCGTTAATTCTTCCGCATTTCTGCTCCAACGATTTTGCTGAAACTTGGTAAGGGTATGTATTAAGTCAATGTAAGCTGATTCCAGAAATTTAACAAAAATATAACAGCAAAATTTTTCACAGGGTGCGATTTTGTTCAAAAAGTGGGGTTCATTTAAGCTCGATTATCACTAAATATATTTTTTCCCATGAAAATCGAATTCTATCATATTATTGCTAGGTAATAGCTGTAAGTTTTCGCAAAGTTTTAGAAGCATCGCCTTAGAGACGGAAAAGTTATGAGACGAAGTTTGTCATAGACGAGTGCGTCCGAAATAACAACGGAGCCACCTTAAGGACTTGATTTTCATGTTACGAATTGTTACTGCTGACTCATAACTAAAAGTTTTCTAGTGAAATTTTCCTAAATGACGGAAATCAGCCCATTAGCCGTAACTATTTAATGTTCACGTAAGAGTTTCACAAAAACATTTTTATTGATTTTGTTTATATAAATGACATCAAATGTAAAGTAAAGAACACAATACAGGCAATACTTCGCATAATTATATCAATTGACAAAAAAAAAAAAATCGAAAACTTATTGCCCGGACCCGGGTTTGATCCTTCATGCGTGTATGTCAGGTCTCAGGAATGCGTGTATCCCAAGTCTCCACTCATGTCCAATACTGTCGCACTGATACGGACCGTGAGTAAACGTTGACGGTCCGTACAAAACGTACGGATCGTCATCCTCGCTTACGGTCCGTAACCTTCTAACTTTACGTAACTATACGGTCCGTGTTCTGTCTGTATACGGAGCGTGCATCTCATTATCACACTCAGTCAGTGTGAATAACTTTTTACTATCGGTACGATTCGTACGAACCGTACGTTTCGCACGGAACGTTATCCTTGCTTACGGTCCGTGTTCTGTCTGTATACGGAACATGCATCTCATTATCACACTCAGTCACTGTGAATAACTTTTTACTGTCCATACGATTTGTACGAACCGTACGTTTCGAACGGAACGTAATCCTTGCTTACGGTCCGTGTTCTGTCTCTATACGGAACGTGCATCTCATTATCACACTCAGTCACTGTGAATAACTTTTTACTGTCCATACGATTCGTACGAACCGTACGTTTCGTACGGAACGTAATCCTTGCTTACGGAGCGTGCATATATCTCGTTCTGTAAGCGTGAGGCGGCAAACAACGCGCCACTGCACTAAATATCTATCTTACTGTGCTACGCTTTCAAATATAAACAAACACGTGAGCCGAAAACTAAACCGAATATACACGCGAGAGGAAATAAGGAACCTACACATATATCTCGTTCTTTAAGCGTGAGGCGACAAACAGCGCGCCACTACACCAAATATCTATTTTGCTACGTCAGATATAAACAAACACGCGAGCCGAAAACTAAACCCGAATATACACGCGAGAGGAAATAAAGAATCTACACATATATCTCGTTCTTTAAGCGTGAGGCGACAAACAGCGCGCCACTACACCAAATATCTATTTTGCTACGATACGCTTTCAAATATAAACAAACACGCGAGCCGAAAACTAAACCCGAACATACACGCGAGAAGAAATAAGGAACCTACACATATATCTCGTTCTTTAAGCGTGAGGCGACAAACAGCGCGCCACTACACCACTCTATTTTGCTACGATACGCTTTCAAATATAAACAAACACGCGAGCCAAAAACTAAACCCGAATATACACGCGAGAGGAAATAAGGAATCTACACATATATCTCGTTCTTTAAGCGTGAGGCGACAAACAGTGCGCCACTACACCAAATATCTATTTTGCTACGATACGCTTTCAAATATAAACAAACACGCAAGCCGAAAACTAAACCGAACATACACGCGAGAGGAAATAAGGAACCTACACGCGACAAATAACGTGCCACTACACAAAATATCTATTTTGCTACGATACGCTTTCACAAACACACGAGCCGAAAAAATAAACCCGAATATTCACGCGAGAGAAATGAAGAAAATGCATATCTATTTCTTTCTTTACCGTTCAAACGAATGCAACATATACATTATGACAAAACGGACAACTTTCGCGACATTAGCAAGGAGGCGCGAGTCAATATTAGCGCGGGGAGGCGTTAAATCAAAACACGCCACTCCACCAAACATAAGTATGCACGATTCAAACCATATAAAAATTAACAATCACCCTTCCCATGATCGAAACAACAGTCAGAATATACATTCATTTAATCATTTATTGTAGCACACTTATCACATATCAAATAAATAATGTCCTTTACTTTTAGTTTAGTAAACTGCCTTCACATCCATTTAGTTCATCTCCGTTTCACTTCTTTTTTGGCAGGCCATTTAAATATAGCACTTTGTTATAGTCAATGTCAAAATAAAACCAGGAAAGCCGCTTTTGATCCGCATTGTTCAAGATAAAATCTATCTGCCTTAGTCTTTTCTCAGCTCCTTCGATTTCAAGGCCGCTCATCTCCTTCCGCCGGGCATTTGTCGGGCATTTGTCGGGCATTTGTCGTTTTTTTTTTTTTTTAAAAAGTTGCAAATGCCCCACGGTGGGGTCAGCTTTTATGTACAAATCCCCACGGTGGGGCATCTGAAAGAGTTCAAGTGCCCGACCCATGGGACAAGAACGAAATTTTTATTTCAATGATTATTGATGGAAGCAATAATTGCTCACAAATAAATGGATCTTTATTCATGCTAGGAATTCTTTCGTTCTACCAATCCGTTCCCTCATTCGTTCTAAATGTATGTGTTATGTTTCCGCAAAACTTTTGACTCCAATACTTTCCTGTCGATTCTCGTTGTTAATGTTATTAATTTCGATTAAAATTATGCTTACGTTCAATCCATTTACACGGTAAGGTCCCCGTTGATTGAGACGCTTTTTCAAGTGAAGTTGCTATTGAATTTTTAAATAGCCAGATTCTTCTGTTGCGACATATCATGATGGAAAGACACCAAGGCCACGAATAATGGCAAATAAGACGTCAACAAAACTTGAAAATTTGCCGTGATATAGATATTATCTTCTGTGGCACTTGAAAGGTAAGGCAATAGGTGGCCTGTTTTGAAAATTGTGTGAAACTTTAATATTTTCACATGAAAAGTGCAGGACTGAAACGACATTTATCAACTCAGTTTTTATAATCAGAAAAATTAAAAATAAACAACGAAGCATGTACGAATTTTAATATCCATAAGATAACGTTGTTTTGACAATGCCCCACCCCCGGGATGACCTATTTTAGCAAATGCCTCGTCCTTGGGAAGGAAAAGTTATAAAATGCGCGACAAATGCCCCGGGGGAGGGGGAATGAGCGGGCTTGGAATTGACGGAGCCATAATCCACTCTGCAATCAATGTGGGCTCAGCATCCATTGCTTATAAAAAATAACACCATCTTGAAGCTTTCCGTATCGCCCAGTGGCTTCTTCCAAAATACTATCCTCATCTCCATTGGCCATGCTTTGAGAGCGAAAAACGCATCTCCATTCAACACTTTAACCAGTTCTTTTCTTTCCTCCTCGGCAATAGCAACACTTATTTCTCGCCCTCGTTCCCACGACTTTCGGCTTGCTTTTTAAAATTCACACACATCACTGAAAACATATTCCATTCATCTAAACAAATGTGCCGCCATCATCAAAGGCCAGCATCAATATTGATCGACCATTTATCTTTTTTTTTCAGCAAAGAATTTTATTTTTTTCCCAATTTAATACGCCCCGTTATTATTTCATTTTAAATTGCCTTTATTCTATAGAACACATACATTCCATACCACAAAAGTATGTTTCTTCCAAAAGAAATATCATGTCCCCTTATGCTTGCCAAGCCTGTGTTTTTTTAATGCTTCTCTTAATTGTTTTCAATGTTATGATCGCGTGGATAATGTGAATGATCGGGCTGTGTTTGCGAACAAATTACTCCTGATTTCTCACACCTTCCATTTGTTAAATCCCATTCAAATATACAATGAAATGTATCTTTACATATCATAAACCGCCTGATTAATTTCAAGCAGTCAACGGCTCACACCAGTGACACATTCACTGCCATTTTACTCCCGTTACGCAGGCTTCAATTTACCGCACGCAGTTAAAAAAATAGTGTTTTGCGAAGTCATTTATTGAGCAACTCATAATGGCCAATCATTTTCAACGGTTGGACCTTGATTTGAAGAGCTGCTACGGGTACGACCTGGACTGGAAATGCCTTCCATAAAAATTACGCGAGGTACGTATCATTGAATTACGGATCGACGAACCGTTTGGGGTACACATGGTTCAACGAAATAAACGAAAATATTCAAAGTGCCCTTAATGAGATGCAATTCACGGACCGTGGTTTCTTGATTACGGTCCGTCTGTTCAGTTCACGAACCGTACGCTCCGTACGGATCGACGAACCGTTTGGGGTACACACCAAGTCTCGGGTATCATTCATGCGTGTATCTTAGGTCTCACGTATCCTTCATGCGTGTATCTCAGGTCTCAAGTATCCTTCATGCGTGTATCTCAAGTCTCAGGTATCATTCATGCGTGTATCTCAGGTCTCAGGTATTCTTCATGCGTGTATCTCACGTCTCAGGTATCCTTCATGCGTGTATCTCAGGTCTCAGGTATCCTTCATGCGTGTATCTCAGGTCTCAGGTATCATGCGTGTATCTCAGGTCTCAGGTATTCTTCATGGGTGTATCTCAAGTCTCAGGTATCCTTCATGCGTGTATCTCAGGTCTCAGGTATCCTTCATGCGTGTATCTCAGGTCTCAGGTATCATGCGTGTATCTCAGGTCTCAGGTATTCTTCATGGGTGTATCTCAAGTCTCAGGTATCCTTCATGCGTGTATCTCAGGTCTCAGGTATCCTTCATGGGTGTATCTCAAGTCTCAGGTATCCTTCATGCGTGTATCTCAGGTCTCAGGTATCCTTCATGCGTCTATCTCAGGTCTCAGGTATCATGCGTGTATCTCAGGTCTCAGGTATTCTTCATGGGTGTATCTCAGGTCTCAGGTATCCTTCATGCGTGTATCGCAGGTCTCAGCCGTCCTTCATGTGTGTATCTCAGGTCTCAGGTATCCTTCATGCGTGTATCGCACGTCTCAGGTATCCTATATGCTGTATACAGGTTTACTAAAAAGTCTTTGTCCTGTCTATACTTTGAAGATGAGTAAAACAACAGGTCCCGGTTTTTCAAAAGGTGGATAGCGCTATCCACCGGATAAATCACTATCACTATCCGCTGGATAGTGATTTAAACGGCGGATAGCGCTATCCACCTTTTGAACAACCGGGACCTGATGTTCTTTTCAGAACTACAGAGACCACTCTCATGCTAACGAGATAGCTCCGTTTCGTTGGGAGAAACCTTCCCCCGATGCTTGGTTACATTGTGCTCTCCCCAGCTTTCGCGGCTCGTAAAAGGTCAAAACAAAATGGAGGATCAGACTGACTGAAGCAAAGATTTTTTGCAAGATAAGGGGTGGGAGCGCCACTGCCCGATGACGATTTTGAGTGGAAACGTAAGGGAACTAAAAAACAATATGACTTTAACTGCTCCTCGGTCGAGGCGAAATTGAGCGACATTGCCGTCTCAAACACATTGTTGGAAGCTCGTACACTGGTTGAGAAAGGTTTGTTACTTGTAAAGGAGAGAAATAGATTAATTAGGATGGCGGATAAGCATGGCTGGGAAACCGTAAATCAATATGTTGCGGATCCGATCGCCGACAATGACCAGGATGACAAACGCCTTCGCAAAGCGGTCAAAGAAGCCACGAAGGTCAAGGACAAGGCCAAATCGGATAGAGAGCAAGCCAAGTCTGGCCGTACTGCTCGTGCTGGATCTTTTACGGCTAATTCTACCAGGGTCGCTCCTAGTTCGCAGAGTTTGCCCGTGTCTTCTACCTCCTCGGACCGGCGTGTGGTTGTGTCAAATACAGACAGGAAATTGTCGATTCCGCGTTGCTTCCGGTGCGGCAAACCAGGCTGGAGGTATATGAAAGGGTAGGGATTTCACGAAGTATAGGAAAGGGTAAGGAAACACGAGTTGAAGTATACAAAAGGGGATACGGATTTCACGAAGTATAGGAAAGGTGGGGAAAACAGCCATTTAAGTATTATAAAAAGGGCCTTTCAAACTATATCAAACAGACGCACGTAAAGGCTATATGAAAGGAGAACCATTTTCAATGAGGTATATGAAAGGGGTACCTTTTCTGTCAAAAACGATATATGAAAGGCTAAGGGTTTGAACCTTGAGCGGAGCATCTCTGTACAAAACGTTGTTGAGTACCTCCCCCCCCCCCCCCCCCCCCCCCCATGTCTCCCTCTACATGTCTCCATAACTGACTATGGGAGTGAAAGGGGAAGTTCCGGAGTCTTCACTACATCCATATCAAAGAATCAAAGTGTCCTTTGGGCTATCTCCTGTAAGTTTTACCCCATCATGCAATGATGCCATTATGTGTGGAAATTGTTTCTGATGTAGCAATTGGGCTTTCAGATTAGGATGCGTGGTTCATCGAGTTTTTAGTGATTCCATATGAAAGAAAAACGCAAATATTATAAAATTAGTAGATGTTTTATTTTAATTCAGTGGTTGAAACCAGGAATCCCAGTCACTCGCTGGTTTTTCTCCGGTTTTCCTCCCTCCTTCAAAAACTCATTAATAATTCATAAGCACATGAGCCAATCAGACGTCAAATTGATGACGTGCATGAAACTTGGGAATCCATGATCATTCTGAAAAGCCCGGAGAGTGATTTGATTTCAGTCCCTGGGGAAAGTGGGGTTGAATGTGCAAACAATGCAATTATCGCTAAAGTTTTAAGTAATGATCCGTATAAGAAGGATAGCGCTGAACGGCAATGCACGATGGAATGTCAACTTTTTTCATTGTTACAACTAGTGATCTCATTGGCCTAGACTAAAAAACTGCTAAAAAGTTAAGGTTCAAGGTGCATTTTGTCTGATTTTTTTAAGGTTTCAAGTAATTTGAGACCCAATCGCACAACATGCAAGTTTTAAAAGATAGCATTTGGGGAACTTCATCAAAGAAGAAAAATTATTAGCTATTGTCTTCTGCTATCCTGATTGGTTAAGCACGAACATTTCCTAAAATTAAACTGACGCAAATCGATTTTCTTTATTTTTAAATTGAAATATAATTATGAACCATCAGCCCCTCCTCTATTCTTGAAACGAAAGATATTCTATGTGGGAAAGAACCAATGCCGCAGAACAATACACGCACAGTCACGTTCCGTGAAAGCTAAGTTACGGTCCGTGGAATTCCTTCCGACCGTGACGTTAAGAGTGGATCCGTACGGAGCGTACGGTTCGTGAACTGAACAGACGGACCGTAATCAAGAAACCACGGTCCGTGAATTGCATCTCATTAAGGGCACTTAGAATATTTTCTTATATTGCGTTGAACCGTGTGTACCCCAAACGGTTCGTCGATCCGTACGGAGCGTACGGTTCGTGAACTGAACAGACGGACCGTAATCAAGAAACCACGGTCCGTGAATTGCATCTCATTAAGGGCACTTTGAATATTTTCGTTTATTTCGTTGAACCGTGTGTACCCCAAACGGTTCGTCGATCCGTACGGAGCGTACGGTTCGTGAACTGAACAGACGGACCGTAATCAAGAAACCACGGTCCGTGAATTGCATCTCATTAAGGGCACTTAGTATATTTTCGTGTATTTCGTTGAACCATGTGTACCCCAAACGGTTCGTCGATCCGTAATTCAATGATACGTACCTCGCGTAATTTTTATGGAAGGCATTTCCAGTCCAGGTCGTACCCGTAGCAGCTCTTCAAATCAAGGTCCAACCGTTGAAAATGATTGGCCATTATGAGTTGCTCAATAAATGACTTCGCAAAACACTATTTTTTTAACTGCGTGCGGTAAATTGAAGCCTGCGTAACGGGAGTAAAATGGCAGTGAATGTGTCACTGGTGTGAGCCGTTGACTGCTTGAAATTAATCAGGCGGTTTATGATATGTAAAGATACATTTCATTGTATATTTGAATGGGATTTAACAAATGGAAGGTGTGAGAAATCAGGAGTAATTTGTTCGCAAACACAGCCCGATCATTCACATTATCCACGCGATCATAACATTGAAAACAATTAAGAGAAGCATTAAAAAAACACAGGCTTGGCAAGCATAAGGGGACATGATATTTCTTTTGGAAGAAACATACTTTTGTGGTATGGAATGTATGTGTTCTATAGAATAAAGGCAATTTAAAATGAAATAATAACGGGGCGTATTAAATTGGGAAAAAAATAAAATTCTTTGCTGAAAAAAAAAGATAAATGGTCGATCAATATTGATGCTGGCCTTTGATGATGGCGGCACATTTGTTTAGATGAATGGAATATGTTTTCAGTGATGTGTGTGAATTTTAAAAAGCAAGCCGAAAGTCATGGGAACGAGGGCGAGAAATAAGTGTTGCTATTGCCGAGGAGGAAAGAAAAGAACTGGTTAAAGTGTTGAATGGAGATGCGTTTTTCGCTCTCAAAGCATGGCCAATGGAGATGAGGATAGTATTTTGGAAGAAGCCACTGGGCGATACGGAAAGCTTCAAGATGGTGTTATTTTTTATAAGCAATGGATGCTGAGCCCACATTGATTGCAGAGTGGATTATGGCTCCGTCAATTCCAAGCCCGCTCATTCCCCCTCCCCCGGGGCATTTGTCGCGCATTTTATAACTTTTCCTTCCCAAGGACGAGGCATTTGCTAAAATAGGTCATCCCGGGGGTGGGGCATTGTCAAAACAACGTTATCTTATGGATATTAAAATTCGTACATGCTTCGTTGTTTATTTTTAATTTTTCTGATTATAAAAACTGAGTTGATAAATGTCGTTTCAGTCCTGCACTTTTCATGTGAAAATATTAAAGTTTCACACAATTTTCAAAACAGGCCACCTATTGCCTTACCTTTCAAGTGCCACAGAAGATAATATCTATATCACGGCAAATTTTCAAGTTTTGTTGACGTCTTATTTGCCATTATTCGTGGCCTTGGTGTCTTTCCATCATGATATGTCGCAACAGAAGAATCTGGCTATTTAAAAATTCAATAGCAACTTCACTTGAAAAAGCGTCTCAATCAACGGGGACCTTACCGTGTAAATGGATTGAACGTAAGCATAATTTTAATCGAAATTAATAACATTAACAACGAGAATCGACAGGAAAGTATTGGAGTCAAAAGTTTTGCGGAAACATAACACATACATTTAGAACGAATGAGGGAACGGATTGGTAGAACGAAAGAATTCCTAGCATGAATAAAGATCCATTTATTTGTGAGCAATTATTGCTTCCATCAATAATCATTGAAATAAAAATTTCGTTCTTGTCCCATGGGTCGGGCACTTGAACTCTTTCAGATGCCCCACCGTGGGGATTTGTACATAAAAGCTGACCCCACCGTGGGGCATTTGCAACTTTTTAAAAAAAAAAAAAAAACGACAAATGCCCGACAAATGCCCGACAAATGCCCGGCGGAAGGAGATGAGCGGCCTTGAAATCGAAGGAGCTGAGAAAAGACTAAGGCAGATAGATTTTATCTTGAACAATGCGGATCAAAAGCGGCTTTCCTGGTTTTATTTTGACATTGACTATAACAAAGTGCTATATTTAAATGGCCTGCCAAAAAAGAAGTGAAACGGAGATGAACTAAATGGATGTGAAGGCAGTTTACTAAACTAAAAGTAAAGGACATTATTTATTTGATATGTGATAAGTGTGCTACAATAAATGATTAAATGAATGTATATTCTGACTGTTGTTTCGATCATGGGAAGGGTGATTGTTAATTTTTATATGGTTTGAATCGTGCATACTTATGTTTGGTGGAGTGGCGTGTTTTGATTTAACGCCTCCCCGCGCTAATATTGACTCGCGCCTCCTTGCTAATGTCGCGAAAGTTGTCCGTTTTGTCATAATGTATATGTTGCATTCGTTTGAACGGTAAAGAAAGAAATAGATATGCATTTTCTTCATTTCTCTCGCGTGAATATTCGGGTTTATTTTTTCGGCTCGTGTGTTTGTGAAAGCGTATCGTAGCAAAATAGATATTTTGTGTAGTGGCACGTTATTTGTCGCGTGTAGGTTCCTTATTTCCTCTCGCGTGTATGTTCGGTTTAGTTTTCGGCTTGCGTGTTTGTTTATATTTGAAAGCGTATCGTAGCAAAATAGATATTTGGTGTAGTGGCGCACTGTTTGTCGCCTCACGCTTAAAGAACGAGATATATGTGTAGATTCCTTATTTCCTCTCGCGTGTATATTCGGGTTTAGTTTTTGGCTCGCGTGTTTGTTTATATTTGAAAGCGTATCGTAGCAAAATAGAGTGGTGTAGTGGCGCGCTGTTTGTCGCCTCACGCTTAAAGAACGAGATATATGTGTAGGTTCCTTATTTCTTCTCGCGTGTATGTTCGGGTTTAGTTTTCGGCTCGCGTGTTTGTTTATATTTGAAAGCGTATCGTAGCAAAATAGATATTTGGTGTAGTGGCGCGCTGTTTGTCGCCTCACGCTTAAAGAACGAGATATATGTGTAGATTCCTTATTTCCTCTCGCGTGTATATTCGGGTTTAGTTTTCGGCTCGCGTGTTTGTTTATATCTGACGTAGCAAAATAGATATTTGGTGTAGTGGCGCGCTGTTTGTCGCCTCACGCTTAAAGAACGAGATATATGTGTAGGTTCCTTATTTCCTCTCGCGTGTATATTCGGTTTAGTTTTCGGCTCACGTGTTTGTTTATATTTGAAAGCGTAGCACAGTAAGATAGATATTTAGTGCAGTGGCGCGTTGTTTGCCGCCTCACGCTTACAGAACGAGATATATGCACGCTCCGTAAGCAAGGATTACGTTCCGTACGAAACGTACGGTTCGTACGAATCGTATGGACAGTAAAAAGTTATTCACAGTGACTGAGTGTGATAATGAGATGCACGTTCCGTATAGAGACAGAACACGGACCGTAAGCAAGGATTACGTTCCGTTCGAAACGTACGGTTCGTACAAATCGTATGGACAGTAAAAAGTTATTCACAGTGACTGAGTGTGATAATGAGATGCATGTTCCGTATACAGACAGAACACGGACCGTAAGCAAGGATAACGTTCCGTGCGAAACGTACGGTTCGTACGAATCGTACCGATAGTAAAAAGTTATTCACACTGACTGAGTGTGATAATGAGATGCACGCTCCGTATACAGACAGAACACGGACCGTATAGTTACGTAAAGTTAGAAGGTTACGGACCGTAAGCGAGGATGACGATCCGTACGTTTTGTACGGACCGTCAACGTTTACTCACGGTCCGTATCAGTGCGACAGTATTGGACATGAGTGGAGGTAGTCTTTGTATAAAGAATACTAATATGGGTAGTTCAATAAATGGTGACTTTGATATTTTTGTTCAGTACTGTTTTACGAAATCTAGTCTTTTGCCATTCTATTTGGAATCATCTCAATATTGAAACTAAACAACCAACAGTTAACAAGTAAACCGTTATTTGAATGCACCAGCGCCCTCGTGTAAATTGCCAGGTAGCCGAGTGGTTTGCTGATGCAAGCTGCTTATTTGCACTCGTTCTACCACTGAAAAAAAATTGTCAGTCGTTTTATCTCCCGTACCTGTCAACTTTGGTATAGCATTTTGCAGTAGATTATTTTGTCCTCAGAATTGTAAAATCCCAAAACTTTCGACCGGAGCCGGGAAGCAATGGTCACTTCGTCGAAGACGTGGCCTAGAGTTTTTAAACCTGATAATGCACTACTGCTCGTTTTTTAAATAGTACATAAAAACCAACATTTCCAAATTCCAATTCGATCCGGAAACAGTGGAAGTAAGAACTATCTCGTGGATTCCACTGAAATTCATATTTATTTATTTATTTATTATTTATTTATTATTTATTTATAGTGTTAAATATCAAATTCAAGAAAAATCCTGCGTTCAATTCAATAAAGTGTAATTTGCAATACAAGTGTAGCCATTGTTTCAGAGGTTGAAAGCAATAGCTACACTTATAAATTACACTTGTAAATGTTTTATCGAATTGATCCCTGAATTTCATTTTGTAAAAAAATTGAAAAAGTGGGCTTGTTTGGCCAGCCGAAATATAGCACACAAACTTAAAGGCCCACTGTCACCCAAGATGCATTGCGAATTTAACGCAGTCGAAAATTCCCGAAAGAGCCAATCACGAGCGAGCTCGTCATTTGAAAACAAAAACAAACGACCGCAAAGCCGAATGGGTGATAGTGGGCTTTTAAAAATCTATGTTGTGTCAGTCTCTGCTTCTACAGTATATCTTCGAAGGAAGTGGGAAGTGCGCAAACGAAATAGCTTGCACTTCCGGTCAATGGTGTTCCACCACCGTTTGCAACCCTTCCTTATATTGGAAACATCGCATAATAATCACAAGTCAGTGTTATAGCACATGCGCGGATGTGTAAAGGTGTGTCCGTGACATAGTTTATATTGGGAACATCGCATAATAATCACAAGTCAGTGTTATAGCAAATGCGCGGATGTGTAAAGGTGTGTCCGTGACCTAGTTTATATTGGGAACATCGCATAATAATCACAAGTCAGTGTTATAGCAAATGCGCGGATGTGTAAAGTGTGTCCGTGACGTAGTTTAGACGTCCGGTCAGCGATGTCCCATCCCCATTCGCAACCATTTTTGGAACATTTTGGCAAGGTTGTCGAAGGGTTTCTACGCCCAGCCCACCATTGCGAAAGTGGAAAAGTCCCAAGGGATGATGTTACCCTTTCACAGGCTGGGCTGGCAAAAAAAAATGATAAAACGACCACCACAAACATCTTTTTTCAATTCTGCCAATATCTTGTATTTTATTACACAAGACTTAATATTTCACTAAAGATTAACTGTATACCCTGCACTATAATATTCTAAAGATGCGACCTGTTGTAAAAGTCGTCAAATGGCAAACTCGTCCAATAACCTGCAAGGGCTGATCTGACTACGTAAAAACGTGTTGGTGTCTCGCAAAGTCAACCTTTTTCGTAGTCAGATCAGTATTGTTTGTTTGTTCATGTCTTGGCTGATTAGGTCACTTGCAGATCCTACGTATACCGTTGGCAGCATTGTCGTTTGCGGTCCTTTGCAGATTTTATTTTTATTGTAACGTCTCCAGGGCCTTCTCCGCTTTTCAAATTCAAAATGGCGGCTTTGTTCAAATTCAAAATGGCGGCTTTGAAAAGCGGAGAAGGCCCTGAGGACGAGGTTGGTAAAATGGTAGATTCATTTCTTGTCCCCAGAGCCGCTTGGCCCTCTTAACCGCCGGAGCCTGAGTACGAGGCCCTCGTACGGCGGTTGAGAGGGCCAAGTGGCTCTGGGGACGAGAATCAGTCGATTTACGTTTTTCAAGGCAGTATGTCTTGATTTAACTTAGTTTATCAAAAATTTTGGAAACGGATTCTTAAATCAGCCAGAGAAAACGAAATTTAAACGTTTTGGTGCAATTAATTAAATTTCGTTTCAGCTTTGACATTTTTTGCCTGAGGTTATTTTTCCGGTTATTGATAACAGCGGTAAACGTTTTTATTCTGTTATTTCAATCAGAAGGTTTGGTGCAAGAAATTATGCAGACTACAGGCTTCTAATTCTAAAACTTAATGGGTGAATCCTAATTTCCTAACTGTAGCCCTAAATCCTAACTATCACCCTCTACTGAAAACCTAACTTTCTAACTCCTTTACCCTGACACTATAAATCCTGTACCATATCCCTAATCCAAACTGCTACCTAATTCCTATTGGCCTGCAGTCCGCGTTTGTCTAGTACCAAGTCCCAAGTGAATTTGACCATTGCCAATTGAATAAATGATAATTTCTTAGCATTTTAGTTACTTGGAACAGCTAGAAATCTTCCTGCATTAGCAGGTTATTGCTTTGTTAGATTACATATATTAAAATCAGCTTCGATTACAAGCAACTTAATCAGGAAGAAAACCGATGTTCCAAGTCTAGGCGAAAATCGGTAAGCTACTAAATTTTTATAATTGTGTCATTTAACCTTCAAAAAGTAAACAATTTGCAACTAGTACAAAACATTTTGAAGGCGAAAAAAACTATACAGTTTCATATGTTGTTCACAGTTTTGTGTTTATCTTTATCCAGTCAGTGAAACAATTCAATAGAAATCGATCATAGTGTACAAAATAAAGAAGAATAAACATACTGCCATTCAACAACATTTGTGTGAAGTTGTGATCATTATGATTATTATTATCTGAATGATAACACTAAATACATATAGCGATACAAGTCGTCCATTAAAGCCGCGTTCACACAAACAACCTTCAGTTGGCAATCTCGTGTTGGCAAACTTTAAAATGTTGGCAATCTCGCTTTTTTGCACGACAAACTACCAAAGTTCTTACTGTCATTCTCAAGCCGGGACGCCAAATCTCCAGATGTGTTTGTTCTTACTGTCATTCTCAAGCCGGGACTCCAAATCTCTTGATGTGTTTGTTCTTACTGTCATTCTCAAGCCGGGACTCCAAATCTCCAGATGTGTTTGTTCTTACTGTCATTCTCAAGCCGGGACTCCAAATCTCCAGATGTGTTTGTTCTTACTGTCATTCTCAAGCCGGGACTCCAAATCTCCAGATGTGTTTGCGGGTTTTGATTCTTTCACACGTCAAATGCATGCGAGTTTGCCAACACAAAAACGTTGGCCAAAAAGTTGGCGAAAATGGATACTTGTTGTAATTGTTGCCAACAGTTTGCCAACAGTGTGCCAACAGTGTGCCAACATGGTTGCCAACAGTTTGCCTACTGAAGGAGATGAAAAGGAGGTAAAGTAGGACTTCGTCCTCGTGCCGCGCGTGCGCATTAAATCCCAACAGCTACGCAGTTTACATCACACCAGGAAATTTCTCGTAGTGATGCATGATAATGATGTCTTGAAACCTTAAAAAGCACTTTCTTGTCCTCATTGAATTGTTAGCTGCATCTTCTTAATCTCAGGGGTAAATAACTGACGCGAGTGGAATTTAGGATGATGTAAAACGCAAGTCAAGTCAGTGACATTTTCCAAGAGAAAACTAAAGAGCGAAGTTGCGCCAATTCTTTGTAACGTTTTTAAGGCATCACCATAACATTCAGTTTCTCCAGTAGTAAGAGCTTAAATTGTTTTCTTTTAAAGTGTCACGTTGACATGCAAGTCCCTAGGTAATATTTTTTTAAGTCATCCCTAACATCAAAAATGACCTTGAAACACTGCAATTGCTTAACACCTGAAAACAATGATATTCTTGGATGACTTGTTTATATCATACTTCTATGATGCAAGTTTCGAAAGTTAAATAGTTTTGTAATATAGCTGTCCGCTACGAAAACCTTATTTCGGAATCGCGAATGTAACAAAGGGAAAAAATGAGCTTAATTCTTTCAAAAAAATATGACTAGTTCTTTACCAATCTTATTTCTTCTTGCTCTTTTCTTTCTTAAAATTGAAAATGACTTAATACTAAACTAATTATTTATTGTGGAAGCCTGTATAAGTGACCACTGTCTTGTTTTACCGACAGACCAAGGAAATAATCCAATTGGATCACAACTGTTTTACTTGTAATTTATTTTATGCATAATCAGTTTATGCAAAACTTATAACTGATGCATGCAAGTTCAGCCAATGCAAATAATGAATTAGATTCAGCAAAGTTGAAACCTGTTGATATACGATCACCGCGACACGACTGACATTTGCCAAACTAATGTACGCCTATCACAAAGCAAGGTGAACGGAATACTATCTCGAGGAGTTATCAGGAGGTCTGGTTATTATGAATGGTTATGAGGCGAGGAAGTTATAAATCACGCAAAATTAATTGAAAGGGATGATACCACAACCGTGGTCAAATTGTTTAGGGACACTCCACCCTTTTGAAACCACTTTGTAAACGACTTAAAACTCGCCGATAAGAAAAGTGAAAATTTAACAACTTAAAATCTCTATTCCCCCGATCCCCCCCCCCCCCCCCCCCCGCCCAGACAAGGGTGAAGTCTGTCAACTGTAGGTACATGTTGAAAGTGTTTTTTATTCCTGTCTCTCAACCTTGTACCGGGGGGAGGGGGTAAGTATTTTCTTCAGATTTGAATGGAAATATGCCAAGTGTCAAAATGTATTGACCACGGTTTTAGCTCAAACTAAGTCTTTTTTGATATCTCAATACGGTGCATAGTCCACACGGTCAATGAGAAAATTATATTCAAATTAGATCATTGAAAGGCTGCCAGTGCAAAACGTTCCTACCTTTAAGGTTAAAGATACATGGCCATAGTACAGCTAGGAACCTTTTTCACACAGTCCTTCAACTAAAATGTTGGAGATCTCCCTTGAGCTGTATCATCCCTTTACGTTATTATGACCTCATGAGCAACAAAGGATATGAATTAGATTATGGTGTCATGTTCATGTACCGTTCTTTACATGGTGGTAGTGGGGGTAATGGAGATGGGGTGATTGAAGGGGTAGGCGAGGAGGGGCGGAATAGATGAGGGTTCGGGTTTGGTTGGGGATGGCGGCAGTTAAGGGTAGAGGCAAGGTGGGGTTGGAAAACACCTCCTTGATACTTCCATGAGAGAGAAGTCAATACACTCTCATTCTAATCAAAATCTTTCATTTTGTTTTGGTAATAATTGTCTCGTAAATTTCTATTCAGGCTGAACCGTGCGTGCAAAATAATAAACAAATATTTTAATGGAACTTATTGTACATGACTCCGAGGATGTGTACAAGACAAAGAAAAATTAGCTAGAAGATCTGTGATAGTCCCAGACAGAAGTGGCCACTCACAAAGGAGAAAGCTAGCGAAAAAATACAAATCTTTGTGTTAATTTGAAATGTCACGTTGAAATAGACAGACCAACTAGTAAAAGATTGAAACTTCCTTTCAACTTTCTTAAACTAAAACATGTGATGTCTACATCTGCTTTGTCAGGATAAATGTTCGCGCACTAATGAAATCAGTTTGTGAAATATGAACGACTCGCGGTATAAGTGTCAATCGGCGAAAAAACATTTTAAAATATATATCACAAACTTCGTTTCTATAATTGTAAACGAAATGCAGATTATATTTAAATAACCCTTATGAGAGAAACCTTTTATAAATTTTAATAAATGCATCTTCACGACCCTATTGGTGGTTTGCACGTCGGCCATGTTGGGGGTAAGAACAATGACATTATTATCCTTCGGGAATAAAACTCTATTTGTATGCGAACTAATTTTATTGTTTTTGACCCCCAACACGGCCGACGTGCAAACCACCAATATACAGCTTTGGTCCATTGAGTGTTCCAGTCTTTGAACGTTTATAAAGGAGCCTTGTCACCACTGTGAGTGTTAAAAAGCCAAAAGTCATATTTATATCAGTGGAAACACAACCATAATGGTCCGGTTTTGTTTACAATTATTCTACTAGTGCTCTAAGAGTAAAAATAAGTGTCTTAGGCTGCAGATGGCCAGGATGGAAATGGATTGCAACTTGAAATCAGAAGGCTCTTAAGAGCCATCTCGTGAAAACGAAATAACGTAAGGTTAAGTCCACAGATCGGTTTTAATTTCATTTGATATCTTTCTCTTCGCCCTTGGACAGCTACGGAGTCGCGCTCTCTGAGTGTTCAATAAGTATTTCGTGTATTTAAGACAGTTTTGACCCAAATTCGTCCTAATCCCCATGACACAGTTCCTTTGAGCATGTTGCAAAATGTGTTGATGTCTCTGCGGTTTAATAAGTCACCTTGAAGCTTGAGTGGACGTCTTGTTATTTTGATGTCCGACAGCCTGGTTCTCTGATTCCACTCTTGAAGCACAGCAAGCTAAATTACGATGGCGACGTCCAAGATTATCCATGGGAAACAACGACAGGGTTTGTCCTTTGCAATCTGAATGTAATTTTCTAGGCGGAGTGATCCTTAAAGAAAACAAATCAAATACAAGTAACGTAAAATTAGTATGCGATCGTTGGAATTGCAATCACTTATTCGTTTTGCAGGCAGATCAGTTTGTTTTTTAAGACTACACACTATCAGAACCAGGCTTTTCACGTTTGACACTCGTGGGTGTGAAAGGGGTAAAGGGGGACATTCTTATAATGCATACTTTTCTTTCTGGCATTTCCTAAATTATTGAATTGGAGCGACTTTACAATACCAGGCCACTTATTTACATATCCCTAAATCTTTGTTAGAACTAGCCATATGAAAACAAAAGAATCCATTCTTATTCAATGGATGTTGATCATTTGTGGAATCAAAAAGAGAGAAGTGATTACTTGCCTCTTGAAGTATAAACCTAAAGCAAGGGGTTTATGTACTTGGAGACTTGTTGGATGCGGTCGTGGTGGTAGATCTTCAAGAAACAGAGTCAGGTGAGAATAGCTTCTTCTGTAAGAGAAAAAGTAAAGTAAATCAGTACACGTGCTGAAAGATCCACAATACTGACTATACTGGTACATAGCTGCTATTTCTGACGCATGACAAATAAAGACTAAGACTATAATCAACTACTCCCCCCTTCCTGTGGGTGCGGTGCATCGAGTCCATCAGATGCCCTCCGGTATTTTTTTCAGCATTTCCTTTAGATTCAATACTATCCTTTTTTCTACACCTTAGTATGAGAAAAAATAGACCCTGTAAGTAAAAGGGTTCAGCCGATGTTACAAAATGTGTTAATGTATCTGCAGCCTAAGTAACGCTCCACATAACTACGTTAAACTTCTCTGTTCTGCGGCATTGGCTCTTTCTCACATAGAATGTCTCATTTCAAGAATAGGGGAGGAGCTGATGGTTTATAATTATGTTTCAGTATAAAAATAAAGAAAATTCATTTGCGTCAAATATATGTTAGGAAATGTGTGTGCTTACCCAATCAGAATAGTAGAAGACAATAGTTAACAATTTTGCTTCGTTGATGAAGTTCCCCAAATACAATTTCTTTAAAAACTTGCATGTTGTGCGATTCGGTCTTAAATTGTACATGAAACCTTAAAAAAATCAAACAAAATGCACCTTGAACCCTAACGTTTTAGCGGTCTTTGAGTCTAGGCCAATGGATCACTAGTTGTAACAATGAAAACAGTTGACATTCCATCGTGCATTGCCGTTAGCACTTGCCTTCTTATGCGGATCATTACTTAATGAGTCACCTTGAAGCTTGAGTGAACGTCACGGCATTTTCAGTGTTTTTAATTCCGGCATCTTGGTTCTGTGATTCCACTCTTAATAAACAGCAATCTAAAGTACGACGGCGACATGCGTCAAACATGATCCCTAAGTAATTTTCTGGGCGAAGTGATCCTAAAGGAAAACAAATCAAATACAAGTAACGTAAAATTAGTATACGATCGTTGGAATTACCATCACGTTTTTGTTTTGCAGGTATATTTGTTCATTTCAATTCTCGTCAAATGACTGCAGACGCATCAGAACCAGGCTCCTCTAGCTGTCACGCAGGCTCTGCACTTTCATCTCTGTCGTTTTCGTAAAGTATATTTTTTCCAGGCTGCTCTTAAAGGGGGATTTTCTTATTATTGCATGCTTTCCTTTCTGGTAGTTTCTATTGAAAAGAATTTGGCACCATGTGACCTCCCATTTTTACGATTTTTCTTATTCTCATCGCTGGTCTCATCGACACCTGGCACCTTACATGACCAATCATTAGTAAGGACAGTCGGTTGTTGAACATAGGTGGAATCAAGAAGAGAAACGTGGTTGCTTACTTCTTAAAGTAGACACCCATAGCAAGGGGAATCTGCACTTGATGGATGCTGTTATAGAGGAAGATCTTGAAGAAATACAGAGTTTGGTAATAGCTTCTTCTGTATGAGGGAAAATAAAAGAAAATCGGTTTTCGTGCTTATAGATCCATAGTGTTGACTTATACTGCTACACAGCTGCTATTTCTGACGCATAATAAGACTAGGAGTATAGCTAGGAGTATATCATCGTTTTCGAAGCAAGATTTTCTTTCTTTGAACTTTTTCAAATGACTCCGGTCCACCATCAACTCGTATAAAAGGAGCGTTCCATATTCACGAGTTGGGTACACTTTAGTAGAGATGGGCAAGACCCTTTAACAATCAAAGACTCCTATGAATCAGCTGGTGGATATTGAACGCTCGATATAAAATGGTTCTGCACACCTTCGGACCCTCTTATCTCCTTGGCGCTTTGTCCACCTACCCCTCCCCCCTCCCCCCCTCGCCCCCCCCCCCCCCCCCCCCCACTGCGTACAAATCCCCACCCTCCAACGCCGTCTGATGGGTAACGCAGGTGATCATTGCATATTGCGGGCTCAATGTTTACAGCGGATCAAATGATCGAGTGAAATTTCTACCCAAGTACTACAACCTCGTTCAACGCTACCCGTATTCACGAGATAAAGGCCTAGCTTCACCCAAAATGCTGTGCGCGCCGTGATCTCTTTCTGTGCTGAATTTCGTGTAACACGAAATTAACGCTTGAATGCGTACAACCAATCAGATCATGCGTATGAACAATGGAGCGTTTCAAAACAAAAACAAACGACCGAAAAGTCTTTTGGATGAAGGTGGGCCTTTAAACAGGACACAGAATAAGAAACACTGATCTTCACTTACAAAATCTGAAGTATCATTGCAATCAAATGACAGTCGGTCTTCAACAATTAGCACTGTGATGTTAAGTATGTCCAGAATACCTTCTGATTCTGAACCCGAATTCCACAGAAAATAAAAAAGCAAAAGCATGCCAGTTAATAGCCCTCCCCCTCCCCCTCCCCGTTTACGCCTGCCACGCAGGCTAACCAGTCAATACCGAAATACTGTTCCTAGTTGGGGATATTGGGAGAGTCTCGAGGGCGCTTCCCTCCAATCAAATACGGCCCAAAGGGCGGAAAAAGTTTTCAGTCTCTAAATTTTCACTCCGCTCACTCGCTCACTCTCCCTCCCCCCGTTGTCATTATGTGTACATTCCTCTACAATGTAAAAAGTTTACCTTGAAGTTTGAGTGAACTTCATGGCATTTTCAGCATTTTTAAATCCGGCAGATTGATTCTCCGATTCCACTCTTGATTCACAGCCATCTAAAATACGATGGCCACATGCGTCAAATATGATCCCTGGGAAACAAGGACTGGGTTTCTCCTTTGAAATCTCAAAGAAATTTGCTGGGCGGAGTGATCCTAAAGGAAGCAAATCAAATACAAGCAAAGTCTGGATCAACCACAGGTTTCAATCGCAGCCAAGTGGGACATCATCAGGGAAGCATGTACCTGTGATTTCTGTAACGTGAAGTGTGAATGATATCCCCAGCCACTTGATTTATGATTTATTCTGGGCCATATTCCAAATTCATACTGGCGTCCTTTATCTATCTGTCGGAAATAGAAAATGGAGGACACAAAACAAGGAACAGAACATGTCGCATTTAGATTGGAGAAGATTGCACCAGTAACAAAGGGGACTATCTTGTAAAAGCCCGTGAGGGTTTCTTTAGTCATGCTCCCATCTTTAAGTATTTAAACTTAATCAACTTTTGCATTGTTAAGAAAATGGCACACAGATTTATTCATAAAATAACGAGGTCAGGTTTGAATGACCACAGACTTCGGTCCGGGCTTTTGGCTGTCTTCAAGTGGCCCCTGACTGATATAATATGTCACCAGAGAAAGTAAGAACATCGTAGCAGTAGCAAAGAGGTCGGGTTTGAATAAGGCCATTGAAGCCACGGATTTTGATACCTCTTCTAGTGGCGCCTTTACGGAATATAACATGTCACACGAGTTAATGTGGATGACATCGTAGTGGTAACAACGAGGTCAGGTTTGAATCCTGTTGAAGCCACAGATTTTACTCCGGGCTTTTACCTCTTTTAGTTGCCCCTTTACATGGCATGGCACAAATTAAATACTAAAAAGGATACTACTTACATTCCAGTCTGTGTTCCACTGTCATCTTTGCATTGTAAGTTTGGTGTTTGCCTCTCGGATCGGCCGTAGCTGGCAAGTAATCTTGATTCTGCTTACTGAAAACTAAGGGAAGCGCACAGAAAACCACTGCAACACTGTGAAACTCTAAACTTGGCGTATTTGAGATTATGGTTCTTTGTAAAGACTTTCTCTCTTCATTGCACTTCCCTCTCTGCTACCGTTCCATGGTGATTCATTGAATTGATCAATGGTGTGCTGAAACAAAAATTTTATAATAATACGACCTTGTAATTACTGTCAGAAGGCTTCATGCGTCTTGATTTCGCACACCAAAAAAAAGTGATGAACGCATACCAAAAAAGTGTAGTTCTGTAGCGACGTCTACGATGGTTAAAACATCCTATAGGTGATTTAAGACTTTGCTGGGTTTTAACGCTGCGAGATGTTCCTGAAATTAAAATATTAGTTGCTTAGAAAAATACACATGACACAAATGAAACATAATGGTGAACTTTTATTTTCAACTGCGTTTTATTAGGATCATTACAACTTGGCTTCCACAGATGTGTCACACTGGTTCTTAGAATAGATATTGCCGTGAAGAAAACCACAAAAACACAAATAAAGCACACCGACAAACTAATTTTCTATCTTTTATTCTCAACAACATGTGTTATTACATGGTTTTACACTAATCTCACTTTTGAGACGCAAATTACTGAACACAATGCCAGACGTTTATTTCAAACTTTATTCTCAACAAAAAAGCGCCACAAGATGGCTTGCACACTCGTGTCACATTTCTACAACGCTCACCGGGACCGATCGCAAGTTTTGTCGAAAGCGTACATGCTGCGTTGAAGATCGAAGAAATAAAAAGGAACGGTTTCGTACGTGGCCGAGGTCTTCGCCGAAAAAAAGAGTTGATTCATTGGAAAAAAAAGGACGTTACCTACCTGAAATGTAATCATTGGGTTAGTATTGTCCCTGAAATAAAAGCACTCATTAGTATTGTTTAGCGAGGAACATAATTTTAGAATAAAGACACAAGACACACCAAGTTTTTAAGTTTTATTTATTTAGATTACTGAACACAATGCCAGACGTTTATTTCAAACTTTATTCTCAGCGAAAAAAGCGCCATAAGATGGCTTGCACACTCGTGTCACATTTCTACAATGCTCACCGGGACCGATCGCAAGTTTTGTCGAATGCGTACATGCTGCGTTGAAGATCGAAATAAAAAGGAACGGTTTCGTACGTGGCTGAGGCTTTCGCCGAAAGAAAGAGTTGATTCATTGAAGAAAAAACAGGACGTTACCTACCTGAAATGTAATCATTGGGTTAGTATTGTCCCTGAAATAACAGCAACCATTAGTATTGTTTAGCGAGGAACATAATTTTAGAATAAAGACACAAGACACACCAAGTTTTTAAGTTTCTTTATTTAGATTTATTTTTAATACAGAGCTTTTATGCTTATCTTAACTATGACACAGGACCTATGAACTATACATGAGGGGGTGCGCTCCTACGTGAAAAATCTAGCGTCCAAGAAAACCGAAGAGTGTTCCCGTGTTCATAAATCGGAACACCCTAGGGCTCCCTAGACGGTGCGCAGGGGTCATCTATCAGCTTGCTATCGAGACTTTCTCGATACCAAGCCTTCAAATGTCCACAGTTAAATGGTGAACAAACAAACAAGCCGAATTCGAAAACAAAATCGAAGAGCCGAAATGAGAGATCGAATGCGAAAACGACGAAATTTTTAATCGAAAGCCGGACCGAACTTATGTAGAAGATAACACCAAACACAGCCATTGCCAGGAGATACTCTTTACGGAGATTACCTATAGATTCACCGGAACTATGTGGAATAATTAACGGTACGCGATTCAAGCAGTGATTGTGAACTGGTGTTATCTCCCACCGTGATACAACTTCGTGGCTGTATCACGCAGTTAGCTCCACGTACCTCAAGCCAGCGGTTGTCACTGCTGACGTCAACGTCGTTGGCTAACGTTAGCACTTTTTCTCGATGGAGTTATGAAAACATAAACGGAGTCACTTTTAAAATATTCAATATTTCCAATTCAGATTAAACCAATTATACTTGTTGCAGTCAAGAGAATTGATGCCATCGTGAAAATGTGCTATCTGTTACTACGAGAAACCGAAAAGAAGATTTCGCAAGGAAACTCTCCTCTGGGGTTTCTGGTAGTAGATAATGTTTCAGAATAAAGACACAAGACACTACGTTTTGAAAATTTATTCTTCTAGATATTTTGTTATAATGCGCTATAACTTACTATGAGAACCGATACGAAAGATTTCACAAGGAAACCCTCCGTATTGGTTTTTGTTATTATACAGCTGTTTCAACAAACGTTGCTGGATGTAACTTCAAGCTTCAATAAAGTTGCGAGTGCTCGACTTCTGTCGATAACTGATTTGCCTTTCGCCTAAACAGAATCCAGGTTTTGCTTTTTCGCATTCACCTCTTGAAGTTTGTCCAACGATACAAGATAAGACAGCTGTAAATTTATCGTATTGCTATTGCTATCTACGTCTACGATTTGTAGACGATCTAAGCTCTCTCAATAGCGTGGTGCACCGAGGCCTTTCTTGAAGAGGAGGCTTATCACAAGGCAAGATTAAAAAAAGAGAGACAAATCTCCTCGATCTCACCTAGAATTCGCTTGGGTATCACCGCGAGATCGTCTTGGTGCTGAATGTGGCATAGTGAGAACCTTCTGGCTCCATGTTAATCCAATGATACTGCGTCGTAGAATTGTCTCGAAGGCTACTAGACTTACAATTTGTAAACTACCTACACTAACGTGTGTTGATTGTCCCATGATATCCCGTAATGTCATGATTAACCTGTAATCTAACATATGCTGGCAAATTTGGCAGTGAGCTACTACCTCTGTTTATAACCTCCTATCAAGCCTTTGTTGGCGTTTTGTTTTTGGAATGAATATTGCCGTGAAAAAATCTCAAGTAATCTATCGTTCTGTGTGTCCATTTTGTTGCGTACATGAAGCCATTTTCATCGAGGTAATAGCCAACCAAAAATGGCAGCCCACCTAACTGTCTCTCTGTAACTGGAGAGGCCACTAAACCCGTAAGGAGTGGCCAAATAAGGTCTCCTTCCAACAGCTGAATGGCCTGCCGCCTCCAGTTTCCTAAGTTTTGTCATAATTAACATATCTGGGTGAACCTTACGGAAGAAAGAAAAGGAGAAAGAGAAAGAGAAAGCTTCACTTAAATACAGCGCTTGGACTGTCAAGTGAAACGTAATTGATCAACCTAATTTCGCACAACTATGCGGGAGAATGAAATGACGACGACGACGAAGTGTTTCCGAAAAAAGCCGAAGCCGAATCTCTTTCGGAGAAAAAAATTGAGCCGATCGAACACAGTACTCGAATAACGTGCAAAGAAACCCAAGCCCCAAATAAAAGGAAACAGGGGAAAAAGGAAACCAGCCCAGGGGTCCCACTAGTTAATTAAAGTACAACTAAATTAAGCCGAATAAGAAGTCCGTTGACTTCTGACCGAATGTGTGTGCATCAGTGAGGTATGTATTGTAAGGTTCATCCAGAGCCCTATTAACCCACCATTCCCAACCCACAAGGAATTGACTGACCAAATTACTGAGATGACCATTGGGTATGCTGTGGTACCGGCGAAGACTACTGGGCATGCTGTGGTACTGGGGTGAACCATTGGTGTACTGTAGATTACCATAAGGCATGCTTCGGTACCGAGGATTCAATGGTTGATCCGTACTTGGTGGATGGTGTAGTTCAAGTGCCGCTCAGGAAGAAGAAGGAAACTAGAAATCGAGAAGAAAACAACATTTCATTTAAGTAATGATCTGCATAAGAAGGATAGCGCTGAACGGCAATGCACGATGGAATGTCAACTTTTTTCATTGTTACAACTAGTGATCTCATTGGCCTAGACTCAAAAACCGCTAAAAAGTTAAGGTTCATTTTGTCTAGTATCTTTTTTAAGGTTTCAAGTAATTTGAGACCCAATCGCACAACATGTGATTTTTAAAAGATATTGTATTTGGGGAACTTCATCAAAGAAGCAAAATTATTAGGTATTGTCTTTTGCTATTCTGATTGGTTAAGCACGAACATTTCCTAAAATTAAATTTATGTAAGTGGATTTTCTCTATTTTTATAATGAAATATAATTATTAACCATCAGCTCCTCCTCTATTCTTGAAATCAAAGATATTTTATGTGAGAAAGAGCCAATGCCGCAGAACGATGAAGTATGCTATCGTTCTTATGTGGAGCATTACTTAATTATCACAGTTTACTCCAGTTGACACCTATTCCATTTTGAAGATCAAAAGTCTCCAATGAGCCAAATCGTGAACACGAAACAACCTTCGAAATTTGGAAAACGAATTTGGAAAATGGATTTAAATACAAGGATTTCTCCCAATGTGGAAATGAATATATCTTGTGAAAATGTGAAGGTATGAAATTTATCGGAAAATTGTGTAAAGTTTAAAGGGGCTATGTCACCATTTTTAATGTTATTTTAAAAAGCAAAAATAAATTTTTATATCAGTGGAAACGCAAACATAAGCTGCCACTGGTAAATTCGAAAGAACAATAGCCGCGGCACGCTAACGCGTGCAAGGGCTATTGTTAATTCAAATTATGCGTGCACTAGCTATTGCGCTATCGAGTTTACCAAGGTAAAAGTTGAAACGTGTAACCGCAGCTATAATGATCCAAGTGTCTCTGACTACAGATGGCCAGGATGGAAATGGATTGCAACTTAAAAAATTGGCCTATATAGAGAGAAAGCAATGGAACTCACTGGAAACGCTCTAAGGCCCAGTTCAAACGTCGAACTTCACATGTGCCGAACCTAATGCAAATGAGCAAGAACAATAGATTTTGCTCATTTGCATTAGGTTCGGCACATGTGAAGTTCGACGTTTGAACTGGGCCTAAATCGCCCCAAAAACCACACAGGAGACAAGGAAACATACAAACAAAGTAAGGTAGGCAATTTTTTTGAAATCTTGTTCGTATTATTTAACTCCTACACAAATCCTTATAATTTCGCTTGTAACGGTTACTGTGACACATATAGCTTGGGCTACCTGTGGTTGTGCCGATTCTTGCATTGAAGTGTGCATAATTTTAAAAATTAAAATATTCGTTCGTTTGAAGTACAGAAGAACAACAATTAAGCTTACCTCTTCCGCGGCTTTTAATTGAAAGCATTACGAGCGTTCAAGTTGTTTGAACTTGTTTCCAGCCAACCACATGCAAACGGCTTTTGATACTTCTCCTGTAAACGTTAGAATAATAAATATGTGGTTAAACTAATGTCACATTTACTAATGTTTCTTTAAATCGGTTATAAAACTAATGGAATATTTCTTCCAGCAAAGGATATTATACATTGGTGTCACTAGCTCGATTTTGATTGGCTATAAGCATGCAGCTAATTATTGTTTGCTGTTTCTGTTACGTCATAGCTACAGACAATAGTTTTATGCATGCAGAAGTGACGTCATACCTACAGGCAATAGTTTTATGCATGCAGAAGTGACGTAAGTTGTTTACTTACAAGTTGGCTGCTGTGCATTGATCACTTTTTTGTGCGCGCTCTTGTCTTTACAAGTGCAGCTCAGGAATATGCATAATAAAACAGTTATAGGATTCGGTTTTCGCATGATAGCGATAATTATCAAGGCCTCAGTTTGTGTTATCCGCCTCAGCCTTCGGCTTCGGCAGATAACAAACTTTGGCCTTGATAATTATCGCTATCATGCACAACCTCATCCCATATTAAAATTGTTAATTGGCGAATCTTCAATTGTCGCGGTCAAAGATTTAAACAATTTTTGTTGCTCCATAAGCACTTGTTCAGTTGGGTTATTGGTGTTTGCTGCGCCAACTCTCATTTCAGTGTTCTAAAATTTTGAGAACATTAAAATATTTATTCATTTGAAATGTAGGAGAGCAAGTACAATAACATGTAAACTTACCTATACAATTTCCGCAGCTTTAGATTGAAAAGCAACACGAGCGTTCAAGTGGCTTGAACTTGCTTGCAATGGACTACAAACGGCTTTCCCGCATGCTTCTGCTGAAAACGTTAGGATTCCGCCACTGTACATTTCTGCAAACAAATTAAAATTTGTCTTAAATTTAACGAAAAGACACATTCTCTGAAAGTTCTGCTAATACAAACGAGGAGTAAAAATGTCCACAAAACTAAACATGGTGATTATAGATTGAATTATCAAATGCGCGACAACTAACAAATGTTAAACGTCTTCAGTAGAAACTTATGATAAACCTAACCTTATGTATTTCCCTCTTTTCCTCTACGGTAGTCCTCAAATTTGCTGCAGAATTCATTGTCTTTTTCCGTTGTGTTCTTTCCACTATCGTTCCTCTGACGAAGGAGGTGGAAAATTTTGCTGTTCACTTGCAAAGTTGTCGGTCAAATCTGAAAACACATTCTCGTCCCCAGAGAAAGTGCGCGCCGGATCACCTCACTGCACGTGCTCAATACTCTTCTCTGGTTGGCTAGTGGATACTTTTATGTAAATAGATACGCTACAACATATTCATAAATGGCGGCCGATTTATCATTCTTTTTTATTTATGTTAATTAGCCTCACTGGCCTCATTTTAGAGTAGAAATTCTTTTGAATTTTGCCCACGCCAACGAGGCCAGTGAGGCTAACAATAATGCCTACAAAATATTAATAAACTGGCCGCCATTTATGAATTAGATGTATATGCGAATCTTTGTTGACGTTTAAGTTATTTACAATTTGTTTCATTAGCATACGTAGAAAAGGGCATCTTTTTAAACACAAATTAACTTCAAAAGATGACAGAGCTTGTTAAACTTAGTAATCTGCGCAATTTTTAGTTCTTTTCCAGGGGCGGATCCGGGAATTTCTGAAATGGGCGAAACATGACTAAAGGTTTTCCAGTGAAATTTTCCTAAAAAAAATTAAGCAGCTCATTAAATAGGCATAACTGTATATGGTTGTTCGAAGTTTTCATAGAAAAATCTTCTTTATGGATTTTGTTTATATAAGTGACATGAAATCTTGAGTAAAGAACACAACGCTCGCATATTAATTTTATTAATTAATAAAAAAAGAAATAGGAAAACTATTGCCGAGACCCGGGATCATTCAGAGCTCATGCGAACTCTCCGGAATTGAACCTGGGACCTTCAGATCTTCAGTCTGACGCTCTCCCAACTGAGCTATCACGGCAACTGATGTAAGAACTTTAAAAGAAACAGGATAAGAACAAAATTTGAAAAGAAAATGGAAGCGATTTAATAACAAATCTTTTTTATGGCAAAGAAAGGCTTTAGCAAACAATCTGCAGCGAGATAAAGGTATAGTGTAATATAGAGGTTAAATTATTTGGTGAAAAGTTGTGTAATACGGCTGCGTATCGAGTTAGTTTTAACTTTATCTAGCCTTTAGAGGAGAAAATAAATAAATAAATAAATAAATGACAAGTAAAAATGCCGAGCCGTATTACACTGACAACCATTCGCTGAATATATTGTTACCTGATCGTCTCCAAATTGTAAGTTTTTTAAAGTAAGATTTTAAAGGAAAGTGAAAATGTTGGGCAGACCTGCACTTTTTGTAACGCCTCACAGGATTGGCTAAGAAAACAATAGAACAAACAACACAACAATGGACCCTGGCCCTGAAAACAATAGAGGTGCACCTCATCCAGGTCGAATGAAATTAGAGGTTCCGAAGAGGTGCAGGCCTCAGTACTGAAAATGTTTGCTGCCTGCAATTTCGTATCGTAAGTTTTTGGGAGAATAATGCGTCAACCATTAGATAAAAAGGGAAAAGAAAGAAAAAATAGAAGAAAAGAAAGGAAAAGAGAAAATTGTTGATCACATGATTGGACAAAAAAAGGGCACGAAATTTTCGCGTTGTGTTGCAATGTTTCTTGGCGAAGCTGAATGAAAGCTGGTACAAAGTTTGTCCTTCCTATTTTAGTCCATTTTAACTATTTTACTTAATAAATTCTAGTCATTCTTAACTAGAAGATGCAAAAACGTACCATTATTTTCCTTGGACTATTATGAACTCGGATTTTGTAAAGTAATTAAGTAATCACCATTGATCAACAATTATGCTTATCTTCAATGTAGCACCAGTTGCTGAGAGAATTGGGAGAGCGTCAGACTGAAGATCTGAAGGTCGCTGGTTCAAATTCGGAGAGTTCGTTGATGTTGTAAAGTTTAATACTGTTTCGATCATTAATTGCCCTCTTTGAAAATGAGATTATTAACTTGTTTACAGCAAAATATAATTTTGGTTTTGTCCCATAGATGGGCAATTGCTCATAAATTATTTCTAAACCCTACAGTACCGTGGGGTATTTGTATATAATGTCTGACCCCACCGTACGCGTGAGGCATTTGCAGTTCTCCAAATTAAAGAGAAAATGACAAATGCCCGACAAATGCCCGAGGGGAGGATGGTCACGCTTGGAATTGGCTGAGCCATAATAATGACATCGTCTATACACTGGGGATAAGCCATACATTAATCAAAATAATAAGCCCAATGACTGTCCTCGGCACCTTTTGGGATGAGTTTCATGATTCCCGTTCCAAGATTACAAGATTCTAATAGGGTGTCCCACAACTCATTTTGGCTTTACCGTTCCGATGAAAAGACTGGGCACCAGTGTTTATAATGGCGGCGTGGTAGAAACACATATCCATTTTCTGGGGACGTGAATTGTGCCGTTTCTTTGTGGTAGAAGTCATTCTGATGATTTTGTGCATCTAAAGGTAAGACTTTCTTTTCTAAATAGCTTAGCGGCATAGACGGCAAAATTGAATGGTAAAAATACCGATTCATATTGTCCGACTTCTCACGCCTGACTCACAAACTTTACAAGTTGAAGCACTTTGGAAACGTGCAAACAAGAATAGGTAAAGATTTGAAGGAACAAGGTTGTCTTTGTTCGACTCGAAGCACGTTATAACACTGGTACTGTTTTAAACGGACCAATTTTAAGTTGAAGATATTAATTATTTTCTTGTGTGGTGTTTGATTGTATTTTTGTCCTGTGACCTAATTAGTCGGGCTGCTTGGCTACAAGCCAAGCTGTATGACTTATAAAAAGAGCTGTGTTTCATGACCGCAAATGGGCACCCCAGGAAGTGGGTACTCACATATAAAAATGACGAGGGTGCTCCTCGGAAATTTTCGAAAAAACACCCTGAAAGGTACTTGAATCTCGACAAGCACTGCTGTCATTATTATATGGGAGTCCCCTCCGGGATTTTGAGGTGTTTTGGAGATTTGAGAGTAGATGAATTAATAGGTGTTGTAGCAAACGTAAATGGGGATCATGGCTGTCGTTGATTCTTGCTGCGTACATGTAGGCTAATAAATAGATTGAAAGATTGTTTATGTAAAGGGTATTTGCTGTTTATAGTAATTTGATGGAATCATGAAACAATTTTTGAATTGATTAAGGATTCTTGGCTTGCTTTTTATTGAGGAAGAAGCTGTACACAGCTTGAATTGCACATGGCTTTAACCCATTGCAGTATTGATTCCCAAGTGTTTTGAATGCTTTTATGGAGAAATGTTTTCTTTTAGAGTGGTCTAAAATATTCAACACTGAGCTACAGACCTACGCGGTAAATGAATATTCAGGTCTGGTTGGATTTTCATGTTCTGGTGTGTTAAAGTTAGCTAGCTAATTAAGATAGATTGAACATTTAATGTTTTTAGGGCAGTCTGGAAAACTTCAATTTTAATTAAATGAGAAATATAACATGATCTTTACACTGTATGTCAACAGTCACTTTGATAGCATACATGTAGTACTGTACATGTACATGTATAAAGCAAGGCTGATACCACGTAGAACATTTAACGCGACAACTGGTTTACTCAATCAGGAAAAGGTCAAGTAGCACAATGATGTTATTGAGATAGTTATGTACCAGTCAATTCCAAGACCGCCCATCCCCCCCCCCCGGGCAAACCCCCGGGCATTTGACTTTTTTTAAAAAAAAATTGTCAAATGCCCCACTATGTGGGCAGTTTATACGGTCAAATGCCCCACCGTGCAGTGCTTCACAGAGAGTCAAATGCCCCACCGTCAGGGCAAGGAGGGATTAAAGTAACTAGTTACAGTGGATTTCAGCTTACTTTGGCCGCGCCAGTTGCCAAGTTTGTTGGGAAATTTGATACTACGTTGCGAAGTTGTCAATTACATTTGAGCCTGTATCTAAAGTCTGAAGTTGTTCTTAAAAAAAATGCTATTTGCGAAGTCAAAACAATTTTTAGCCAATCTGGATGGTTTTCTTTAACATTTAATATTTTGTAGACTTGCCAAGACCAATCTATAAACTGGTGCTGTTCGTATTGTTTTCGAGGTGAGATCACGTATGCTGTAAGATGCATGCCGCTATTTCAGTTGTGGTTTTGAATTCGACCAATATATAAATCGTATATTATCTTTCATGTTCACTTTAAATATCTTGCAATCTTTGCTTGTGCTGTTGTCTGTTGTTTATATATAGCTAGATTTAGTTTCAGCGAGAAAATAGAACGATATTGCAACTTCAGAACATATGTTTCGAAATACTAAATGTAAACAAAGATCTTGCTTAGTCACTTTCCTTTTTTGTCCGTTGATCTGATTTCCAAATAAATATTTGAAAAAACAATGCACTATTATTAACAATGTGTCAACAGACACATGGAACCGGAAAGAATGGATTATGAAATATTTTACCTTGCGACTGCTGACTAACGTTTTTGTTGAAGTCAAATGCCCGCCCCGTCGGGCCTCGTTTCACATCAAATGCCCCACCATTCGGAGCTAACCTCTCGTCAAATGCCCGGGGTATGCCCGGGGGGGATGGGCGGTCTTGGAATTGACTGGTACATTATAACAGTTTATTTAAGTAGTGGTTGGGAAAGCGAATCATAATTTTTAACCTAAAATCTAGACAGGACAAGAGGCCAGAATTGTTGATACTAATAAATGGGAGAAGGCTACAATTTATCAGAAAATTATAAACCATAAACAGCCCACTAATAATACTCAAAGAGTTCTTGTTCCTTACATGTACCCTCAAAGCTGCAACACACTAAGGCTTGTGGCTTTTTTATATTTTGCCATTTTTGGGATGCCACATCAAAGTGGCAAGAAACAAGAGACCAACGCATACACATGTAATTAGGCTTTTCTATTACACGTGTGTACACGCAAGTCGAATTCATGTAAAATGCGTGTACTACACGGACTTTACATGTACATGCATTTTACATTTTTACACGCGTGTAGGTGCTGCAATACACGCGAGCGGTACTGTAAGTCATGTACAGACACATTTCTATTAAATTTTCTTTCAAGGAAGACTCAGGATCCCAGCTTGCATGGGATATCTCTATACATGTATTATCAGAAGCTCATACAGTGTAACAGAGAAGTGATTAAGTTTAGAAAACATGAGGAGCCAATCAGAAGCTGCTACAAAAGTCAATATTTGCACTTTTCAGCTCTGAGACTCAATCAAAATGTCAACTTTATACTTTTCAAATGACCATTGACTGCCTTTGGAGAAGAGAAAGCCGATTATGCCGAACTGGAGGAAGTGGAGACAAGTAGATATTGTATGTGCCATGGCAAAACTTTACCGGCAGAGCGTAAAAATTCCCATTTAGATTGCTTACTCTCCTAGGTTTAACTTAATACTCTATGAACAGCAATTAATTTTGTGTCTACAGCAACATCCCAGCAATCAAAATCAGTTAATGAATGAAATATGGTTAAATGATAAAGAACAGAGTTCAAAACTTTAGGGAAACCTGTGTCAAAGAAAGATGAAATTATAATACAAGAGGCTATACTTAGCCTATACTCATGCGCATGAGACTCTAAGACGCGTTGATTGAAGTTACCAATTTTTTTGTGCTCGCTTTTAATATATAATTTATTGATCCCGATCAAATCCACGCTCGTCTATTACTTTCCAAGTCGTGAATTATTTCTGTTACATTTGAACAGAATACTTGAAAAAATAGGCAGTCGAGGACATGCTGTAAAAAGAAAATTGATAATCCATATAAAGACTTAGTTTTCCTGTGTTACAAAATCGCATGTAATCGGTGTAAAATGGGTTATTCCAGAAAAAATCCCCCCCCCCACCCCCGACGGATGCAATATTTTTTTACCCCTCCCCTGCCCCTATTTCCAGGCCAGGCCAACCAACCCTTTAACCCAGATGCCCCCTCCTGCCCGGATTGCCATAAGCTTTTTGTAGGCCCTAAATAAACAGGAAATCACATTCAGGAGACCTGGTTTTTTTTTTTTAAGTTTTCAAATCTTTGGTGAGAATTGCTATGAATTGGTCAAACATTTTGTAAATAAACGTTGCGTGATGCATTCACTAAAATCTCTCCGTGATTAATGCCGAAATGTTTCCATAACTTAAAGCTGGTTCTTTAAAAAATGCTTTGATTTTGCCATCTACAATAAGTTTTTGCCAGGCTTCACAGTTTCTTCAAAGTGTTCAAAGTATCAAAGTGTCCCAAATACACAATTTTGCTTTATGCAAATTTTTATGTCAAATGTAATTTGATAGCAAGCAGTTTTTATATGACCACTGAATAAAAAAAATATATTTTCTATAAAAGGTCGAAACTTTTGAATGAAACTCATATTTCCTCGAATGAAAATGTCTTTCCTTTCATTAAAAGAGTCAAACACCTTTCAGAATTCAGTGATTTTCGGCTTCTGGAAGTCTTGGCGATTTATTGTGTACTAATTACTGCGCGGAACCGACTAGCGTCTGCAAAAATATAATAAATAAACATCACAAAATCAATTCAGCAACCTATTTTTATTATGCTTTCTAAAATTTCCGAATTTTTCTGTGTAATGGAATGCCAATCTTATCCGGAAAAATGATTCGCGTAATGCTTTCGCTTATAAAAAAAAAAACAGTTCTGAATGGTCAAAGGTACAGAAATGAAATGCTGGCGGCGTTTGAATCATGAGTTCGGATAGCTCATGGTCTTCAAACAAACACTTCGATTCACAGCTCGATTTTTCACTAAAACCTTTTTCCAAACCACGAAAACACCTAAAATAATCTTTGAAAACAATGCTTGGCCACATTTGGTGAAAGCTGTGCTTGGTAAAGCAGTAAAAAGAACAAGAAAGCTCCGTTTACCTTTCCCACGGATCCAAAGCGGGCACGTACAAACAGAACTGTGTTGGGGTCTGTGTTGACAATCGAGTCGTCTAATCCGAAGCTATCAGAACTGTCTCATCGTACAGCAATCGGGTGAACTCGCACAACTTCGCGCTTCGAAAGGTCGGACTTACTTACACAGGTGACAACATAGTGGTTACCAGTAACCTAGTAACCACAAAAAGCAATAAAGTCAGTAAAAATCGACATTAATATGACACGCATTCCACAGTCCATAATCCACAGAAGTCCAGTCCCGAAGTCCAAATTTTAATTAAATCAGATGGGCTGAAGTACGACGCTGTTTTGCCGTGTGTTTCTATTGTTCTTTCTTGAAAAAAGTCTTGAAATTACTCACCACAGGCAGCGAGGACTGCTCCGATCCAGACATAAAAAGAATCGGCAGTAAAAAAGGGAATAAATTGACAATGTGCTTATCAGTGCGAGAGATCGATGTTTGGCATTTTTGCCTCGGAAGAACTCTGATAAAAAATAGCTCTTAGTTTTTTCAGAATCGCGACAAATTCGGCCTCAAGTTGTATGCTGTGTATAAAAGCAACGTTTACCTCGATGGGAGAAATACAGGACAGACTTATACACCAATAAGACCAAATGACGGAAAATGTTTGTTATGCGCATGCGTATTAAGCATTTGTCTTTTATTTCAATGTACCATAAGAAAAGAAGCAATTTATATTTGAATAGTTTAAACAAGATAAGAAGACGTCCGACATAAAGAAGAGTTACTCCTTTCATTCAGTCATTGTACTGCAAACCACGTTACTATTGAATGTTTTACAAATGAAGGCTGTACCACAACGAAGCCAGTCATATAAATATAATATATACCTGACGTGAACATTACTAATGTGAGTAAGGTTGTAGGAGACGCTGTCGTGACACTTCAGTAACGATGTTTTGCCGGAAGTGAGAGTAGCCGGAAGTCACCAAACAGGAAGTGTAAAGCTGTGAACCGGAAATGCACAATTTAAAATATGCGTGAATAAATTTGCATGCAAAATCGTGACACAAAAAAGAAAAACGGAGGGCATTTTATAACTCATGCCGCTACGCGCATGAGTAATAAATGCAGACAACATGTAGAGTTCTCCAAATCACTTTTATTTAAAAACAAATACAATGATTGTACATGTAGTTGAAAGGAATAATTCAGGGATTCTGACAGGGTGCGGGAAAAAAATTAAAATTATGTGGGATTTAGCATAGCCTAAAAATAGCCTAAAAAGTTTCTAGAAATCTTGGTAATCAATAGAAATACCTGATTTAATTAAAATTTTAAGCAAATCTTTCAGTATAGAGCGTATGCACATGACGTCACGGCGGCCATATTGGTGTACCAAAACAATAGAACGGCGGCCATGTTGGTGTACCAAAACAATCCTGTGGGATTTGAACGCTTTTCTTATGTTAACACTTTCTTTTGTTCCAATAAATTTGCATAGCTGCTTGCCACGTGAGTGCATACGCTCTATTGTGTGGGATTTTTGCACATTTTTAAGAATTGTATGGGTTTGACCGAATTGCGTGGTCCTGCACCTGTGCACATAGTCAGAACCCCAGTGGAATATTAAACTACATTGTACTTGTACCTATTTGTAAGATCATTTTAGATCTTCAACAGCCAGTTTGTCAGTGTTAAAATTACTCGTAACAAATCATTACTCGAAACAGAAGCTCATGATAGCTTCTACTTGAAATTTCTCAAGACAACCTCAATCTAGTTTTATCGAGATGATGAGCACGCACTCCATAAGTTCAGAACCTAAATGATGCCACATTTACAAACAAATACAGTCGCGTAAAAATTAAAGCAACTCAGTTTTAGAAGTAGTATGTTACATGTACATGTAAATTATTTCTCAAGATACAAATCATCAGAACTTTCTCTTACAAAATCATAAATTCAGAAAACAAGTAGCCTTCAGTGAGAGCTAAATAACCTTGTTTGAAACTAAATGATTTGGTATACTTGTTTCCTCTCTAAAATTACTTTGAAAAACAAATTATGGAAAAATAAAGAAAAGGATGGGTTGACAAAGTAAGTGAAAGTTTTAAATACAGTGAACTGAATATTAAACACCACACCCCGTTCATTTTTCAAAACATATACAACAAGTTTTTAATTTATTCCACCTTCCAACCAATTTGGGAAGAAAATCTCTAAGCTCAAATCAGACAGATGAAATATATGTATGTACATGTATGTTTGAACTCAGTTTTAGAAGTAGTATGTTACAATCATGTAAATTATTTCTCAAGATACAAATCATCAGAACTTTCTCTTACAAAATCATAAATTCGGAAAACATGTAGCCTTGAGTGAGAGCTAAATAACCTTGTTTGAAACTAAATGATTTGGTATACTTGTTTCCTCTCTAAAATCAAAATCTATACAACAAGTTTTTAATTTATTCCACCTTGCAACCAATTTGGGAAGAAAATCTCTTAGCTCAAATCAGACAGATGAATTAAATATTGTATGTTTGAGCAATAAATTATTTAAGTGAAAAGGAGTGTAAAAAACACTTTTGTTTTAAACATATAACAGAAAAACACGTGGCATCATGTACTGAATCATGAGAATTAGCTTCACTTCCTCCATACGCTTCAATTTTTTTATGAAGTTAAAAACATTTCATATTTCGTTACTCCATCAAAACCTGTCTTAAACAATCCTTCTAATTTGAAACTTAATTTGTACAGTAATATTAAGTAAAATACATTACTATATTGCACATAAAAATATTTCTAAGAACCATTTTAATGGTGATTTGGTAGAAATGAAACTAGGCTTGAAACAACCTGAGCTGTCAATATTTCACGGTTTTGAGCTTTTTGTCGTTCTGTACTCCGACTTGTCATCTTCTTAGACCACTAGAATATTTGATAATTTTCCTCTTCAATTTTGAACTTCAGTGATTTGATGGCAATGAAAATACTAAGCCATGAAAGTGAGCTGTCCATATTTCACAAAGTGCTTGTAGTTTCCGCAAAGTTTTCTTGCCGATTCAAGCACTGCATGTACATGTACGCGCTTGGAGCTGAAAACCTCGCTCCATATGAATGCAAAAAAATCAATCTGTGATTCTGATTGGTTGGTTGGGACTAATCTAATAATCCCCAGCATAGTTCTGAACATATACAGTTGTAGGGGAGATTTGCACACTTCTCTGGTAACCTTCTGGTATTATACAATGCAAAATCAGCACATATTATTCAGCCCCCCCCCCCCCCCCCCCCGCCCACCCAAGTCACTACAATATTGCGTAGTTTACAAGTTTCCTTGTGCAGGCTGTGGTGCCTGTTGTGTTGGCAAGACTGACTGGCATCTCACGACACGGATCTGAGATCACATTTCCAATAACAAGTATTCCCACATTTTACATCACTTTAAAAGCTTGGAAAATTGCCAAGCTTTATAAACTGAAGATTGTGTTTCCATCCTGGACACTGCCCATCCTCTTCCAGCTCAAAATCAAGGAGGCACTACAAACTGTACATATTCATTGGGAAAAACCCTCACTCAACACACAATTTTTTCTTGTTAATCTTTCACTGGCCAGTCATGTAGCTCCTTCACTAGTTTTGTTTGTATACTCAGTATACATGTATACAGTATGCATGTATAAATTATTCTCTGTTTCATTTCTATATTATTGTCACGCCATTATTACACTGTAGTTGTATTGTCTATATTTCTTGTCAAGTTGTAATTACTGTAAACACTAGCATAAAAGCCGCATTCGCAGATAAGCCGCACCCTGTATTTATTTGGTATTAAAAATGATAATATGCTTTGCATTTACTGTCAAGAAAATGATGCCATTATTCACACTTTTCTAACTTGGAAGTTAACTGTATTAAGCGGTTTAACAAAAAAATTGGCACATCTTTCTCCTTATCCCTAACATAAATTCTCTTCGGCACGAGTTCCTCCAAGACTGACCCGATTACCAATAACTTACATGTAAATTGTACTCTCCTCTTTGCTACTGTACATTGTAATGTCTTGAAATGTCTAGTATAGTGTATTTTTGTAACATCTTGTCATGTATCTGTAGTTTATTCCTGTGTATTGAGCCTTTCAAATTTGCTTGTTGAATAAGTGTTTTGCATATATAAATAAATAAATAAATAAATAAATAGAAATTTAAAAAGCCGCACCCTGAGTTTTGAAGCTCAAACTTTGGAAAAAAATAACTTTTTTAAAATTAAAACGTAAGTCAAAGAATTGGCTCTACGAAACTTGAGCTTCATGTAAACTTTGCTTCTATCAATCTAATCATCTTGTATAAAAAAAAACACATGATCAGCTGTGCTCTTTTGCCTGCCATTCGTTTAGGCCACAACAAGCTTGGTAACCATGCAAATTTCTAGCTGAGCACATGCTTTTATTTAGCCTGGTTACTAAGGTTAACCAAGATGGCCACTTGTTTACAGACTCAATTTCTTGGCTTCTTTTGTTTGTCTTTGGTGTTCCTTCATTGCTAAAAGCTTCAAAATGTCCGACAAATATAGCAAGAACTGTTTAATACAGGTATTTTGACAATTTGAGGCTTAATTTTACAACGCTTATGTTTGTGTGTTATGTGTTCGATGTGGATCCAGTATGTGGACCCTGGTCCGGCAGTACAGTAATCTTAGCAAATTTCCACCAGTTTTCCGTGGTGTGGACTCTTATTTACCACGATTTACGTCATCACATGGTCAAAATGTTGTGGACTCACGAGGCGCAGCCGAGTGAGTCAGCAACAAATTTTGACCATGCGATGACGTAAATCGTGGTAAATAAGAGTCCACACCACGGAAAACTGGTGGAAATCTGTTTTTTTACCACAATATTTGAAAAAATAATACGGGGAAAAATCGAAGTTTCGTTACAAAACGTGACTGCTAAGAAAGCGCGAGCGTTGTCTATAACTTCCTCGCAATCTGATTGGTTTATTTTTTTCAAGCGCGCGCTTTTATAGGCATTGCGTGATGTTAGCGTCAGCACCGTTGTCTGTACTCTCATTTACCACCCGCATCGACCAATCAGATTGCGAGATTACCGGCAATTGTGGTAAAAACGTAATTTTGTATATCTTACCTGAATCAACACTTCATGAGCTGAGATTAATTTTTGCCTGGAGATAGATTTTATGGTTCTCCATTACATCTGAACCTAAAAACGTCATACCTCAAATGCTTTTCTTGTAATTCAAAAAATAGTGGTCTTGCTCGCAGGCCCTTGGACCGGCATTGTGGCCCCTGATCCGGCACTCATATAAGGACACAAAAAGTAACCCTTGATGCCAATAATTTTGCAAGAGCTGTTTTTTAATAGTATTTTACTGATGTGTATTATTCCTAAAATATTTAAGCTTAGTTTTCTTGGGAAGGTATTCTGAAAATTTTGCAGGTACTCAAGACATATCAGCCAAGACAGTCCATTCCTGAGTAAATCCGCTTTTCCTGCTCTTTTCTTGTCAGTAACCTCTTCAGCAATAATTCAAGATTAGTGTTTGCCTAGTGTTACTAAAATATCATTTTCGACTAAATAACAAAAATAGTCATTATAGTTGAAGTGGATATAACCCCAAAAAACTTTTTTTTCTTAAAAAATCTTACTATTAATTTTTCTGAACAAAATGCCGCAAAAAAATTTTGATTTTGCTTAAAACCCCAATTTTTTATGACCTGCCAAAGTTATGAAAAATTGCCATAATTTTTGCCATTACTGAGTACGAGGTCTGGGTCGAATGACGTCGCCGAAGGAGATGGATTTTTATCATCTCAAGGATTTCCAGTCGGTGACTTGTTGCTGCGAAAATAGGGTACAGTGTAACTTCTCAATATATCAATAACGAAATGAAATACGATAATACCTTGTTATTTTATCCATTGTTACGTTTACTTAATTTTTTTCTTTTGTGTTGAATTGTTTTATGGAATATTCATAGACTGCTAAGCCATTGATGTTGATATGTACGTGTATCGAGAAAGGGCCGAAAATAGCTCTGCTAAAATGCCAATGACTTGTGTTTCCTACGGCTGCAAAAATATTTCGAACCCAAAGCGTAAGGCAGGTATTGGGCTTCATAAAATACCTTACCTTAATGATGGCCGTGTTGAACCCAAAAAGCGACGCAAGAAAAGGGTCGATTTTGTTAACGTAGTGTCTAAATACCCGGCAGCCGGGAAGTGTTTTCAAAATACTAGATGCCCAGCAGTCTGAAATTTTTCTTGAATTTCCACGACATAATTATCTCGTTTAATTCTTCTGAGAATAGTCGATCTTTGTTTAGAAATATCGAGCGATTTCAAATAATTTTTTTTTATTGTCTTGGCTTTGAAGTATCACTTGAAACCTCTCGAGAGTATCCAATCTTTGTTCAGAAATGCCAAGCGATTCTAAATGATGTTTTCGTTTTCTAATGGACAAATTCTCCAAGCTTGGGTATTCTATAGAATCTCAACTGACAGATACGGTTTTCAAAATACTAGATACCCTGCAGTCTGAAATTTTCATCGAAATTTCATTAAATATCTCATTTAACTCTCCTGAGAATAGTCAATCTTTGTTAAGAAATCTCAAGCAATTTCAAACATTATCTTGGCTTCAAAGTTGAAGAAAATAATTGTTGAGCTTGGGCCTACTATAAAATCTTGATGGTTTCGACACACGTCCCTCTCAGTTTATATGCTACCGAGTATTAAAAGATGTGAGACGACCCATGATTCCCCAGGGCGGATTTCGCCACCGCACACTGTTGTATTTAGTAAGGGTTAGACAATGAACGCGAGTGTTCTATGGGATATAGTGCCTCGAGCATAGATAGAAGTCCACGAGGGCGTAGCCCGAGTGGCACTTCTATCTAATGTGAGAGGCGCTATATCCCATAGGACACGAGCGTTCATTGTCTAACCGTCTTAGAAAATGGTCATATCCGCGAAGAAAACATATGTTATGCAGATTGAGCGTATTTTAATTGTGTCATTCACACTTGGGAATCACGTTGTTATTTTGTTTTGGATGTCGCCGTAATGTTGGTAGAATTTTACGAATAACAATGCTTTTCTTTCTTTGGAGCTTTGTTTATTCTTTGTTGTTTTGATGGCTCATTTGCTCCGGCTATGAGCCAGTATACAGAGCTCGAGGAACTTGAGGCCGTCCTTGCCACTCAAGAGTTACTTGCTTTTGAAAGCGCAGACATATCCGAGTGCTTGGGGAATGATATGGATTCCACAAAAGTGAACGTTTCCAAAAGCCTACGGCAGTGAACGAAATTGAGCAAACAGAAAGAGACAGAATTCCAAAGCACGGTGAGACCAGTCTTTCGGTTGTTTCGTTGTGTACCGAAGGATAGATGACGTAAAACAAAAAGGAACAAAGAACGACAATAATACAAATGCAAAACAAGACCAAAAATACAATACCACACAAACAACAGAAGACAATGAGAGCTGGTACACGCAGAAAGACCCAGTCTTTCGTTTAATTTTTCCTAAAAATTGTTAAGTCGAATTTCTTTTTGTTATTTTGGTGATTAATCTCTTGCTTAAGTTATGGAAAGCGAAAACTTAAAATAAAAAATAAAATTGTCATTGTTGTTTTTGTTTAAATTAGCAGCCTGTAATTCATTAGTATGCTCTATATAGAGCTTACTAATGAGTCGTTATTTTACCCCACAATTTCCCTGGGCTTCAAAGCGCCCGCCTCTTTACATAATTTCAGACAGTTTATGGGATATAGAGCACACAAATACTGGGCACTGATTGGCTGAGTGGGTGTGACCATTTTCTAATTACTTATAATATGTACATTCATGCCGGGGTGAAGTGTACAAATCAGTACAATTCAATGTTCAGAATTCGCTTGGTATTTCTACACAGAGATCGAGTACTCTCAGCAGGTTCGAATAAAAATTTTTGTGGAAAAAGGGTAAGAATTTCAGACTGCCGGGTATCTACATGTAGACATAGTATTTTGAAAACCATGCCCGTCAGTCAAGACTCAGCGAGTCAGCACGAATTTCTAAGTGTCAAAACCATCGAAATTTTATGGTAGGCCCAAGCTCGACAATTTCTTCAACTTGGAAGCCTGTGTTTGAAATCGCTTAACAAAGATCAACTATTCTCAGGAGAGTTAAAAGAGATATTTAGTAACTTTGTTCTGGGCCAGTCGAACATGTATAAAATGGTCAAACATGTAAATATGTGGTCATACCATTGTTCTCGCTTTTTAACCCGTGAATACGCTCTTGCGTAATGAACGGGTTGTTGGTAATGGCTACAGATATGCAAATGAGCACTCACTCACTCGCTCCTTCCATCAGCTATAAAATTTTGTCATGTACATGTAATGTTTTAAATTATTTTTTTTTGAATGCATTGCATAACAAGAACAACGTGAATCCAGCAATAACAATAACTAATTTATTGTAAACAAACATGAACAACGATAAGCTGAAAGATATTCGCATTTGGAGTCAAAATTTATGTCTTTCATATCTTTGCGTGACAGTACACAACTGTACATGTACAAACAAATACGCATTGTTTGATTGAAATGCATGTAGGAGAGAACTGGACATGGTTATGCGCTAAAGGTCAACTTCCATATGTTGTCAGTGGATCTGATCTGTTCCTCAAGTGAAAATAATTTCCTTGTGTTTTTTACTGAACAAAATCATCACCATCATGTCGAGCGCACTCGGATTCCAGAAATGACCTTCCTCCAACCATTGGTGTCCTTCATCAATTCGGGGAGCGCCTCCCTCGTTAGTCCTGAATCTTCCTCTAGCAGGTCAATATAGGTCTTGGCTGGACGTCCCCTAGATCTCTTACCATGTGATGGCTCCCAGAATAACAGTTGGGAAGCTACCTCTTTCTTACTCCTCCAACAATGTCCGCTAAATCTCAGCCTTCTCATGCGTAGTGTAGTCGATACAGGTGGAATATCGCCATATAGCTGCTTGTTTGTGATGTGATCTCTCCAACTGACATTTAGTGCAGCCCTGAGCATCTTTATGTAACAACCATCTAATCGCTGTTCAAGAGCTTTAGTCAGTGTCCAACTCTCGGCACTGTACAGAAGAACACTTTCGACGGTTGCCCTGAAGAATCTTAGCTTGAGATTCCTAGTAAGGTCGGATTTCCAAATCGGCTCCATTTTGTTTAAAGCAGCCCAGGCCTTCACTTTCCTTATCATCAAATCTTTGGCGCTATGGCTAATCCATGATCCCAGATATTGAAAGTCTGTTGCTTGCTTTAGTTGGTGGTTATTTAAAGAGCTCAGACTCCCTTGCTGGTTATACAGCATAAACTCTGTCTTTGATTCGTTGATATATAGCCCAATTTCTCTAGCTGCTCTTTCCACCCTGATCAGAAGCTCTTGGGCATCCTGGATGTTATTCGAAATCAGTGCTATGTCATCTGCAAAATCTGTATCTGTGATTTTCACTTCTGGGTGCCGCCTACTCTTCCGTTCTGTTAGTGTGAACCCAAGATCTTCTCTTTCCTCAATTGCTATTCTCATTGCATAGTCAAGGACTACTATAAACAGATAAGGTGCCAACGTATCTCCTTGCAACACCCCTGCTAGTATTGGGAAGAAGTCAGTTGCTCCATCTGGAGATAATACCTGTGCTTCAGTGTTACTGTACATTAGTGCTATAGCTGTCACAATTGAGTCAGGGATTCCATATGCTTTCAGTATTTGTAGCATCTTTTGTCGATTGATGGTATCAAAGGCTTTCTTGAAGTCTACAAATATTAGAACTGCTGGTAGGTTCTTAGCCTTTACGCCCTCTATCAATCTTCTTAATGCCAGAATCTGGGCAACTGTTGACCTTCCGGGTCGAAAACCATTCTGGTTCATGCGTAGTATAGGGTCGACATGAGGCCGGATTCTATTTAATAACATTCTGTTGTATACTTTGGCTGCAATTGGCATTAGGCTTATGTCGCGGTAATTTTGAGGGACAGTCAAGTCTCCTTTTTTTGGAATTGGTATGATCGCACTCTTGGACCATATCGTTGGTTTGTCTCCGCCAAGCATTTTGTTGCAGACTTCTAACAGTTGTTCATCTAATGCACCGCTTTTCCAAAATTCGGCAGGTATGTTATCCAGTCCTGAAGCTTTCTTATTTGGTAGGGCATCGATGCTGATCGATGCTGATCGATCAAATATGTAGACCTTAAACATCGCACATATCATATTGCGGATTATGGTATTTTAAAAGATATTGAGCTGTGTTTATAATTTAAAAATACCATACATTGTGTTGCACATTAAAAGGCTAAATTTGGCAATCTCATCAAATGCGTTGCGTAACATGAACAGCGATAAACAATAACTAATTTGTTGTAAATGAATATAAACAACAATAAATGGCTTAAGGATGTTTCGCATGATTTGGAGTCTTTTTTTGCAAAATTAAAACTGAGCTGCAGACATGAAATGGTTTTTAATACGCATTTTACCGCATATCTACGTTAAAAGAATAAAATTTTACCCTTCTAGTTATTGAGGTTTACTTGGCCTAATGGCATGATGGGGCGAGTTCAGATCTTGCCGTTAACCTTTTTTTTTTTCCGTTCTTCAGAAGTCATTATGTTTAATTACTCATGCGCGAAGTGGCATGAGGTAAGGTTCGGCTCCGTTTTTCTTGTTGTTATTATTATTATTATCATTATTATTATTATTATTATAATTATTATTATTTTTTGTGTCACGGTTTTACATGCAAATTTATGAACGCATATTTTAAATTGTGCACTTCTGCTTCATAGTTTTGCCGCTACACTTCCTGTTTAGGGACGGACCATTATTTTTTTGACAGGGGGGGGGGGGTTGGAAAATTTTGAAATAAATTGTTTGCAGAGGCTATAAACACTGTAATAAATTGTATGCAAGCAAAAAATAAAGAAAAAAATTGTTTGCTGGAAGTATAGCAGTTGGACGGAGACAAAATCAATTGTTTGCAGCAGGTGTCGCATATAAAAAAAATGCTGGCCGCGTTTGAATCATGACTTCGGATCGGCTCATGGTCTGCAAACAAACACTTCGATTTACAGCTCGATTTTTCACTAAAACCAATTATTTTAGGTGTTTCCGTGGTTTGGATCGTGCGAAAATTTTCCGAAAATTTTCTGTGGATTATGGACTGTGGAATGCATGTCATATTAATGTCGATTTTTACTGACTTTATTGCTTTTTATGGTTACTGGGTTACAAGTAACCAACATGTTGTCACCTGTGTAAGTAAGTGCGACTTTCCGAAGCGCGAAGTTGTGCCGAGTTCACCCGATTGCTGTACGATGAGACAGTTCTGATAGCTTCGGATTGGACGACTCGATTGTCAAGGCAGTTCTGTTTGTATGTGCGCGCTTCAGATCTGTGGGAAAGGTAAACGAAGCTTTCTCATTCTTTTTACTGCTTTACCAAGCACAGCTTTCACAAAATATGGCCAAGTATTGTTTTTAAAGATTATTTTAGGTGTTTCCGTGGTTTGGAAAAAGGTTTTAGTGAAAAATCGAGCTGTAAATCGAAGTGTTTGTTTGCAGACCATGAGCCGATCCCAAGTCATGATTCAAACGCGGCCAGCATTTCATTTGGGTACCTTTGACCATTCAGAACTGCTTTTTTGATTAGCGATAGCATTATGCGAATCATCTTTCTGGATAAGATTGGCATTCTATTACACAGGACTAAACGTCCAGCAATTTTAGAAAGCATAATAAAAATAGGTTGCTGAATTGAATTATTTTGTGATTATTATATTTTCACAGACGCTTGCCGGTACAGAGAAATTGGTAACTTCAATCAACGAGTCTCATGCGCATGAGTATAGGCTAAGTGTAGCCTCTTGTTTTAAAAAAATATCGAACCGTGTCAGTATAAAAACATATTAAGCTTACCGCAATATTGCGTTACGCGTTACCATTTCTTATTCACAGGTTGCTCATAGCAGCCTTTGATTCTTTTCATGTCTCATAACATTTGCTGTTTGTAAACATAGTGGACATGCACCAAATTGATATTTACACTGTAGACAGTTGTGGCACTAGAAGAAATGTTTACACTTTAGACTGTTGCAGCACTAGAAGATATGTATATGTGTGTGTGAGCATTACAGTACTGTAGTGGGCAATACTTTCCATAGTGGGCAAAAAAACGAATGCATTATAAAATAAATCAAAATTGTCTGTTTGTCGTACATTGCTATAAGGCAAGGTACTGCAATCCATCAGAGACTCCATCAGTGCCATTTTCGTTTTTACATCATAAACACCATAAATTCCCTAGAAGGGGTCTACTCAATGAGATCATGTGGTACACGAAAACAATCATGGCAGATAAAAAAGTGAGTCTTCGTAAGTCTGGTTTTTACTATCGCAATACTGATCCAACTATTGCCATAATATCGCAATAGTTCCCCAACTATCGCAATACTATTGCAATAGTAAAATTTTACCAGAAACCCATAAGTGGGTTGAAACGTGCAACTGTCTCTTGTGCGCTTCAAAACAAGCTTCCGATTATTCAATTTGCAAAGAAGTTGTTACAGCCATATTTGGAAAATCAAGATAAAAATATTAACCAATCAATTCGCTAGAACAACTTGCTTCCAATTACGAGGGATCGAGGGGTTTCCAAATACGGTACTAAGCAAAAAAAAGAATATTCGGAAGCTGTGAATGCGCGTTACATGTTTCAACCCACTTATGGGTTTCTGATTTTACTCAATAGTCAACCCTAGCATGAGGGGTACTGAATAATCATGGTTCGTACAATCTTGAAAAGGTCTTGAATTTTAATAGCCATATTGAAAAGTCCTTGAATTTGGTTAGGTGCTTGAAAAGTACTTGATTTCTTTATTAGGTCTTGAAAAGTCCTTGAAATTAAGGACTTTGTGTACGCCCTATCACTTTTCTGATAAATTAAATGATTTTGCTACGAAAAAAATGGCCACCAGCGACTTTTAAAATCCAAAAATAACTAGCGAAAATGGCGGCATAATACGTGAATATGTACATGAAGCAAAATTGTAATCTTTGCCTCAATTTCATGCACCAGGGGACAAAGAGTTTCGATTTCATAAATAAAACGTAGTCCTTGAAAACTATTTTTTGTCCTTGAAAAGTCCTTGAAAAGTCCTTGAATTTTACTTGTCTGAAGTTGTACGAACCATAAAATGCATCAAAATTAATGAGGCTGGTGCACATTAAGTCTTATTTTCTTTCCCTTTGGTCAATCACTGATAGTGTTTGATAGTTTTGGCGAAACTATGCTCTAGTTAGGTTTATAGTATGTATATAAACAGCCAGACTGTTCTGTCCTCTTTGAGCATTACATACTGTTACCGGACAAGATAAAGATAGCTTTCTTAACCCTTTAACTGCCAATCGTACATATTCGTACGAAAATCACTAGTAGTGATTTAAAAATCTTCAGCTTTCACATATCTACACAAATGATAGTAATGATCCCTTGTTAGGGCAAAGCGATAAGTTTCATAGCATTAACAACCAACTACTTCACTACAACTGTGGATTTCCGCTGCATATGGTTGTTCATTCGGCAGCAAATCCAGAAATGCCCGTTTTCTACTTCCCAGGAAAACAACAAAAAACGCACATCTTTGCATCAATTTCTTTTCATGAAAAAGTAACTCTAAATCCAAAAGTGTACATTTGCAGCTAACTTCGAACATATTTCTCTGCATCCACTTAGAGAAATTCCCATCAATATTTCAACAGACCGAGCAATTTCCATTCAATCAGAGCTATTCTTGCGAACTTATAATATCCTAATCCACGACCGAAAGGAATTCTGGGTAATACAACCATACCGGCGGCATGCAAGTCTACCTACCTCTGTTTGATATATTTTTTATAAGTGTCGAGCCACCCAGACCAACTGGCAAAATATTGCATTTTTTAGAAGTCAAAAGTCGTCCAAATTGCTTTGGTAGGTCTCGAAATCCAACCACAGAAGGGCCAGAGAGACAACTTCACTCATGGACCGCCATGTTTTGCTACAGATACTTTTGGCGTTCCAGTCATAGTCAAATCATCTCTCACCTCTGGTTTCTTTCAGACGTTTGCCTCTGCCCACCATTCCAGCTTAATGATGCCAGCCTGGGGGTTTCTGCAGTGAAAAATGACTCGAAAAAGCACTTATAAACCAAATTCTTATCAGATTCGAGTCCGTGTGATCGCTAATCGAGCGAGCAACGGCTGAATACTGACATCACAATGAAAATTCGAGCCAACGTTGATTTGAAACAGCGTATATTTTTATGTGAGCTATTTATATGGAGTCACGAAATTCTACAGATTGCCTAGCCCCACAAAACTGCTTTGGGAACCCAAAGAAATTTGGTAGTTAAAGGGTTAAATGGTTTCAACCAAGGCCAAACGAAAGCACAGCTTAACTTGAACGGGGCAGGACAAAAGAGGGCGTGGGACAAGAGAGGACAGAGGGTAACATTGTGTATGGTGTATGATAATTGATGGGCTGAGAGCATAACCAACCTATGTCGAATTTTAGGCCTTTTTTTCTCACTCAGATTTGCATCATTTTATCGTACAACAAATATATCACAAACCCTAGGTGAATTTGGATTAACGATAAGGAATTCGACGAAATGCACCTGAAAAAAGCAGAGTTCTGCCCCTCTAGTGCTTTGCCTCTACATTCCGACCCTAGTTGCTTTCAATTAACTGCATGGAGCGTAAGCTGGAAGAACTCAAAACAACGCCATAACAAAACAGACTGGTCGTGAGAACATGCGACTGCAATACTCCTGACCCGTGCCAACCACCTGAATGAACATAATGTCATTTAAGGCGGGCTTATTGATTGCGTTTGCTACTTAAGACAATGTACCTGGCTAAACAGCGTAAACTCAATGGTTGAAACTGGTTTAAGCCATGTTTAAGGCCCGCCCAGTGATGGAAGGACATCATTACATGTGCAAGTCTGGAAATTCTTAAGTTCCTGGTGTGTCCAGAGTGTGTCCTCGCCGTGCCTCGACCCAAAGCACTATTCAGTGCTCAAGGTGAAAATGGGCCATGGTGGAAAAGACGAGCCAGTGGGAAAGTCTAGAATCACATCAGATAACAAAAGAGGCAGTGCTGTGATTTGTAGGCCATTTCCCATCCTGTGGTGTGTTTGAATTGCCCAATATCCGAAGTGCTTCCAGACTTATAAGATTTTCTTTTTTTTTTTGTTTGGGCAGAATCTCCCTCGTCGTTTTCGCCATTGATTTCCCAGCATGCTTTGCGACAATGGCAGATAGGTCCGCGACGTGTGGTCGGCCACTTGAAATACAGTTTTGGGCAGCTTGAAATTAGTTCTTGCTGGCCAGCCGAAATTGGGCAAGGTGGGCAAAGGCTATGAGCCGGCAGCAGAGTACTGGGAATGCTTCCTAGGAGGTCCACAAGGCAATTAACGTGAAACTTAGTGGCTTACTATTGCAGTAAAATAAAGCAATTTTGAGGGAATAGACTTGAAAACTCAGCATAAAATCGAGAAATTCGGGTAAACTTTGGATTCAGATTCAGCGAGAGACATGGAGATTTTGTTCTTGCATACGTTATTTCTCGAAAAAGACAAAAAAAAAAACAGAAAAAGATCCTGAACGATGTTTTGCAATAATCTGTAGTATACATGCCAAAAATGGACAAAGTTGAGCGAGAGAAAAAAAAACGACCTAAAATTCAACATAGGTTGGTTATGTTCTCATCCCTTCAATTGGCAAAACAAAAAAGTGCAAAGAAGAAGGATCCACCAAGGAGGTGATAGGAGTGATGAGTAAAGGGTACAGGAAGCAGGAAGCTCAAACCCACCTGTCTCTTCCCGCTTATCTGACTTAGTCTTTTCAACAGTTTTATTTCAGTTGTATCACCTTTTTTTATTTTTTTCTTGTCCAGGAATACTAGAGTCATTAAAGGTAACATGCAACACGTCCCTGAACGAGTAGTTGACCAGCAAAAGCGAGAAGACAATCTAATCAAGCACGACAAGTGCAGCAGTGGGGAGAAACCTTTTAAGTGCGAGTACTGTGATAAGTGCTTCCTCAGGTCTTCAGAGTGCAAGGTCCACACCCGAATACATACAGGAGAGAAACCTTATCAGTGCAAGTATTGTGATACGTGGTTTAGAGTGTCATCACATTGCAAGGAGCATGAACGAGTTCACACGGGAGAAAAACCTTACAAGTGCAAGTATTGTGATAAGCGGTTTAGCACTGCATCAGGTTGCAAGAAACATGAACGAATTCACACAGGAGAAAAACCTCATAAGTGCAAGTATTGCGATACGCGGTTTAACAATGTATCAGGTTGCAAGAAACATGAACGAATTCACACGAGAGAAAAACCTCACAAGTGCAAGTATTGTGATAATCAGTTTAGTAATCTATCAGGTTGCAAGAAACACGAGCGAATTCACACGGGAGAAAAACCTCACAAGTGCAAGTATTGTGATAAGCAGTTTAGTAATCTATCAGTTTGCAAGAGACACGAGCAAATTCACACAGGATTAAAACCTTACAAGTGCAAGTATTGTGATAAGCAGTTTAGCCGTTTATCACATGGCAAGCAACATGAACGAATTCACACAGGAGAGAAACCTTACCAGTGCAAGTATTGTGATAAATGCTTCACTTCCTCATCAAACTACAAGATACATGAACGAATTCACACAGGAGTGAAGCCTTATAAATGCAAGTTTTGTGATAAATTCTTCACCAAATCATCAAACTACATGATACACGAACGAATTCACACAGGAGAGAAACCTTATCAGTGCAAGTATTGTGATAAATGTTCACCACCTTACACTCCTGCAAGGAGCATGAACGAATTCACACAGGAGAAAAACCTTATCAGTGCAAGTATTGTGATAAGCAGTTTAGACGTTTATCACAAGGCAAGCAACACGAGCGAATTCACACAGGAGAGAAACCTTACCAGTGCAACTATTGTGATAAATGCTTCACTAGTTCATCAAACTACAAAACATATGAACGAATTCACACAGGAGTGAAACCTCATAAGTGCAAGTATTGTGATAAGTACTTTAAAGCTAGATGAAGTTGCAAGAGACACGAACGAATTCACACAGGAGAAAAACCTCATACATGTAAGTGCAAGTATTGTGATAAGTACTTTAAAGCTATATCAAGTTGCAAGAGACACGAACGAATTCACACAGGAGAAAAACCTCATAAGTGCAAGTATTGTGATAAGTGCTTTACTGCTCTATCAGTTTGGAAGAGACATGAACAAGTTCACACTGGAGTGAAGCCTTATCAGTGCAAGTATTGTGATAAATGCTTCACCACCTTACACTCCTGCAAGGAGCATGAACGAATTCACACAGGAGAAAAACCTTATCAGTGCAAGTATTGTGATAAGCAGTTTAGACGTTTCTCACATAGCAAGCAACACGAGCGAATTCACACAGGAGAGAAACCTTACCAGTGCAACTATTGTGATAAATGCTTCACTAGTTCATCAAACTACAAGACACACGAACGAATTCACACAGGAGAAAAACCTCATAAGTGCAAGTATTGTGATAAGTGCTTTACTGCTCTATCAGTTTGGAAGAGACATGAACAAGTTCACACTGGAGTGAAGCCTTATAAGTGCAAGTATTGTGATAAATGCTTTAGTGATCGATCATATTGCAAGAAACACGAACAAATTCACATTGGTCTTAAGTCATAAAGGGCAGGTATTAACAAACTATGGCTCATCCTTGAAGAATTTAAAGCCTGTCCTACAATGAGGCTTTACAAATCGAAAGCAGACAACCATACTTACCTTGCAACTTACAGAAATGCAGATGATTCTGAGGCTTAAGGGGGAAGAACCTTAACTACAAAGTGGTTGCTATGGAAGAGTTAAGCTTTAAACGTCACAAAATGAGTTTCTTAACTTCCATTCTGTCAATGATTCCATCAAATTATAATAATAATAATAATTATAATAATAATAATAATAACTTTATTTATTCACGGAGTCCTTATCACTAAAAAGTGGTCTTCTAAAGAGCCGTGCACATTAAACCTAGTAGAAAAAGTTAAGACTTAAAAATTACAAAACTTCTATAATAAATGCTAAACTAAGTTAAGAAAATACTAATATACAATAGCAGAATAAAAACTTTTTAAAGTAGTGGCCTGCTTAGCCTCCACTGACAGACTGTTCCATGTTACTGCGCCTCTATAACGAAAACTTTTCTTAAGGGCCTCAGTGTTCGGTCGCGGAATAAACAGGTTATGTTGCGCACCTCGAAGATTATGTCTGTGAATGGTATTAACGCTGGTGAATTTATCAGACAGATATATTCTGAGTCAACCATATTTATTTAGTAAGTCACACGACTAGAACATAAAAACTCTTAAAACTCAAACATCTTACATTTTTTCTGAAAAAATAAAACAAAACAATGTCAACGGCTTAAAAACATCCTAATAAACAATCTGTTGGATGGATTTGTTAAAAATCAAGTTGTTAAGAAAGCTTTGATGTCATAAAGGTGTATTTTCATACATTTTCTTTAATTGCTTTTCTTCTTTTCTCCTAAATGGTAATTCCATGCTACAGATGTTAAAAAAGTTGAATTGCTTATGATTCACCAAAAAAGTTGGATTTTTTTATTTTCCTTAGAATTTTTGCGCATTCTAACGTGCGGTTGAGGACTGGCACTAGCTGCGCATGTGCATTGTCTTGTGTTCAGTTTCATACAGATGTAGTTCCCACCATGTTAGCAGTTTATGATAGGTGAGAAATGCTAACCATGAAATAATGTCCCTAGCAACGACTCTAAAACTGTAATTAGGGTTAAAGGGATACTTTCACGGTGTGGCGCATGTTCACAGATTAAAATGATTTATTCACTTTCTTACCAATTTTATCGGTTAAAAAACACTGACATTTACTTCAGTGATCACATACTACATGTATAATTAGTCCAAACAAAGTGAAGTAAAACCAAAATTCACAGAAAATTGCAATGGATTACACTGACAAAGTCAACACTGAATAAAACCTTTGACCTGAAAGATTTGTTCTACTGTCTGGTGGCGAGTTATCTTCTCGCTTCCAAATGGTCTTATCAATGAAATTAAATGGGTTAAGTCAAAGCTTGCACGTGCACCGAACCGTGAAACCCTCCCTTTAAGGACGGTGCCACCTATTGTTATTGCGCATACGTTCTGCGCATGCATTGCGCGATACTCGCGCGAGACACTAGGTTTTTTTTAAACTTGAACGCGCGAGGTAAAGGCTAAGTTCCGCCCACTTTTTATGTCAAACTGTCAACTCCCTGGCTCAGTTTCTAAACTTACAAGATAAATAGAGTTCTCAAAAATCTATGAAAATGTGTTTATAGACCTTCTGCAGCCTTAAAGTGCTAAATTCTTTCTATATTTTACAAGGCGACAGAGCCTCGGTAATGAAACTATTTTGAGCTAATTGGCGATGTCACCTTGATCAGCTGAACGCGTATGTTGTGCTTTTCTTTACGAAGATTGTTTACACTGGCTCCTTTTCTCCATTCAAAATTTCTACAAAACTTTAAGTCAAATCAGACTAGTGCTTTTTTATATAAATAAAACAAGCATCCTCGAGGCATACGATCCAAGGAAAGGCTGGCATGTTGTTATTTCCAATTAGCACAAGTTTTTGTTTTGGCAGCCAAACTCGCGTTGTTTGAAATTTTTGTTTATCTGCAAAAATCTTTTGCCAGTGGCCATTTTTGCGAGTAAAAAAAAGTATATAACAAAAGCCGAAAAACAACTGCTCCAGTTAAATCAAACAAACGTCCAAAAGGAGAATTGAGATGAGCAAAGCGTTTTCAAAAAGACCGTTTTTGACAATTGAAGATATAAAGACAAGGCTGAAGCCAGCAACTAAAGAAAACTGGCCGCTCCAAAGCCGGGAAGCACCCGACTAATAAAGTCTCCCCTCCCTTGATTGCTGTCAAGCATGGTTTTTAGTGTAATCATTCGTAAACACATTAGTGCATTTAGGTACAATTGATTCCCTTTATACTCTGTTATAGGCAAGTGATGTTTTTCGAAGTCGCATCGTGTCAGTTCTCAACTTCTTTGCATTAGAACAAATTTTGATAGGTGAAAAACGTGCCATGATAAACTGAAAAGAAATCTTGTCTTTTTGGATCAAATAAAGCCGTAGACTTTGGCAAAAAAAAGTGTTTTATTGTTTCATGATTTTTTTTTAAATTAAAGTGTACCGACTAATTTTTTTCCAAAATTAACAGAGAATCCATGAAAACTACTTACAGGAGCTTCACAAGAAAATAAACACGCGGCCAAATGAAATTACAAAACTCAAGCACTTTTCGACAAATATTTCTTACATTTTGACTACAAAAGACTTACCTGCCAATCTAGAGTTTTTCGGCAGCCGACCAGTCACCTCGATATAGCACTGATGTTTTCAAGTTGGTAATGGATCGGAAGAAGATGCACACAATGTAAAGTTCTTGTGTCCGAAGGAACATAATAAATCGGTAGATCCACTGTAGATTAATGGAAGCGAACCGATTTTGCGTTTTTACTCCGTTACTGTACTGCTTGACCTTGAAATCCCCCAAAAATGTTTCTCAAAAGAGCAACTTACAGCTATAAATAGAATTAACTTTGAATTCTACAATGTTTGCCTTTTTGAAAGTAAAAGTTTTGAACGAGTTTTGAACGGTAAGCCGTCGAGTGGAAATCCCAGCATGCCTCCGAAAAAGACACGCACAATATTCAACTTACTAGGGAGGGGATAGGAAAAAAATGTCGCGGACCCTAAAAGCAATTTCGTAAAAGTTGAAAACATCTAAATATAACTTGTAAAACGCGTGGTGACCCCTACTTTTTATCTTATAAAATGGAAGTGGTAAGCATATTAAGCACACAATTAATTTTTTGTTGTGGGCAAAAGTTATTTAGACTGTATTTTTGGCGAACGTGGTTAAGCTGTCAGGGTCGATAATGGCTCCGTTGTGATGATTTTGTAACTTAAAACACATAAACAGTAGTTGTTATGTTACCATTCGTTATGTGTTTGAGAGATTTTTAGAATTATTGTTGCTTTTGTGTATGTAAAGGCGAATTCTAAGGAAATCCGCGAAGAAAGATCTATTTTTCCTTTTTTCGAAAAAATGCTGATGTCAGCATTTTTTCCAGATTAAAGCTTAATTATCTCCGAAAAATGCGTGGTTACCCCCAATTTTCTCTTTGGATTCCAACAGCCCCTACTAAGATCTACTTTTCCCGCATAGTCAAAAACCTGGCAAAATACCTTGCCATTAGGTGGCACCGTCCTTAAGATGCTTTGAATTGTCATGTAGTACAACTAATCGACCAAACAAGCCTGAATAGCACCTTTTTATTTCTTGTTATAACATATTTAGAAGGCGAAGAAAGCTAGTCTTGTGGCCATATTCAATATGGCTAACAAAACACCCTTCTACACCTTTCTTTATGTCAATGCACGTTTTCTTGCTTTACATGTAATATATATAGAAGGTAGTGTTGTAGTGATATGCCACGATACCCGTATATGGCATTGTTACAGTAAACACCCGCTTGTAATAACCTACATTTTCACAAGTCAGCCTGAATAGGTAAGTAGGTAGGTAAACTTTATTTAGACACGGTATCAATTCACATACATGCTCTTCCATCGAGCCGTGTTTTTAACAACAATAGGTTCCTATATATCGGGTGTTTAGTGGGAAATCAGGCTGTTATAAGTTTCTTATAAATTAGGTTCTTATCAATTCAGGCGTTTAAACTGTTTGCTACTGTTCAGAATAGTACTTTTAATCCCATTATTTCAGTTGTGTCAGAAACTACTAAATCATACAAAATCCGGGGAAATATAATACTTTTTCCACAGTTTATTTCTGATGTTGAAAGTTCTACATTGTACTTGTCCTACAATACTCGTTTTGAATTAATTTAATTGGACTGATCTTACAAATAAGAACCTATTTCAAATGTCAGGCTGAATGGGTTCTTACAGTACATGTATGTAATGGGGGTCTAATTTCCAAATTTCAGCCTGTATGTTCTTATTCCATTAGGTTCTTGTAAGCGGGTGTTCACTTGTTTCTGACGATACTAATATCAATATTGAAGCAGGATATCGATACAAATACGGTACATTTACATGCTTACTTTTCCTTCAATAAAGGTTGCTTTTCACTTTCAGTCCCACCATGACATAGTTTCTTATTTACTTTACGAGAAAACACTGTTCCATTCAAATTTAAGATGCTGCAGCCCTTGTAGTGTTGTGTTTCCAAATGTAGAGGAATATCGGTAAACATGTTTGATTTCAAGACTTGGGCTCTATTAGTGTATTGTATCGTGACAGCTATATCAAGATATGTATTGTATCATGAGAAATTGTATCATTGCAACAATAATAGAAGGCAAAGAAAACTGTTCTTGTGACCATATTCGATAGGGCTACCAAAGCAGTCTTCTTTGCCTCGTTTTGTGAGTGGACCATGCTAATAATAAACTCAAACTAACAGCTATTTTTTATGTCATTGTATCGTTTTTATGTTATAGAATATATAGGAGGCGAAGAAAGCTGCTCTTGTGGCCATATTCAGTATGACTGACAAAGCAGCTTCCTTCGTCTTTATAAAACTGCTGTTATTTTTAAGTTACAATGCGTGTAAGAACTGGGCAATCCTCTATTGTTCTGCGGCATTTCGCATTACCCACATAAAATTGTTTAGATTTTCTTACTGTGAATTCATCAACATATGGACAACACGTTTTTGAAATAAAATGTACTGAAACTATTTTAAAGCGATATTTCTTTTGTGTTACAAGATTTTATCCAATCGAGAGACTCCAAAACAATGGCCAAGAAAGGCTTCTAATTTTCCATGTTTCCCACGTAGAAATTTTGCTGCATTAAAACTCAGAATAGTTTTCACTAAAAGGGAATCAATAAGTAAACTAGACAGAAATAAATGCGCTATCTGACATTGTCTGATAGTAGATTTTCATGTTTAGCCAATGAGGTGGACGGTTTCAACAACATCACAATTAACACCTTTCTGCATTCCCTGTAGCCTGCGTGGCAAGCGTTCTGAGGGGAAGGAGAAGGGGGAAAATTCGCCCGAATTCCCCCCCCCCCCCCTTTCCCTTCCCCTTAGAACGCCTGCCACGCAGGCTATCTTTTCACACAATGCATATTCATGTCACGCTAAGATGTTTTGGTCGTTTTAAATCTGTTTTACTCTTTCATTCTTTGACTTCAAACTCAGTCTGGACTTGACCTTACCTAGTTTCGTATTCACAAGTTGAGCTATTTCTCTTAAAGACAAAAACAACTGGCTTTTTTTTATAAAGCTGGAGTTTTTCTCAATGGTTACATGACATCTGACAAGCAAACTGTTTCCCGCCAAACGTCCATCAGCGGGCAGCATTGCGAAAACGGGGAACATTTTCACTGTTGCCCGCTAGCGCATGTAATCAGACTGTGACAAAAGGTGGCATGATTATGATGCCATTGATGTTTACCTCGAGTGCTCGGCGCGTTTTACAAACTGTGTTGTGTTGTGTTGTGTTGCTATATAACAAATCACATAATGACTGATCCCGAGGGAAACAGTGAATTATTTTTCCCGAGAATCTCGTCGAGGGAAACATCGTGATACGAGGGAGGGTTTATTATGTAAACAAAACAAGACTTGGATTTCGTAGTTCTAACTTTACTTGCGTCGCCTTGTGCAGAGATGTCTGTGTATTTTTTGCAATTTTGATTTCCAATTCAGTGTCTCGAGCAATTTTCGATATGCAACAGGTGTATTTTATTCGGAAATTAGTCACACTAGTTATTCTAGACCGAAAAAAAGTTGTTGTGCAGTCTAAATGTACTGTGCAGACGGTCGCGTAATACAGTTTTTGAGAAATGCTAAAATTGATAAATAGCCCGGTCGTCAATCTTAATTCTATTTTTTCTTGTGCTTCCGACCTTTCACCTGAGTTAAGCTTATTATCATTGTTTCTGTTCAGTGAGCTTCGCTGCTGGGCTAAGCCTAACTATATATATATTGGTAGAGTCTACCTGCTATAGCTCAGAAGGAGGTCGGAAACCGTACTGAGAATTATATAACGTAATGTCGACACTTACAATTTTATTTTCAATAAATTTTTAAGTGTAAAAAAGAAAATCCAAAATCTTCACTCAGGATTGAACCTGTGATCTCAGCTAGGCTTAGGCTTACATAGCCTACCGTACCAGAGTACCACCGACAACCGTGGTCAAAATGTTTAGGGATTTAAAAATTAAGACTTAAAACTCGCCGTTAAGTAAAGTGAAAATTGAACAACTTAAATCTCTATTCCCCCGCTTCCCCCGGACAAGGTTGAAGTCTGTCAACTGTAGAAGAAGAAACGTTGGCTCGTGATAAGCATAAACCATGAACGATGAGACCGAATGGGATTCTGGGTAGGCAGCATTGGCAAGCTAATAATATTCTATTTCTTGATAATCAAGATGTTTTCTTTGTTTGAGACATTTAAGAGCATGATTAATGCATCCTGTGTTAATATAATGTATATTCTGTCACAGACGAAGATTAAATTTTCCAACTTCCCAGTAAACGTTTGGGTCGCATCGTTCATGGTTTATGCTTTTCACCCGACAAGTCACAACGTTTCTTCAATTTGGTGTATGTTGAAAGTGTTTTTTATTCCTGTGTCTCAACCTTGTATCGAACGGCGGAGGGGGTAAAGATTTATTTCAGATTTGAACGGAAATATGCCAAGTGTCCCAAATGTATTGACCACGGTTGTAGCTTACTTACTGCTAACCCTAACCTCAACTGAAAGCTAACAGTTACTCCGGTATATATTCTCATTAAGGTGTCCCACCTCCTTCTGAGCTATAGCATTTCGACTCTACCATATGGAGTGTTTTCACATGACGTCACGGCGGCCATGTTGGTGTCCCAAAACAATAGAATGGCGGCCATATTGGTGTCCCAAGCTAATCCTGTGGGGATTGAACTCTTTCCTAATGCAAACACTTTGTTTTGTTCAAATAAATTAGCATAGCTGCAGACCACGTGAGTGAAAACACTCTATATATTAGTGACACCGATAAACACACGCATGCTCAAAATTATCGTGCTGGCATCACTTCAGGCAACACAGGGATACAGAGCAATTTTTTTGATAACTGCTTGTGATCAAAGTTTCAAATTAAAGTGAACAAAAAATGTCGTAAACGGTTGTTTTGTTTTGCTTATGCTCATAAGTATGTAAAGCGCCATGAGACAAGTGTGATATGTGCGCTATATAAGTCTCTCTATCTTTTTTTTTTTTATGAAGGACCGACTGATCGGGATAACACAAACTGGTGCCTAAAAAAGAGTTGATCACGTCCAGGTTATCCCAAATGTGTTTTATATGGTTAACAGAGGTTTGTTATATAGAGGTTTTGCACGGCAGCCATGTTGCATGGCAGGAACAATAGATTCTTTTCCCTATGGGAAAGAATGTTCTTTCTAATACAAAACATTTTCATTGTTCCTGCCATGCAACACGGCTGCCGTGCAAAACCTCTATTGCAATTGAAAGAAGAGTTCCGTGAATATTGTTTCAACTCTTTACAGCCGAATTCACGCGCTGCAGTCTGCATACAAACGTGATTCGCTGGCTGTGATTTTAAGTTCTTAGTTATGTGTTACCAATTAGCTCAATTGGACAATTGAGCGGGAAACTTTTTAAAACAGAAATAAAGTGTGATTAATTGATTGATTGATTAATTGATTGATAAATTGATTCAGATCATTGTGAAGATAATTCACACAAAAATTGAGTTTATAACTTAAACACTGACTTTCTGAATTATAACAAAGAAAAAAACTATAAAGACCTCAGTGTAGTTTGCTGAACTGTTCTATTTTTCAAATATTCGCCAGGTATAATACGCCCACCACGATTCGCGTGTCATGATTCACCAGTCGTGATTCCCCGTCATATTTTTACTTTATTACATAATTATTTTCTGTTTGAGCGTATTTTATGGATGAAGTTCCTGTACGCATGCGTATTGGCCATACCGCGGAGATGAGTCTTGTGATCCATTGCATTCAGAAGGTTTATTTCTTCACCATTGTTTTATCTTGTGCGACACATGACTACACTGCGTGGCAAGCGCCCCTCCATCCGCGCTGCGCAAAGTTTTGAGAGTCAACTCATGCAGTCGAAGCTCCCGTAAGCGGACAATCTCGCGATCGAAGCAGAAAGAGTGTTCGCAACTAGACCTGTCCACTGACGGAAATATGTAAAGTACAGAGTTTGTATGAGCTAGAGATCAAACGGGGTTTGGTAAAGGTGACCGTAAGTAGAGCTGTCCGCTTACGGGAATGTGTGAATACAGAGTTAATTGTATGAGCTGGAGATCAAAAGGGGTTTAGTAAAGGTGACCGTAAGTAGAGCTGTCCGCTTTATACGAGCATGATATGTGAAGTACGGAGTATGTATGAGCTAGAGATCGAACGGGGTGTCGTAAAGGTGACCGCGTAAGTAGAGCTGTCCGCTTACGGGAATGTGTAAAGCACAGAGTTTGTATGAGCTAGAGATCAAACGGGGCTTTGTAAAGGTGACCGTACTTAGAGCTGTCCGCTTACGAGAATGTGTAAAGCACAGAGTTTGTATGAGCTAGAGATCAAACGGGGCTTTGTAAAGGTGACCGTACGTAGAGCTGTCCGCTTACGGGAATGTGTAAAGAACAGAGTTTGTTTGAGCTAGAGTTCAAACGGAGTTTAGTAAAGGTGGCCGTAAGTAGAGCTGTCCACTTACGGGAATGCGTGAAGTACAGAGTTTTTATAAGCTTGAGTTCAAATAGAGTTTAGTAGAGGTGGCCCTAAGAGAGAGCTGTCCGCTTACGGGAATGTGTAAAGTACAGAGTTTGTATGAGCTAAAGTTCAAATTGAGTTTTGTAAAGGTGGCCGTAAGTAGAGCTGTCAGCTTACGGGAATGTGTTAAGTATAGAGTTTGTATGAGCTAGAGTTCAAACGGAGCTTAGAAAAGGCAGCCGTAAGTAGAGCTGGCCGCTTCCGGGAATGTGTGAAGTACAGAGTTTGTATGAGCTAGACTGATCAAACGGGGTTTCGTAAAGGTGGCCGTAAGTAGAGCTGTCCGCTTACAGCGCTTACGGGAATGTTTGAAGTACAGAATTTGCATGAGCTAGAGTTCAAACAGGGTTTCGTGAAATTGGCCACAAGAAGAGCTGTCCGCTTACAGCGCTTACGGGAATGTTTGAAGTACAGAATTTGCATGAGCTAGAGTTCAAACAGGGTTTCGTGAAATTGGCCACAAGAAGAGCTGTCCGCTTACGGGAATGTATGAAGTAGAGAGTTTGTATGAGCTAGAGTTCAAACGAGGTTTAGTAAAGGTGACCGTAGGTAGAGCTGTCCGCTTACGGGAATGCGTAAAGAACAGAGTTTGTATGAGCTAGAGTTTAAACAGAATTTCGTGAAGGTGGCCGTAAGAAGAGCTGTCCGCTTGCGGGAATGTGTGAGGTATAGAGTTTGTATGAGCTAGATATCAAGGGGATTTTAGTAAAGGTGACCGTAAATAGAGCTGTCCGCTTACGGGAATGTGTGAAGTACAGATTTTGTATGTGCCAGAGATCAAAAGGGGTTTTGTAAAGGCGCCCGTTGTAGAGCTGGCCGCTTACGAAAATGTGTGAAGTACGGAGTTTGTATGAGCTAGAGATCAAACGGGGTTCAGTAAAGGTGACGGTAAGTAGAACTGGCTGCTTACAGGAATGTGTGAGGTACAGAGTTTGTATGAGCTAGAGATCAAACGGGATTTTGTAAAGGTGACCGTAAGTAGAGCTGTCAGCTTACGGGAATGTATAAAGTACAGAGTTTGTATGAGCTAGAGTTCAAGCGGAGTTTAGTAAAGGCGGCCGTAAGTAGAGCTGTCAGCTTACGGGAATGTGTGAAGTACAGAGTTTGTATGAGCTAGAGTTCAAGTGGAGTTTAGTAAAGGTGACCGTAAGTAGAGCTGTCCGCTTACGGGAATGTTTGAAGTGCAGTGTTTGCATGAGCTAGAGTTCAAGCGGAGTTTAGTAAAGGCGGCCGTAAGTAGAGCTGTCTTCTTACGGGAATGTATAAAGTACAGAGTTTGTATGAGCTAGAGTTCAAGCGGAGTTTATAGTAAAGGCGGCCGTAAGTAGAGCTGTCCGCTTACGGGAATGTGTGAAGTACAGACTTTGTATGAGCTAGAGATCAAACGGGGTTTTGTAAAGGTGACCGTATGTATAGCTCTCCGCTTACGAGAATGTGTGCGAGTACAGAGTTTGTGTGAGCTAGAGATCAAACGGGGTTTTGTAAAGGTGACCGTAAGTATAGCTGCCCGCTTACGAGAATGTGTGAAGTACAGAGTTTGTATGAGCTGGAGGTCAAACGGGGTTTTGTAAAGGTGACCGTACGTAGAGCTGACCGCTTACGAGAGTGTCCGCTCAGAGAGCTGTAGTTTTTATTTAAGCGATCAGATAGATCGGCGTGAAATAAAGGACGTCCCTCTGCTTCAGAATACGCCATAATCCACTTATTCAAAAAGGTTTCGACTCTTCTAAGTTATTTCAGTTGGGACGAGGTTCATAATTCCTGTTCCAGGATTACAAATTTTATCAGGTTGTCCAACAATTCATTTTGGCTTTGCTGCTCTGAAGGAAGACTGGGCACCAGTGTTTGTAATGGCGGCCTTCGTTTGTTCTGTTTGAATGTTTCTTCTTCGTTGGTTGAAGTTGTTGTCGCTTTTATTTTGAGGATTTCGTCTTTAAAGGTAAGATATATTTTCTTTAATAACTCAGCATCAATAAAGGACAAGTTTGAACGGTATAAATAGCCATCTGGTGAAGTCTTGAATCAAGTAAAATCTCCTGTCCAGATGTCCTTTTCAACCCAGTGAATCAAAATTCAGGTCTTGATATTTACGGACATCTTAATGTTTGTGGTGCTGTGAACGCCTGTGAATGAATGAATGCGTTTATTTAAGTGTCAATCTTTCATAGTAGAGGAACACTAAATGGAGACACTATCAGATTGTGATTGGATATTGGGCCATTCCATTTTATATCCACCCCTCCCCCCCCATTGAGGTATTCACTCAACATCCCCTCGCTGAGGGAACATCCTCACCCCCCCCCCCCCCCCCCCCCCAAGGTAAGAAAAGATCTCAGTGCCGACAGAACACTCCCCTTAGAAATAGCAGATTTTTCTGTTACCCCCTTGGGAAATTTTTGAAGATCAAAAGATGCTGATGCAAGTAAACCCCCCCCCCCCTCCCCCCAAGATTTCCTTATACCTCAATGGGGGGGGGGTGCGGATATTAAATGGAATGGCCCATTTTACTTGTTAATAAAAGTTGTGAATGCACATGCAAAGAAAGAACTCTAATCGATTTAACAATCTGCTTTTCCTTCACGTCATGTCCCTTGTCTTTTGCGAATACAGTTTATGTCAGTCAACCTCATTAGCTTACATTTAATATTTTGGAACCTACTTGTGTTCTTCTGAATCAAGCAAAAGGTATTCAAATCAGTCTGTTTTAGCTTCATGCCATGACCTTCACCTTTTACAAATACATTGTCTTGTTATGATATGTGAAGATGAAAATATCCTTCGTTATTATGAAAACAGTTCCACCCAAATGTAAGTTGACAGTCTTGACTCATCCTTTTGTCTCGAAATTCAAGTGACTTGAGTTTTGGGACACAAGAATCAGGAATCAAGGATCGAGAATTGCGGGTCGAGAATCAAGAAACAAGGATTTCTTGAATACGCAAAGTTGAAAATGATTTTGAGAAATGATTTATTTCTCAAACAAAGAATAATAGCAGTTTGTATTTGGCACTTTGCAAGCTTTTGTATATACTGTAAATGCAAACTTTATGAAAATCTTACTGTCATGTCGCAATTTATAGGCCACACGCAAATCAGAGTGTTTTCGTACAACTTTAATAGAGGAACTGCATGTCTGCGTGAGTTTTAGAATTTATTGTTTATCAAGCAATATTCCCTCTGTAAACTCTGTAAAACACAACAGCAGAGACCAAGCTCCATGTTGGCCAGTCACCAACTTTCAGACACTGTATTGTATTGCTTACATTGTATAAATGAATCATTAAGCCAAAAGCAAATGACCACCGAGTTTAAAGTAAGGGAAAAAGAAGGTGGGACAAAGAGGTAGGCAAGTGGGTAAAAATTGCAACACTGCGTATAATCTTGCTATAGAAAAAGAGGAAAAAAGCGGGAGGCACCAAACAAGGAGTGGAAACCAGGGTCATTGCTAAGTTTTGACCCCTTATTCACTTTTTCTTCTATGTAGGTGAAAACTACATGTACATGGAATGCTTATTGGTAGATTTTTCCGATTATAATCAATGATCGATCGGTTGGGGCAATCCGATCATTTCCGGCGATGATCGATTGTGAAATCTCAACCGATTCCCACTACTACCTTAATGTAAATCTCCCGACTTAAAACTGACTCAGCCTGTTTCAAAAGTGTTACTCAAATGTACAACCTAAAATTGTAACTTTTTTTCATTTCTAGGAATGTAAGGAAGAAAGACTGTGTTACTTTGCTACATGCAACATGTTGTTACAAAAACAGAGTAAAGAGAAAAAAAAGCAAACGGATGGTGTAAGGAAGCATTACAAGTACAATACAGAAGAGAAACCATACAAGTGCAGATATTGTGCAAAGTGCTTTAGTCGGTCATCAAATTGTAAGACACACGAACATATTCACACAGGAAAAAAAACTCATAGCTGCAAATATTGCGATAAGCAGTTTAATCAGTCATCAAATTGCAAGACCTACGAGCGAATTCACACAGGAGACAAACCTTACCAGTGCAAGTATTGTGATACATGCTTTTGTTATCCATCAGATTGCAAGATACACGAGCGAATTCACACAGGAGAAAAACCTCATAAGTGCAAGTATTGTGATAAGCAGTTTACGAGTTCATCACATTGCAGAGAACATGAGCGAATTCACACAGGAGAAAAACCTCATAAGTGCAAGTATTGTCATAAGCAGTTTATCCGTTCATCACATTGCAGAGAACACGAGCGAATTCACACAGGAGAAAAACCTTATCAGTGCAAGTATTGTGATAAAAGCTTTCGTTTTCTATCAGGTTGCAAGACACACGAGCGTATTCACACAGGAGAAAAACTTAATAAGTGCAAGTATTGTGATAAGCAGTTTACGAGTTCATCACATTGCAGAGAACATGAGCGAATTCACACAGGAGAAAAACCTTATAAGTGCAAGTATTGTGATAAGCAGTTTACCCGTTCATCACATTGCAAGAGACACGAAACGATCCACACAAGGAAGAAAGTTGACAAGTGTTTTCGCTCATTACATTCTTTAAATAAACACAAAAAAGCATACTCAGGGAACACTTCTTTGACATACGAGGATGAAGTCGCTCACTCAGGAGAGATTGAGCCTCAATTGTTATCTTCCACTGCTGAACACACTGCAAACCAGCAAAACACATTCAGTTGTTGGATTTGTCAAGAGGAATTAAGTAGTCAGGAGGTTCTTATTGAACACTACGATAATCACATGATTCTAGAGTGACACTGGATTCTGGAGTAATGTCACAATGGAGCCTTTCCTTAAGCATGCAATAAAAATTTTTACAAGTTAAACAATCAGAGAGTGCAAATTGAGTTGATGGGAACACTTCCTCGCAAAGTTGAGCACGATGGAATGTAATCTTGTCTCTTTGTGTTTATCATAGGAGTGTAAAGTTAGTTACAAAGTACAAAGATTTTATTCAATTCATTGCTTCACACGAATCTGCAGTTACGAAAACGTTATGAAAACGTTGATATCGTGGAAAGTTGTAAAAATGTTTGTTGGGTGCTCATGGTAAGGTGCATAGTACTGTATTGTTTAAAATATCAGGATTAATTTATCTATTGTAGATTTAGTCTGGTGAATGCATTGCATTGAACAAGTATCACTGTAGTTACTGTTTTTTTAAAGAACAAATGTTATTTATTCATAATATAATTTACTGTTTCGATTTAAGGATGCTCGTACCCATTTCTCAAGTCCACACCCTTTCAAATTTAATGAGCCATATCTTTTGTTGTAGCGCATAAAAAGACAAGCCACTTTGCATGAAAACATACAGTACATTGAACATTATGGGAGTGTAGGTTTGTTTACATCGGTGCTTCCATGGCAACGGAATGGTGATCCTCCGAAATTAACAAGTTGCGGAGTTTCTCTAGATCAAGAGAAATTTTTGTAAAACCCGCTTGTGTACTAATTGATTAGACCGTGGGCTTCAACTGGAAAAAGTTTAAAGGAAATGTATGAGAGCGTTATTGAAATTTTTGAGGATGAAGTTTTGGGGATTATAAATACAGTGAAAAACATACTATCGACATAATTGACTAATACCTAAAGAGAACGATGCGCGATGGGAATGCAGTTTCATCTCATAGTAGTTTGATTCCATTTGAAATGGTGTGTGAAAAAGTGAGGGGCTTGCTTTGGCCGATTGCGAGAAAGAAGGATTTGATTAGCGTGCGTTCAGCTGCTCTTGTTGCCATTTTTGTATGATGAATGAAAGGTTTGATTGATCAATTGATTGATCATGGTCCGTCCATCATCAAATAATTATAAAGATAATTTACATAAAAACTGAGTTCATACATGTAAATTAAATACTGAAAAAATAAATAAATAAATATCCTTTATTTATCCTCGGCAGTGTTTATAGTGCTAGTGGGACCAAGCATAACAAAAACTTCCTGAAATATAACACAAACACTATAAAGATCTCAGTGCAGTGTGCACAACCGTCATGTTTCGCTTATTTTATGGGTGGATTTCTTCACCATTGTTTTTATCTTGGGCGAATCCTGACTACCCTGCGAGGCATGCGGGCCTTTGCACTCCGCAAAGTTTTGAGAATCAACTCATTGTTTTTGTTTAAGCGTCTAGATAGATTGGAGTGAAATAAAGGACTCTCCAGTATCAGATCAGATCGAAAAGGCCGACTCCTCTCAGTTGGGACGAGGTTTCACGATTCCTGTTTCAGGATTTTCCAGGATTACAAATTAATTTCATCAGTGTACCACAATTCCTTTTGGCTTTGCTGCTGTGATGGAACACTTGGCTACGATATATCGATGATATTTTTATGATCTGGACTGAAGGTTTAGATAACCTAAACATTTTCATCGATTATCTTAACAACATTCACTCTACCATTAAATTCACCAGCTCACACTCCTATACTAACGTACCTTTCCTTGACGTTAATGTCTCCTTAACGGCAACAACGGCAACATTTGTACTGACCTTTACACTTAACCTACAGACAAACACCAACATCTACTTTTTTCATCCTGTCATCCCTTACATACTGAAAAGCCATTCCTTTCAGTCTAGCCCTCCGTTTACGACGTATCTGTTCTACCGACGAAACATTCAAAGCTCGTTCTACTGAGTTAACTACATACCTGCTTGAGGCTACAACCGAAACTTCCTTACCAGACAAATACAGCGCGCTGCTGACATTCCCCGCAGACTTACTTTACAAGCCGAAGACACCAACAAAATCAAACGTATACCTTTTATCACGACTTTCAATCCTTCACTTCCTCGCATCTCTAACATAATTAAAAAACATTATAATTTACTTCTCTCTTCTGAACGTTCTAAAAAAGCTTTTTAACATTTGCCTCTTGTAGCCTTCAGACGCTGTCCTAACCTCCGTGACATACTAGTTTCAGCTAACCGCCCTTCTAACTCTACTAACCCCTATCCCCAACTCCCTTGCGGTTCTTTCCTTGCGGAAAGAACTGCGCTACTTGTCCCTACATTTCTGATGGACTTACTAACTATACTTTCTTTTCTACCGGCGAAACGCGCACTATCAAATCTAACCTGACCTGTGACACTGTTAGCCCGTCACTTGTACTCAGGCCTCCTCGGAGGAACCTACATCCGGGCTCCCTGACTGGGCTCTTGTATTCGTTACCTCGTGGAATAAAGTATTTACCGTGTAGTCTGTGTCGTTTGTGCCGGTCAACAACACCAAAAATTTAATCTACATGATTCAATGTAACCGCTGTAATTTACAATATATTGGAGAGACTAAACGACGCTTAAAAGAAGGAGTTAATGAACACCGCTGTACCATAGATAATCCTAACACCAAGTCTAAACCTACTACAGCCGCCGAACATTTTCTCTCCTCTCCTAATCACACTACTAAGGGACCGGTCATTATTTATCGCCTGGGGGGGGGGGGGAGGTCGGAGGATTTGGGGGGGGGGATCACTTGATTTTTAGGGGAACAGAGGGGGGGATCAGTCGTAACTGAGAGCCCAAAAGGGGGGATCACTGAAAATTTTGGAAGGATTCAGAGGGGGGACCACTCAAATCTGCTTGAAGGTCCTTGAACAATGCCAGTTTGAAAGCATACAACATAAATGTGCCCATTCTGCTGGGAGATGATAGCATTTGCAATCTCAATTTGTTCTAACTTGACAACTTTATTTAAAAAACGGAAGTCTGTCACACTGGCGAATGTGTGCATTTCAATTTATATCAAGAAAGCTTTGTTTTAACGCTTTTATATTTTTCCTTTTATAACGTGCTCATGACTTATCTAATACAGTCGAACCTGTATATAGCGGCCACCCTCGGGACTTGAGAAACTGGCCGCTTAATACAGGTGGCCGCTTAATACAGGATCACTAAAAATACTCACTGGGCGTGGTCTAATGTAAATTTTAATGGCGTATCATACAAAAACACTTCATGCAAGGAACCAATAAGACAATCAACACTCTTTTAAGCGATCAATACTTTAAGCAAAGTTCAGCGCCAATTAACGTAACATTGTGTAAAAATACTGTGCAATAAATTGTCCTCTACTCTTCTACGGTATACAGTACTGTATTTCTATGACTTGCAGTTCACACGTACAAAATATCTCATTCCGTCATTTCATAGTTGTTACGTTCAAAGTGCAGTTATAACGTTCAATGTGCAGTTAAAATCCCTTGCGAGTATACGTTTAAAGGCGATTTATTCTCCATCACATGGCTGAAGAACAAACTAATTAAAGAGGAATTTCTAGCTAAAGAGTGAAGCATATTCAAAACGAACATTTTTTGTGTTCGTGATTTTGTCTGTATTTCAGCACATTGGGAACATCTGCAAAGCGTTAACGATACTAAACGGCCGATTATCAGCTTACAGTAGCTTTGTACATGTTATTTCTTTATAGTAACGATGGATCGCATTTTAAACACAATAAAATACCGCATAAAATGACATGTGGCTTAGTTTCCGTTCAAAGGGTGGCCGCTTAATACAGGTAAAAATAACAAAGAAAGACAAACATAGGACTGCTACAGGGTGGCCGCGGCCGCTTAATAGAGGTGGCCGCCTAATACAGGTAACAAATACAGCGTTTGTATGAGCGAAAAATCGGGACTTTGAAAACTGGCCGCTTAATAGAGGGTGGCCGCTTAATACAGGGCCGTTATATACAGGTTCGACTGTATTCATCTTTAAACATGACAGGTGCGGAATTCTAAATTGTGAACTATATAAACTTCTGATAACTGAAACATTGTAAAAAGCGTGTTTGTTTAAACATAAACCATTTATCGCCTCTCAAGGAATGGGCGTCCCGTGTCAGCTCTATACTAAATTCGATTCAACTGCTTCATCTGCCTCATCTTGAGCCTCATCATCCCATTCAACAACTTCATTTGCCTCTTAAGCCTCGTCATCCGATTCAACAGCAACATTTAGTCCCCTTCGGCAGCAGGTTGACCCTGGACTTTTACCAATTATCTCCGGTTGTGATGGACCTACAGAAAGAATATCATCTTTTATTGATACACTACTTCAGCCTATATCGAAATCACAAGCGTCTTATCTTAAAGATACGACCGATTTCATAAAGTTTATTGAGAAAACCAAAGTTAAAAAACGAACATTTCTTGTATCGATGGATGTCACAAGTCTATACACAAACATACCACAGGAAGAGGGTATTACTACAGTATGCACAGCATACGAGAACATTCACATAAACGACCCTCCCATACCAACACATTATCTCAGAGAAATGCTTAGACTAAAGAAAATTCCTTCCAGTTTAATGGAAAGAACTATCTGCAAATACACGGTACTGCCATGGGAACTAAAATGGCCGTTGCCTTTGCAAACATATTCATGGCGAACATTGAAATGCAAATTCTAAGCAAAAACGTCTCTAAACCCACAGTTTGGAAACGTTACATTGACGATATATTCTCACTATGGGACATCAGCAAACCAGATATTGTACAATTCATCGAACAAGCCAACTCACATCACCCTACAATCAAATTTACGGCTGAAATCTCAGACATTGAAACTACATTTCTGGATACAGTTATATACAAAGGCGAAAGATTCAAGGAACAATCTATCCTTGATATAAAAACACATTTTAAGCCAACGGAAACCTTTCAATATACACATTTTACCTCTTGTCACCCACCAAGTGTTAAAATAGGATTCGTGAAGGGCGAAGCCCTGAGACTCCTACGAACTAATTCTTCAAAAACCACTTTTGAGGAAAATATTTCAAAATTTAGAAAACGCTTGCTGACTAGAGGCTACCCAAATATCCTGGTAGAAAAAATCCTATCAGAAATAAAATTCACAAAAAAGGGAATCGGCGCTTAAACAAGATAAACAAACTCAAAAAGACATTTTGCCTTTTGTAACACAATACCAACCATCAGTCATCATCATCATCATCTAGGCCTATTGCGCCAATGAGGCGCACAGGGCCTGCACATGGGTTTTCCACTGAAGCCTGTCTTGTGCGGCGGTTCGCACCTCACACCAGGACTGCCACCCTGCTTTTGTCCTCTCTCTCTCTACTGTGCGCCGCCAGGTTGTTTTTGGCCGACCTCTCCTTCTCTTCCCCTCAGGAGCCCATGTCAGGGCTGTAACACAGTCGTTATCCGGATGTTTTCTAAGGATGTGTCCAATGAAACGCCATCTCCTTCTTCTTACTTCCTCGCTCAGCCTGTCTACGTTTGCCCTTTCCAGTAGCTCCTTGTTAGTAACCTTATCCTGCCATTTGATCTTCAATATCCTCCTCAGGCAACGATTTTGGAACACATTGATCTTTTGTGCATCACCTTCATTCATTTTCCATGTCTCGCATCCATACATTAAAACGGGTTTAACCAGCGTCTTGTATAACTTGATCTTTGTTTTCTTCGTCACACTGTTGGAATTCCATACTCTGTTCAGTTTCACAAATGCTCCTCTCGCTTTCCCTAGCCTAGCTTTAATGTCCTCATCGCCCCCTCCTTGCTTACATACAGTGGCTCCTAGATAGACAAATTTCTCTACATCTTCCAACGCCTGACCATTCACTGTGATGGCTTCGTTATTTCTTGCATTCACTCTCATGACTTTGCACTTCCCTACGTTTACCCGAAGGCCTGTCCTCTCAGCACTTTCCACTAGCCTGTCTGTCTTTAGCTGTACATGCCTTTGTGTTGATGAAATTAAGGCCACATCATCAGCAAAATCGAGGTCTTCAAGTTTGGATGTAAATTTCCATCTCAGTCCAGTTCCTTCGTCCCTCACAGTATGCCTCATTGTCCAGTCTATGACGAGCAGGAAAAGAAAGCCAGACATCGTGCATCCTTGCTTGACACCAGTCTTTATATCAAACCATTCTGGGGTTGTTTCCTCTTCCACAACAGCGCACTCAAAGCCATCATACAGCGCTTTAACTATGTTGGTGATTTTCTGTGGGATACCATACTGTTTCATTATCACCCATAAACCATTCCTATGCACTGAGTCAAACGCCTTCTCAAAATCCACGAAATTAACATAGAGAGTTGCTTGCCACTCATTCACTTGTTCCAAGATGTTGCGTAATATAAAAATTTGTTCTGTCATCCCTCTACCTGATCTAAATCCAGCTTGTTCTTTACGGAGCCTGTGGTCGATCCCAGCCCGAATGCGGTCAATAACGATCCTCCCTAATATCTTGCTAACAACCGGTAGCAGGGTTACCCCCCGCCAGTTTTTACACTCCTTTAAGTTTCCTTTCTTCGGTATTTTAACAATTAGACCCCTCTTCCATTTCCGGGGGACCTTTTCCAGGTTCCATATTGTGTCTACAAGTTCTTTGACTCTGCCCGTTGTAAATTCAAGGTCTACTTTCAGTAGCTCTGCTGTTATCATATCTTCGCCCGGGGCTTTACCATTCTTAAGACTCTTGATTGCTTTCCTTATCTCAGCTTTACTCACAGGTCCGGTGTCAATGTCCGCTATGTCCTGTTGTTCACAATCTCCTTCATTGATCGGGTCAGCTGGTTCTTCCCTATTGAGTACTTCCGCGAAATGTTCTCTCCATCGTTTCTTTCTGTCTTCACTGCTGGTTAGGGCGTTTCCATTCTTATCGTTGACTGCGGCGCTTTGCTTTGGTTTGTCATTGCAGAGGACTTTGGTTAGATTGTAGAGAGTCTTCATCTGCTGATTGTTGGCTGCTTCCTCAGCTTCATTTGCTATTCCTTCTGACCAGTTTCTCTTGTCCCTGCGTATTTGCCTCTTCACTTCTCTATCTTTAGCTTTATATTCAGCTCGCCTCTTTTCCTTCAGTCTCTCCGAGCTTGTTCCATCAAGTTTCAGTTTTATAGCTTTCCTTTGCTCAATAAGATCCCACGATTCTTTACTGATCCATGGTTTAACTTTCTTTTTCTTAAATCCTAAGACTTTCTTTGCTGTCGTGTTGTAAGCTTTCTCTAAGATATCATTAGCTTTCTCCAATTCAGCCTCCAGGTTGTCGTCCATACTGTCTTCTGGTCCTTCATTCTGCAACATCTCAAACCTGTTCCTTAGCTCCAAACGAAATTGCCTTCTACACCCATCGTTTTCTAGTTTCGAAGTATCATATCTCGCCCTTCTAATTGCGTGTCCGTTGGGAGCTGCTCTTAGCTTCAATCTCAATCTGCTGCAGACAAGTTGGTGGTCGCTGGCGATATCGGCTGATCTAATGACCCTTGTATCCAACACGGATGTTCTAAATCTCCTGTTGATTAACACATGATCTATTTGATTGCAAGTGTGCCTGTCAGGGGATATCCAAGTTTGCTTGTGGATCTCTTTATGTGGGAATATCGTGCCAGTGATTACCAAATCATTCATGGCGCAAAAATCGCACAGTTTTTCACCGTTTTCATTCCTAGTTCCGATTCCATGTTTACCCATTACTCGTTCGTACCCTTCCACATCGTTCCCGACTTTTGCGTTTAGATCTCCCGTGATAACCAGTATATCATGTTTCTGAGTTTTCTCCACAATTACCTGAAGCTTCTCATAGAAGTGATCTTTCGTCTCTTCGTCAGCGTCATTGGTGGGAGCATATGCGTGTATTAACGTCAACTTGACATGCCTAGAGTGGAATCTAGCTCGAATTATTCTCTCATCGATAGGTGTCCAGTTGATCAATGCTCTAGCTGCTTCCCTGCTTAGCATGATGGCCACGCCGTGTTGATGGATGTCATCATCTCTGCCAGAGTATAATATTGTCTCACCAGTATTCAGTATGAGCTTTCCCGATCCGCACCATCTACTTTCGCTTATACCCATGATCTGCAATTTAGCCTCCCTCATTGCTTTTGCCGCTTGGGCTGCCTTCCCTTGTGCGTACAGCGTCCTCACGTTCCAGTTTCCTATCCTTAACTGTGTTTTTGGGTGCATAATTGGCGTCCTCAACTCCAGAGCTTCCTGTCGGCTTTCGCTCTGGGGCGTCATGTTGTATGCCGCTCGGCCCCCAAGATTCAATAGATTTCCTCTGTTACAGGTTTCTGTAATCAGCGATTTTTTTACGGGATCAGGTGATTAGCCTGACGCCCAACCCCCAACCTGGAGGGCCAGGGGCTGTCCTTTGTCTGGCCTCTATCCCTCGACCAATCCGGTACGGTTGAACCCACCAGGGACTAGGTCCCCACCGGCATAGCTCTAGAGGTCACTGAGACACACAAGCTTCACCACCGCGGCAAGGTGACAAGCCCAGGGTGAAGACCAACCATCAGTGCCAAACATCAAACAAGTTTTAATGAGAAAATGGCACTATATACAAAACCAACCACTTTTACGACAAATTTTTAAAGAACCACCTATTATATCCTTTAAAAAAAGGAAAATCTTTAAAAGATACACTCGTTAGAGCAAAAATATAAAAGGTTCTCATATGTTTCACACCGGTATAGAGATTGTGCGACCTGTCACCCTTGCTATTTCCTGCTAAGTTGTCCAGCAGTGAGGAAGAGAGTGAAGAATCAGATACGGAGTTAGATGATGACGAGGATAGCGAAGATGATCTTGTCAATGCTGATCTCGATGAACAGTCAACTGTTCGTATGCCAGTTTTAACTTTTGTACCAGATGACCAAATAGCTGAAGTTACTGTACAAGCAAACACTGGATGAAAAAAAAAGGAAAACAAAAAGAAAACAAACAAAAAAAACAAGAAAAAAATTATAAAAATGTGAGCAAAGCTACAAAGGCTGATCTATTACACTATAGATCACAATAAAAAAGGAAACAGGAACAGTGGCCGATCCTAGCCCTTTCAGATGGCCGAATTGTCGCTAAATATGACCTTCTGATAGGGACTTTGCGGACTGCTATTTGGCACTCTAAAAAAAGTAACTTTGCAGTTTCAAGCACTGGGGATTGTTAGATTGCTTGTATGTCAACTGAATTCAGATGTCTGGATCCAGACTAGAAAAAGACACGGATCAAGAGACACTTTTAAAAAAAGACTGCGCGATAACGGCTTTATTATGCTGTAAGTACATCATAGTTAGAACTACTACCTGTATATAAAAGTTTAAAACACTAAATATACACGTCGAAAGGTGAATATGGGTGCAAAGACATGGGAGGGATCACGAAAGTTATATATAGTTATGAGGGGGGGGGGATCACTTCAATAAAATAACATTTAAAGGGGGGATCAGCTAAATTTCATCGTGTTTAGCCCAAAATCCTCCGACCCCCCCCCCCCCCCCCCCCCCCAGGGCGATAAATAATGACCGGTCCCTAATGCTAAACTTTACAAAATTGGTTTTAAAACGAGTGATTCGTGCTCATTTTGTTCATCTGAATCAGAAACGCTATATCACTTCCTATATCTTTGTCCTTATTCAAGAGATTTCTGGCGTGACTTCGAAATATTGTGGCACGAACTTTTAAATGAGAACATTCGACTTTCGTTACAAGATGTTTTAGTTGGAATGATAACACAAAACTCCCCTTCTGCAAAGTTTTTAAACTATCTAATTTTAATTGGGAAATTGTACTTGTGGGATTGTAGAAGAGGTCAAGTTTTGCCAAATATACATGGATTTAAAAAGAAAATTGCTGTAAAATATGAAACAGAAAGATATATAAGTTTGTATTTTGAAAAGAAAGTAAAGGATTTCTTTAAAACAAAATGGATAGTGTCACCTCTTGTAAACGCTTGATTAATATGTTATTTATTTATTTTATTTATTTATTTATTTATTTTTTATTTTATTTTATTTATTTATTTTTTTTGGTTATGTGTTAGTTCAGTAGTTGTATTATATTATTAGTAATATTAGTAGTAATTATATATTTATGTAGGTATGTTAATATTATAAGTAGTTTTTGCTGTGTAAGAAGTATATATTGTAAGTAATTTTAAAATAGTTTTGAACTTCAGTATTGTAATTGTGTAAAATAATAATAATAATAATAATAATAATAATAATAATAATAATAATAATAATAATAATAATAAAGTTTTACCCATATAGAAAGCCGGACAACAAGCCACTTTATATTAATGCTAAGTCGAATCACCCCCTTCCATCATCAAGCACCTACCAGCGACTATAAGCACTAGAATCTCAAGCTTACCACTCTGACGAGTTCAACAAGATCTACAATGATGCCCTCAAGACCAGCGGCTACCGTGAGAATATCCAATATACGAGAAGCAGGAACCGAACGAGGGCCAGAAACAGAAACAGACCAAGAAACATCATTTGGTTTAACCCACCTTACAGCGAAAATGTCCAGACGAATGCATTTCCCTGAAACACACACACTCCACAAGCTGTTTAACAGGAACAAGAACAACAACTCTTCGAGAAGTGAAGTCGTGCTTTAAGAAGCTTTAAGGATAAGTGCCAGTAAGGTACAAGAATTAACTCAATATATTGTTATGCGTGAGTCAATTCCAGCAGTGCCCAACCCCCCCCCCCCCCCCCCAACAATTTGCGGTTTTTTAAAATGGTAAATTCCCCACGGTGGGGACAAGTAAGCCGTTCAAATTCCCCGCAGTCGGACCAAAAAAGAACGGTAAATGCTCCATCCCCTGCCTCGTCGCCAGCCGCTCGCGAAACTTGAGAAGCGGAGCAGGGCGCGCGGGGAAAGTCGGGAAGAGGAGAGAAAGCGAAGCGCTTTTCCTTTCATATTTTCTGCCTTCCCATCATCCCCGCTCGCGCTTCGCGCTCGTACCCAGCTCTCCTAAAATATCCGCTCCCCGTGCTTGTCTTACATAAAAAGCCTGTGGAGGAGGCATCTCCATCCCCGGGTCCATACAGCTCAATATTTGTCTTGTCTCAATATTTGTCTTGGAGCAAGAGAAAGTGGACAGACTAGAGTACTGTAAGTTGAGAAAAATGAGGTTTATCGAATATATTCATCCGTTTTCATTTATTAAATCATGCAGTACAAGTTTTAATGTTGTTTATAAAACTATAGTATTTGCATATCAAGCGTCCGAATAGTCATTCGTATTTTAAAAAAGTATCACAGACAAAAAGAAATTTTGTAAATCATATCATTATCTTATTTCATGCACCATATCTATTTATAAAGTATAGTTTAAAAAACGAGCAGTAGTGTATTATCAGGTTTAAAAACTCGAGGCGAAGCCGAGAGTTTTTACACCTGATAATACACGTGCTGCGAGTTTTTTGAACGGCTTCAAAAACGTTCTTTCAAAAGCGTGTCCCTTCGGAATTAAAACATTTGCGCTTTTGTGCAAAGAGGAAATTAGCATACGAGAAAAACAAGTAGACTAGACTGATTAGCATACAACACATGTGTCACATCTTCGACGAAGTGACAATTGCTTCCCGGCTCCTGTCGAAAGTTTTGGGATTTTATAGTTCTGAGGGAAAACATCTACTGAAAAATGCTATACTAAAGTTGTCAGGTACGGTAGATAAAACGGCTGACAATTTTTTTTCAGAGGTAGAGAACGAGTGGAAATAAGCAGCTTGCATCTGCGAACCAGTCGCTTACCTGGCAATTTACACGAGGGCGCTGGTGTCATTCAAATAACGGCTCACTTGTTAAACTGTTGGTTGTTTATTTTGTTGAGAAGATTCCAAATAGAATGGTGAAAGACCAGATTTCGTAATCAGTACTGCACAAAAATATTAAAGTCACCATTTGTTGCACTAAGAATCCTGAACAATTACTACCCATATCAGTAATCTTTATATAAAGATTACGTGTGATCTTAATATAAATATCTCGGTCATTTTAAAATCATTCTCATTAAAAATTCAGCGATAATTGCATTGTTTGCCCATTCAGCCCCGAACTCCCCTGTGACTGAAATCAAAGCCGCCACCAGGCTTTTCATAATGACCGTAGATTACCAGGTATAAAGGCTCATACACGTGATCGATTTGCGTCGTGTGATTGGCTGATATGCTCATGAATTATTAATGAGTTTTTGAATAAATATTAAAGTGTATATGACAGAAATATTTTTATTTGCTTGATGGAATCTACATGGCCTTCTGATAAGAAAATCGAAAAAAAGTTTTTTCGATATCGATTTTCTTTTCTGTGTTTTAGCCGTCTAAAAACGTGAAATTTCACTTCCGGTGGGTTACAAAACCGCGCAAGAAGAAAGACTGAATACAGTCCGCTGTGACGTCAATACAAGAGTGCCAGTGTCGCGGTTTCTCCGTTCCTCACATTTTTTGGTGCGCACTGAGGAAGAAACATGATTCTATTGAGGTGTGTTGTCTATGGTTGTAGCAACACGCACTAAAAAACGGAGAAACTGAGAAACCGCGACACTGGCATTCTTGTAATGACGTCACAGCGAGCTATTTCCAGTCCTACTTCTTGTGCGGTTTTGAAGTGAAATTTCACGTTTTTAAACGGATAAATCACAGACAAGAAAAATCGACTTTTTTCGACTTTTTTCGACTTTTTTCGACTTTCTTATCAGAACGCCATGTAGATTCCATCAAGCAAATAAAAAAATATTTGTCATAAACACTTTAAATAATTTGATATCATTGATAATTTTGAAGTATTTTTAAATTTATAGATACGCATTTCAGAACAGAAGCGATGGCTGAACCAATAATAGCCCTTGTGCTTGACCAGCCATTCTCCGACAAACTTCTTCTTCTTGCCAATAAAGTCCTTGAAGAATGCCATGTTTGAAGAGTTGTCAAACTGTGAGGCCGTACGTAGCCACGTGTCAAATTCCCCGGGGTAAATGACGGGTTTGCTAATACCCGCCCCCCGGGCCAAGCTAAATTTTAATACTCATCGTTTTTGTTCTCGCGTTCAGATAGACAGGCGTGAAATAAAGGACTCCCCAGTATCAGAACAGGCCGACACGAGGTAGTTCATCAGGGTGTCCCATAATTCATTTTGGCTTTGATGCTCTAATGGAAGACTGGGCACTAGTGTTTGCAATGGCGTCCTTCCTTTGTGTTGTTCGAGTCGTTGTTTGAATGTTTCTTCTTCGTTGATTGAAGTCGTTGTCGCTTTTATTTTGAGGATTTCGTCTCCAAAGGTAAGATATATTTTCTTAAATAACTGAGCACCATAGACTGATAGAGGGTAAGTTTCAATGGTATAAATAGCTATCTGGTCAAGTCTTAAATCACACAAAATCATCTGTCTTTTTCAACCCAGTGAATCAAAATTCAGATCTTGATATTTACGACCATCTTAATGTTTGTGGTCCTGTGAATGCATTTGAATGAATGGATGCGTTTATTTAAGTGTCAATCTTATATAGCAGTAGAGAACCACTAAAGAAAGACACTACAGATTGTGATTCGATATATGTTTTACTCGTTAATGCAACGATTCATCATGATCAGTCTGCTTTTCCTTCACGTCATGGCCCTTGTCTTTTGTGAATACAGTTTATGTCAGTCAACCTCATTAGCTTACATTTAATATTTGGGAACCTACTTGAGCTCTTCCGAATCAAGCAAAAGATATTCAAATCAGTCTGCTTTGGCATCATGTCATGACCTTTGCCTTTTATGAATACAATTTAATATTTAGGAACCTATCTGTGTTCTTCAAAGTACATGTACATGTATGTTCAAAAGTTATGTTAATAGGCTGGTTAGACCTATTCACTGATATTTTGCTTTGTTATGATACATGTATGTGAAGTTGAAAATATCCTTTGTTAGTATAATATGTGTTATAGTTCAAATTTATCCTTAGTTCAAATTTTATTTTCCTTTGTTTTTGGCTATGGTGATGTACGATAATGAGTTTTAAACAAAGGAAAATAAAATTTGAACCAAAGATAAATTTGAACTACAACATATACATGTACTAAAACAGTGGATAGCATTGTTGGTACACTCTGATTGGCTACTGAAACTTAGGACAGCTAGTGCTATTCACCTCCAAGCAAATTTCATTTTTTTTTTTGCACATGCAAATTGTAATCGTTGACAGGAATAAATGAGAGAAAAATCATCATTTTTGTGCTATATCTATTATGTCACTGTTTTAGTATTTACTAAGACGACTGCTTCTTACATGTAAGTTGAATTTGAATGTCAAAGTTTACTCAAATTAATTTCTCGATTTTATGCTGATTTGTTTCACTTCAGATGGCCAAGTTTGGGCCCGTACCGCTAAATCCCGCTCAAGAAAAATTAATCATCCTGAAGTTCATTCCCTCAAAATCACTTCATTTTTATCACCAATAGCCAGCAAAGGTGTCGCAAAGCATGTCGGGATATCAATGGCGAGAACAAAAACGGAATGTCCACCCAAACAAAATACAGAAAATATTATAAGTCTGGAAGCACTTCGGATATCGGGCATTTCAACAACACAGCATGGGATTGTAAATGGCCCACAGTTCACAATGCTGCCCCTTTTCTGATCCGAAGTGATTCCAGACTTCCCTGCTGGCTAGTCCTGTCCACCAAGGCTCATTTTCCATTTTCACCTGCAGTGTAGAGTGCTAAATGGCACTTTAGACACAAGGAATGACAAGGAACACAACTCGTTTCTTTGAGAGGTGACAGAGACTTAAAGTGCCCCTGTGATCAAATTTTCGATTTTTATTTTTTTACATTTTCGTGTACTATTAGACTTTCTTACTCATCTTGCCAAATTTCAATCCATTACGAACATCAGAAGTCATTTTATTTTAACATTTATTTCCGAGAAATTACGGCCGCCATTAATCAACCTTGCTTCAAGGCTTGGTTGTGAATGGGAGAAAGTGACGTCTAAGACTCAAACATACCGTATTTATTCGATTTAGCGCCCAACCTCGAATAAGCGCCCACCTCGAATAAGCGCCCACCCTTTAGGTAGGAAAAGTTAATAAGCGCCCAGCCTCGAATAAGCGCCCACCCCACCCCCCAAAAAATAATTTTGAGCGCCCAACCTCGAATAAGCGCCCCTCCCATCCCCTAAAACATGAGTATGGTAAATAAAGTGTACAAAAGCAAAACGGGTATTGATTATTACGGTATTTCTTTAATGGCTCACAATCTATAATTTCATTGTCTGAAAAATCTATTAGAATGTTGGAATTTTTCTCAGAGTTTCAACTAAAATGTCCATGTGGGTGCAAAGTTCTTTCAGCCGCAAAATCTCCCGCTCAAACTTCGTGCTCAATAATAATAAGCGCCCAACCTCGAATAAGCGCCCACCTGGAATAAGCGCCCACCCTGAAGGTCCAAAAATTAAATAAGCGCCCAGGGCGCTTAATCGAATAACTACAGTACCTCACGGGTTGAAATTATAACAACAATCAGCATAGAAAATTGCATGAAGAACTTGTCCAAAGTTTTTGTTGCTTTTTGCGTGATTTTCGATACTTGTTATTATAATTTCAACCCGTGAGGTATGTTTGAGTCTTTGACGTCACTTTCTCCCATTCGCAACCAAGCCTTGGAACAAGGTTGATTAATGGCGGCCGTAAATTCTTGGAAATAAATGTTAAAATAAAATGACTTCTGATGTTCGTAATGAATTGAAATTTGGCAAGATGAGTAAGAAAGTCTAACTGTATACGAAAATCTAAAAAATGGAAATCAAACATTTGATCACAGGGGCACTTTAAGGATTTCCGGACTTATTGATGTCTTTCAATCAGTGGACAGGCCTTTTTAAAAACTTGTTGGCTTACATGTATACACACGCTAGATGATACTAAGATGTTGTTGGCACTGGTCAGGAGTATTGCTTTCGCATATTCTCATGGCCAATCTGCTTTGTAGTGGCATTGTTTTGGAGTACATTTAATATTCAAATCACTAGAAGACCAGAACTCATTTTTCTTCAGGTAGGTTAGTTTAGTTTAGTTAGTTAGTTTTTTCATACATTGTATCTCTAAAACAATGGAAAAACAAGCTTACAAATCTCTGAACGATGTTGGCTTATACACATGCTAGATGATAGACGTTGTTGGCACTGGTCAGGAGTATTGTGGTCGCATAATAATTATTATTCTCATGGCTAATTTGCTTTGTAGTGGCATTGTTTTGGAGTATGACATATGCAAATCACTGAATGACCAGAACTCATTTCTCTTCAGGTAGTTTAGTTTAGTTAGTTAGTTTTTTCATACGTTACATGTATACATTAAAATGATTGAAAAACAAGCTTACAAATTTCTGAACGATGTTTTGCAGTTAATTTGTATGTCACATGCCAAAAATGAGGCAAAATGAGCTTCAAAAACCAATTAAACTCATCAACAATAGATGAGCTTGGAGAATGGTGCCTGAAAGGATGGTGGAGCCACGAGCGATCTGAGCCAAGAACGTAGGGTATCCATAACAACCCTGTGAGTGGCAACCACCAGCCACCAGGCACTGTCACACTGAAAAAACAGTGGAAACAAGGATAACTTACCTCATAGTTACCATGAAAACAAGGAGGGGGTGTGCCGGCTTAACTTCAGCGAGAACTTTCACTTGTTTGTTCTGACACCATTTTTCATTGTTTACAGTAAGGTTGATTTTAACACTATTATATGAATATGGCTAATTACAATTTCAATTTATTATCTCTGAATGCTCGAGGGATTCGCGATTTTTTTAAAAGAAAATCAATATTGTCATGGATCAGTAAACAAAAAGCCGACATTGCTTTCTTACAAATTAAACCTTTTGCACTCGAGATATTGAGAATGAATGGAAGTTTGAATGGCGAGGTAAAATGTTGTTTGCACATGGCACAAATCATAGCAGAGGTGTCCTCATTCTAATTAATGATGAGCTCCATATGGAAATTAAAAATGTATTACAAGACTCCGACGGTCGATATATCATTGTAGAAGCAGTTCTTCAAGACTCTCCCTTCCTTCCCTTCCTTAAATGATCTTGACGTTGACCCCGACTACCAGATTATTATAGGCGGTGATTTTAACACTCACCTTGATGCCACACGACAATTTAGGAAGAAGAATTGAGACAACCTTCTGTGAGATGTATAAAAGAGCTCAGATGCTGGCATACAATTTAATTGATATTTGGAGAGATATGCAAAATCCTGCAGGGCTCGACCTTGGCGGTGGTCAACTCACCAAATACCACTGGATTTTCAGTTTTGGCTAGTGAAATTCCCTTAGTTACTAGCCATGTTGACTACCAAAATTATAGAGGAAAATTTCTTTGTCAACTGCAAAAGATAAATTTAGTGCTGACACAATTGTGGCACAATGTTATGCAGAAGGGAAAAAGAACGAAGTAAAACGATTACAGCTCCACGACGAAGCCATACTCAGCTAGAGACTGGATTCTGGACTGGATTAATGATCTTTTGTCTATGAAAGTAAAATCTAATGATTATTACTTTCTACACTCTTCGACCCAACTTCTTCTGTCAGTTCCTAAAGTCAACTGTTCTACCCTTGGGGGTCGCGCCTTTGCTCGTGCGGCACCTGTTTTATGAAACTTATTACCAGTGACTATAAGATCAAGTAGCAACATCTCAATTTTTAAAAAACGACTGAAAACATTTATTTTTAAGAACGCCATTTATTTGTCGATTTTGTGAACAATAGTTAGATTATTAAATTTTAATACTATTTCAACTTTTCTCTTATTGTTAAGCGTTTTTGAATATTACTTTTATAGTACACTGTATTAGTGCTATATAAATTTATTATTACTATTAGTATTATTATTTTTATTTGAGTGTTCCCATCTCGCACTTCAATCGCAAGAAAACGCCATCTTGTTCACACGCTTCAACGATCTTCAATGGATATAAGAGGATTTTTTCGTCCTCAAATTTTCATTCTTCTTTCATAAGTGTGATTTGATACTAGATGTTCAAAACTAGGGTAACTTCTAACTTTAACTGAAATTTTTATGGCTACATGGTAGAAAGAGCTCTTTGGCTAGTAAGAACTACATGTACCATTTTACTAGCAAAGGTCAAGCCCTGTCCTGAAAAAAAAAAATTACTTGGACTCAAAAAGCCCCGTTGATTAGACGTCGCTTGGATTACTGGCTCATCAGCACAGAGGCTCAGGATGACATACATGTACTGTACATGTAGCTAAAATGGATATTATTCAAGCCACAAAATCAGATCATTCGGCAGTTACCTTGTCACTCAATAGTCTAGATAGGCAACCTTTCTGTCCTTCCTACTGGAAATTCAACTCTAGCCTCCTGGATGATGCTACTTATGATGACTTAATCAGTTTGAAATACTCTGATTGCATTGGCTACTATAGCTAAATATGATGAAGTTAAAGACAAACGGGTCTTGTGGACTTGATTAAGTACAATGTATGAAATATGACAAGTCACTGTAAAATACAACAATGAGAAGGGTAGAGAGTGTAGATCCGGTTTGGTGGATACTGAAAAGAAACTTAGACAATGCAAATTAGAATGCAATATGGATCCTTCCGAAAGAAACATTGCTAACTTTGAGGCTGCGAAATATGAGTATGAACTTCTGTATGACTATTGTACATAGTTTGTGGAAGTATTCTGCGATCTGGAGTAAATTGGTACGAAAAGGGTGAAAAAAAATCATAAGTATTTTCTGAACTTAGAAAAATCTAGATCTAGTAAATCTGCTGTTTGCCGTCTTTTCAGTAGTCAAGGTAAAATAATCGTCAATCCACATGCGAGAGCTTCAAGAATATTACCAAAACCTGTATAGTTATCGCGAATCCGATGTGAGTGAAGAAACATGCTTAGATTTTACTAACAACAGAGATATACCAAAACTAGCTGAAAACTTAAAGGGGGTATGTGAAGGGAAGCTCTCCCTCGCAGAGTGTTATTTTTTTATTTTTATTTTATTTTTATTTTGTTTTATACAGACAACAATAACTACAATCCTACTCAGCAAAATACACACATCCACGCACGCACGCACCACACGCATACACGTACACCCACACTCTTTCTACCAACTATTACAGTTATTACATTTTACAAAATACTAATAAGTACTTGCTTTACAATTTTACAATTTTAGAAATTTCGACAAAACATGCAAATACAGATAGACAGATAAAGGTAAAAGGGAGCCTCACAAGGTGCTACATACTTAGAAAATTAGATGATATAATGTTATGGTAGTTTAAGATGATGTTCTTGTGTTAGGAGCGTATCCCATTTTTTATGATGAAAAGAGAGTTTATTTCTTTCTTTAGCGATTCGACGCTCCATTTCAAAAACTGCTTTCACTCTTGCTAAAAATACAACTCTTGTTGGTTTAATATTCTTAAGTTTACAGCTATAAATATACTGTTTCGAGAGCAAGATTAGGTGATTATAAAGGAGCCAATCTTTAAGTGGTCGAGTGACACCAAAAATAACATCGATTTCAGAAGTTGTATAGCTTTCAAAAAGGGGTTGTATTGAACGCCAGAAATGTTGTACATAAGAGCATTGAAAAAACAAATGAGGCATGTTTTCCTCTGTTGTATGACAAAAGGTGCAGAGAGGAGACTCACTCTTCCCAATCTTAAAAAGAAAGTCATTGAAGGGTAAAATTCTATTCAAAACTTTATATTGGAATTCACGCGATTTTGTATCAATAGCACAATCGAAAACGATTGAGTAAATAGTTTCCCAATCGAAAGAGGGTTCATCGAAAGCATCTCGCAGAGTGTTATGCTGCCCTTAATAAGTTTCCAAATGGCAAAGCTCCTGGAAATGATAGTATCACACCCGAGTTTTACAAGAACTTCTGGAATTTGCTGGGTCAACAACTAACTGATTCTTTAAATTATTCTTTTGATCATGGAGAATTATCTAATACACAAAAACAAGTGATTATTATTAAGTTGATTGATAAGAAAGATAGAGACAGAAGGTACATTAAAACAGGCGTCCAATTTCTCTCTTAAATGTTGATGTTAAAATTGCCTGTAAAGCCCTCGCCCTGCACTTAGGAAAAGTTTTACCAAACAATATACATGCAGACCAATATGCTTATGTTAAAGGCCGAACGTTATTTGATGCTCTCCACACAATTGATGATATCATGGAATACACCATAACTTATGCAATCACACAATCTACAGTAGGCCTTGTCTCAGCCATCTTGTTGTTTCCTTAGACAAGAAACTTTACTCCACGTTGTCTCTCTTATTTTAACCTAAGATCATTTTAAACTACAACATTTTATGCCAATACATCCTTATATAAAATGAAATTAGTTGACTCGCCTCTTTGCACTTTCTGTAAAACACAAGAAGAATCTCTCGAGCATCTCTTTTGTCGCTGCAATTTTCACTATAACCTTTGGAGGTCTGTTGTTCCTTGGATTAGGATGTTACATATTGATACAATCCACACTGAAAAATGGAAGCCTTTAATAGATTTTGAATGAACGATTATATAAGCTTGTGTTTAATTACTTTAGCACTGCTGGAATTTACTGTTTAAAACTTTCGTCTATTGTAATGTAAAGTTAAGTATCGTAATGTGTTGTACATGTAGTTTAATGTCATGCAGTCAATAAATTAATTTCTTTTCTTTAGTATGAACCTTTTTTTCTAATTTAGTAGTAAATTGTAAGTTAATGTAATGATTATAATGATAAATTAAAAAATTGGACTGTCCAGCAGTGAAAGCACATGCAGAATGAATTGACATCCAAAGTCGAGCTGTAAACCAAAAGGGCCCCTGTACAAAGCCCCAGGCAACCCCGCACACCAACCCTGTGGGAGACTGCTGGCCCACATTGTTTTGCGTTTAACTTAGCCTAAATTACATTTATAGCCACATTTGAACTCATCAACAATAGATGAGCTTGGGGAATGGTGCCTGAAAGGATGGTGGAGCCATGAGCAATCTGAGCCAAGCACGTAGGGTATCCATGACAATCCTGTGGGCAGCAACCACCAATCCCCTGCAACCAAGGTGAGAACTTCCATCATGACCCAACCCATCCTCACATACAGTGTATGTTACATGAAATGGCACGCCATCGAGAACGGCATCCATAATGTTAACGAGCAAATATCAGCCAAATCCGTCATAGGTCACAAAATGTCCCAACAGTCACTGCAGATCCCGATGGATTGGAACTTATGATCATTGAGCTGCTGACAACGATAGCTGCTTAGAAAGCCACGGTACAGTGTAACGATTCAGCAAGAACTGTGCAAATGTATGATAAGTAGGCAGAGCTCGTCCAACGCCCCAGAGCTTGGATCTGATGGTCCGGGTCCAGGATGCCATTCCTCACATCTTAACCGTTGCCGTTCCAATGCGGAAACTGTGGCTGGAAAAATTGCCTTGAATGTCCTGGGGCCAATTGCATAAAACTTAACGTCGGACGTAACTGCTAACATCTGACGTTAAAAATAGTAACTTTGACTGAGCTGAACGTCTGACGTTAGCTGTTACGTCTGGCGTTAAGTTTTATGCAACTGGCCCCTGGTGACGATAAGATGCCACGTAACCACAATGACAATATGGCACGAGATAATGGCCGTCCATCGCGGAACAGAAACAAGGGGCCAGGTGCATCTCCCCTACAGCTGTACACGACAAATAAGCCAGTAGAGAATGGACTGCACAAAGAGGATACAGTGTGCACGAAACAACCCTTGCAGAACGGATCTGTTTTAGATGCCTTGATCCTGATCTGCAGACATGAAGGAGACCTATCCGAATCGACCGCCATATCGACCACACCCAGATGGACAGCAGGCGAGAAACTAGCAAAATTCGGGATGGTAAACTCAGCAGAGTGCAGGAAACCAAAATAAGCTACACTGTAAGTTACATGCTGTTCAAAAACATACCCTGGTCCGGAAGACTCAAGTCCAATGTGAATGCTTGAAAAATTACCACCATGATGTCGTCCGTAACTCATAAGTGTAATGAAGAAGCATCATCCCGAGTTCTCTTAATTCCTCTAAGCATCCGCTGTGACCGTAAGCAATCGAGAGGATCAGGAAAACCCTGTTTGACATACAATAAGCAAACTGCCGACAGATGAACCTTGATCGTCAAATGTTGAACAGTATTGGCCAGAAAGGTCGCAAAGAGACACAATTTCCACTCGTCGGTAGGACAGGGAGAGCCCGATTGATGAATTTTGCTGAGTTGTGAGCAGAAGTCATAAAACTTCTTCTGGCCAGACACGTATGAGCTGCGCGTGGAGGAAGCTAGCCTGGGCACCAAAAAATTGTGACACTGCGCCTCTAAGGAGGAGGGATCAAGAGCTCCCAGAGCTGATGAGGGACCGGGACCAGATGGAGCTGTGCCTCAGGAGCCAACCACCTGAATTCCTGCCAATAAAAGCGGGAAAGAACATCAGCGATGTTGTTGTGAATGCCGGGAATATGCTGCGTAGTAAACATAAAATTAAAGCAAGTGGCTGCTGACAGTAAATGATGCAGGAGCTGCATGATACATGGGACCTTAGACGTCCTGGAAGTCAAAATGTGTACCACTGCCTCGTTATCCAACCGGAAAAGAACATGTCGTTGACACCATTGGGAACCCCACACATGTGAAGCTACCACCACAGGGAAGAGTTCCTTATAGGTGATGGATTGATGTGACTGCGATGGCACCCAGGCACCACTGAACCATTTGTTCTTGAAGTATGCCCGAAAACCCAGGGAGCCTGCAGCATCTGAAGTCACTTCCATGTGAGTGGGGGCCAACATCCCTGGAAACAATCTAAAGCTCACCCCGTGCCAAGAGGCAAGAAAATCGTGCCACCACTGAATATCCAGCTTGAATTCAGCACTTAAGCGAATGGGGTGGTCACGGGTGCAGAAACAGCAGAGGAGATCAATCATGTGCCGCAAAAACGTACGTCCAGGCCACACTACTTTGGCAGCATGGTGGAGATGGCCGATCAGCGACTCAAGTTGGCATCTTGTGCACCACCGTCTGGACCATCAAGACTGGATCAACTCCTGTAAAGCAGCCAGCTTGTCGGCTGGGAGGAGTGCAGACTGTTCCAGCAAGTCTAACTCGATTCCCAACACCACCAAACGAGTTCATGTAGGTGGGTCAATGCATTTGTCCGGGTGAAGGGGAAGGCTAAGCGAGCGGCAGACAGCTAGCAAAGTCTGTAAATTCCTAGCACACTGATCAGAGCCAGAGGGACTTGCCATGATAAAATCATCAAGACAGGACTCTAAGTAGCGTCCATATACTACCCCCTATACTACCAAGATGAATAACAAAACAAACTGAGGCACAGCTATGAAGGGCGCTGCAAAGTCACAAAAGTGAGAACAGGAACAGAGTCACCTACAACTAGACTAATGAGCCTAAGAAAATGACAATAAAATAGCAGCGAGGACACAGCATAATATTATAGATTGCCAAACGCATAGCCCGACATCAATTCAATGGCGACGAGCCTTGGCACGTGGAGAAGACCCAGAGGGACTTGGTGAATGGCCTTGATGTTTAGAATCTTCGCTGCCGTATTTGGAGGACTGCTTGGTACATGTACACGCTGTTGCTCGGTAAGCACCCGTTAAACTCATGATCAATAGATGTGCTTGGGAGTTGTTGCCTAGAAAGCTGGTGGGGGGCCTTATGCGATATCAAGGCAAGCAGGGAAGGCAGGCAGCCCTGAGAGCGGGAACCACCCCTACGTGCAGCCCCACCAGGGCACCATCACACTGATAAATCAGTGGAAACTTACCTAACCTGATACTTACCCAAGTCCACAGGTTGACAATGGGTGGGCGGGGCGGGGCAAAACTCCGCGATGATAAGCGTAACAACAAGGCAATGGTTCTAACAGGAGCAAAGATCTGCAAAGATCGCTAAGACTCGTCAAGGATCCACAAAGATCGCAAACGCTTGTATGTGATCTGCAAAGATCAGCAATTGCCGCGCAGGACATGTGCTGTCACGAAGCAAACCGCTGACTGCATAGACTTGAGTTTAACTTTGCCTAAATTGCATTTAGCCACATAACACACACTGCAACGATGAGCATAACGGCAAGACGCGAACGGGGCTGTGCAGCACCCCCTATTCCAAGACTTGCAATCTATGGTAGACGACGACGAACATGGAGGCTCAGGAGGCTCATTTGACTGGACCCGCCATGCCATAAACAGGCTGCATGAAAATTAAACAACTGGACATTCATACCAGACTAGTCTGTAAGCCAGGTAGCGGCAGTGTGCTCGAGGAATGCTTGGTCATACGCAAGCCAAACTCCGCCGGCAAAATGGTGATAACCGCGCAGAATCAACAGTTGGCACTGCATCAAGTCTTTCCAGCGATGAAGAAAATGGGACACCAGGATGAGGGAAAAGATCACAAACGCCTCCATCCACGATGCAAAGTCCTCGATGTCTACACAAATGAAGGCATTATCATAGACATTGAATGGATAGGCCTACCTTGTTGCGACAGTTCTCCCACTCCTGCACCAGCGGCCAAGAAACTGTTTGCTGAACTGTTCAGCGAAGAAAGAATGGCCCCTGAACAAGCGCTTGCCACAGTAGAAGAGGTCGGTGAGCTTGCAGCACTTGGAACCACCGATGTGCTCGTCGACGTACACGGGATCAATGAAGCTTGCTTATTCATTCGATCTGTGGCCAACACAGCTTGAACAGTTTGGGCAATGAATGTGGTGATCGCTGGCAAAATTCCCGCATCTAAACCGGAACCAGCGGCCTGCGAATTGGACAGCAAACCTTAGCAGGTAGCAGCAAACCTTAGGCGGAACTTAGCAGCTTGTGAAGGAGCTCATCCTCGCCTCCTGGTGGAACGGGCAGCCAAACAGGAGCCGTTTGCCGACTGTTGAAGGTAGAATGCGAGCCCATCATAGAAAATGTACCACATCCGAAACTTCAGTGAAAGTTACTTCAGCAGCAGCGAAAACACCTGCAGAATGAATTGACATACAAAGCCGAGCTGTAAACCACAAGGGCCCCTGCACAAAGCCCCCTGCCACCCCTCATACCGACCCTAGGGAAGACTGCTGATCATCATTGTTTTGCGCTTAACTTAGCCTAAATTACACATAAAAAGGCCTCAAATCCGACATAAGGTGGTTATGCTCCAACCCTTTCAACTATTCACCTTGGTGTCCATGGCTAGTGGTGGAGTGGTGGAAATCCACAGCAACCCACCTCCACTTAGGTGAATAATTGCAGGGCTTGAAATAGGGGCCTGCCAATGGCCAAATGGCAGGCCAAATTTCAGGTTTTACAGGCGAAAATAATGGTGAGATGCCAAATGAGGGCCCGTACCACAGCCAGAGTGAGTGCTCATCCACCGACCCTTCTCGCACACAGCCCAAGGGAGCACTTGCCTGTTTCCGGTTTAACAGACCATCCTGTTGTACCACTACAGTAGTTCCTGTCCCTTCCCCCATGTCTGCCGCCGCTGCCGTTCCTCGGGCCACTGCCCCGCTGGTGCCTCCAAGAGTGGTTCATGACAGTAGAGCACAAGTGTCAGTGACCACAGTAAAAGATAAAGGAACTCTATTCCATTAGTGTCCACACCAATTAATATTGACATTTTAGAGAGGGAACTCTCTCGTCACCCTGATTGTAATTTTAGTGTTAGTTTAATTAATGCTTTACATGATGGCGCCCATGTTGGCTATACCGGCACCAGAAATCCTGGGTTTCTTGTAACCTGATATCAGCCAAACAGTACCGAAAAGTAGTTTCTTCCAATCTCTCAAAGGAGATTTCCCTGGGTTGGGTAACGCGTCTGTTCAACTCCTCACCCCCCCCCCCCCCACGACCTACAGTGTCACCCAGTGGGGCACTGTTCCCAAAAAACATACTTCGGAATGTGCACTATTTATCACCTGTCCTACCCTGATGGTGATAGCATTGTTAATGATCACATCCCTAAGGATCCCTATACCCTGCAATAAGTTCAGGTGGATGATGCAATAACGTATCCTTATCTCCCTGGGTCCAGGCTCTTACATGGCAAAAACCGACCTCATATCGGCTTTTCGCCTCATCCCCATCCATCCAGAAGACTGGCTTCTATTATTATTATTATTATGTCGACCTTTATCTCCTTTGGGCTTGGTAGTGCTCCGTACCTCCTTAATCAGTTGTCTGCCCTTGCCCTTGAGTGGATTTTGAAGCACTGTTACGGTGTTCAACATGTCCTGCTCATCCTGGACGATTTTTTTCATAGCTGAGCCTTCCCGTCTACAATGCCTGACGAATTTCAGCACCTTTCTCTGTTTACTTCATGTCTGTTCAGGTCCCTGTGGTTGCATACAAACCCCTGGGCCCTTCCCAAGTCCTGGAATTTATGGGTATTGTCTTAGACAGCACGCGAATGGAAGCCTGTCTTCCGGACAATAAACTCGCTTGCACCCGCAAATTGCTCAATTTATTTCACTCAATGCCAATCAGTGCAGTTGGTAGAATTGCAATCTCTCATTGGTACCCTCCAATTTGCATCCAAAGCAGTTGTTCCTGGGAGGACCTTCCTACAACGCATGATTAATTTAAGGACCTCACTATGTGGAAGGCTTTTCTTGCGGGGTGGAACGGGCAATCTTTCTTTCTAGACAACACAGTTACCCCTACCCCTGACATAATCAGCATGTTGCATGCAACATCTGGTATCTTCATTATTCTGGTAAATGCATCCAATGTTGGTGCGACAATGAATCGGTGGTTGCAATCATTAACTCGGTCCATTCAAAGGCCCCATGCATCATGGATCTTCTTAGGTCCCTTGTCCTAATATCCATGAAGCATAATTTTTATGTTTGAGCCCGCCTATCCCAGGGGTCTCTAACGACATGGCTGATGCCCTCTCCCGCTTTCCAGACGCACGTTTCCGGGCTGTAGCCGCCAAGGCCGAGACAGCTCCTTGCTCACCCCGCCTTCTCTAATGACCCTCTCAGAGAGGAAGTACTCAACTTAACACAAACTGTGGCCTGACGTGGACTGCCAACCATACGTAAGCCTTGGGGAAGAAACATTTCATTCAGTTTTGCCCGATGAACAGACTTATTTCTAGCCATGGGGATATTCTCCATACCTCGGAAGGTACCCTTACTTCGCTTCGTAGCACAATTATAAATATTAAACTATATTTGGCTGCGGTGCATAGCCTCCACATTTCCTGTGGGCACAGAGCTCTTTCTTGGGCAAATTACTTCTGAGAAAAGTCCTTCGGGGTATTTTGCATGATCATTTTCTCACCAGATCAGCTATGGTCAGCTTACTTAAGGACGCAGCTCGTCACGCCAGACTCAAAATCTACAAATCCCTCAAAGGGCATAGTTTTAGTATCAGTGTTGCCTCCACAGCAGCTGCTGTAGGCCTGCCAGATTGGTTAATTAAGGTTTTAGGAAGGTGGTCTTCTGACTGCTACCAGTTATACATCTGTATTCCACAAAACATTTTGCTTTCTGCAGCGCCAAGAATGGCAAGTGTTTCCTCTCCTAAGGAATAAAATTTTTGCGGGGCTTGGGAGAATACATGCTTCACACGTATCAGTTGCGGTTTAAGTCTTGCAGCGACTTTCTCAAGCTTTGTTTTTTCTAGCTTTTTAGTTGCGCTAGTTTTAAGCTCGGTGATGTGACATATTCTTATATGATCCAGCATGTGCTGGCGGCGTCAGCTTGTAGTGTGAGAAAGATAAATTGGCTCAAGCAATATAACTGCCTACACTTGTTCCATTATGTAGCACGATGCAGGCTGGAGGTTTCAGTTCGTATTGCTGTGGAGAGTTAGGCTTTAAGGTCGCGTGAGGTTTTTGACCTACTGGTCCGATCTGGCACGGGTATTCGCTGGGGAGACAGGTGGGGCTTTTTAGACACGCAATGGAATTCTTATGTCATGCTGATTGTGGAGCGGTGTCCCTACTTAATGCCAATACTTGCTTGCTTGCTTGTTATCTTAATTAAATATAGCTATAGGTACTGCGCAATTAATGAAGATTTACAGACGAACTGTAAATCGCAGTTAATGGTGCGTGATGCACTGGAGTCCCCTTTGGAGTTCTTTTTGTCGCGTGACTAACTCAGCCTTTACGCACCAGGCACGAATGTACCTCAATACCATCATGTCGTTGTCGTACAATAAGTACAAAGTCTATTCTCCAGCCATGTTTTAATCCAGTCTGGTACTTTTATAAGATTCAATAATTTGTACATGTATGGCTAACAGCTTTAAATATCCCCATTCATGTCTTGGAATGCCTCGTGAGTTCCTATGATACTATGGTACGTTATTTGCCATTGGGCAAAGGTATATTTTAAGTTCAAAACCGCATTTGCTAGCTGTCTTGCTTACTATAAGATATTCCTTAAGTTCGAAAATTTGTAATTTCGACCTTCCCTCCCTTTGGAGGTGTCTTTAGAGTCATTTATAAAAATAAATAAATATGGAGTCACCTCTTGAATTCCCTTTCGGTTAACATACGAAATGTGGAAGTGTGGAATTTATTCTAAGAATTCGCACCTTTATAAGGGGGGCGAACGAAATATGCGCGCTAGTTACCCCAGGAGGGGAGGGAGCATGTACGCTCCATTAGAAGTTACCATGGGGTGCAATGTTTTTAAATGCGGTGATGACTACTCTGACTACGGGCGCATATCACGTACGCCCCCTAACTAAGGTGCGAATTCTTAGAAAAAATTCCACACGTGGTCATTTCGTATTCATAAACAAAACTCTGAAAACTGCTTGTCAGCTTCGCCTGAGCTCAGATGCGGAGTAGCTTATAATCCCAACAACTATTTCTCCAATTGCAAGCCCTTCTAAGCAAAAAACAATCGATGTAAAAGTATTGTAGTACCTTGAAATTCACGTGGAAGGAGTTTGACACCTAACTGCAGGATAATTTTCGAAAAATGATGGAAAACGCGGCATTGGAGATTTGAGCAGGTTTTGGAGAATTTTATGATATTTACAGAACTAGTGAATACTTTTTAATGGTTCGCACGATTTGCAATCGGCTTATAATTCAGATTTAGCAAGCATTGGGAAGGCTTCCTCCAGAAATTTGAGTTCGTAGATTGTTTAGTCAAAGAGCATGAACTATTTAAAATTTTAAGAGAATTTTAGGGCTAAATTTTGATAGCGTTAATTCTTCCACATTTCTGCTCCAACGATTTTGCTGAAACTTGGTAAGGGTATGTATTAAGTCAATGTAAGCTGATTCCAGAAATTTAACACAAATATAACTGCAAAATTTTTCACAGGGTGCGATTTTGTTAAAAAAAGTGGGGTTCATTTAAGCCCGATTATCACTAAATATATATTTTTCCCATGAAAATCGAATTCTATCATATTATTGCTAAATAATAGCTGTAAGTTTTCGCAAAGTATTAGAAGCATCGCTTTAGAGCCGGAAAAGTTATGAGACAAAGTTTGTCATAGACGAGTGCGCCCGAAATAACAACGGAGCCACCTTAAGTCTTGCAGCGACTTCCCCTAGCTTTTTAGTTGTGCTAGTTTTAAACTCAGTGATTTGCCATGGTCTTGTATGATCCAGCATGTGCCGGTGATGTCAGGTCGTAGTCCTAGAAAGATAAATATAACTGCCTACACTCGTCCCATTATGTAGCCGATGCTGGACGGAGGTTTCAGCTCATAGTGCCATAGTGAGTGAGGTTTTTGACTTACTGGAGAGAGGTGGTGTTTTTAAGTCTTATGTACTGCCAATACTTTGTTTTGTCATTGCAACAGTATTTTAATTAAATATAGCTACAGGAACTGCGACATTAACTTCTTGTAAACTCTGAAAAACACAACAGCAGAGATCGAATTCCATGTTGGCCAGTCACCAACTTTCAGACACTGTATTGTATTGCTTATAAATGAATCATTAAGCCAAAAGCAAATGACCACTGAGTTTAAAGTAGGGGACAAGAAGGTGAGACAAAGAGGTACAAATGTAGGCAAGCAGGTAAAAATTGCAATGCTGCATATATAATCTTTCTATAGAAAAAGCAGAAAGAAACAGAAGGAACTCAAAAAAGAGTAGTAACCAGGGGCATTGCTAAGTTGTGACCCTTTAGATCTCCCCACTTAAAACTGAATCAGCCTGTTTCAATAGTGTTACTCAAATGTACAACCTAAAATTGTTACTTTTTTTCTTTCTAGGAATATAAGGAAGAAAGTGTGTTTTACCTTGCTGCATGCAACATGTTACAAAAACAGAGAAAAGAGAAAAGAAAGCAAGTGGATGGTGTAACGAAGCATCACAAGTACAATACAGAAGAGAAACTGTACAAGTGCAGATATGGTGCTAAGTGCTTTAGTCGGTCATCAAATTGTAGGACACACGAACAAATTCACAAGGGAAAAAAAACTCATAATTGCAAGTATTGTGATAAGCAGTTTAGTCAGTCATCAAATTGCAAGACCCACGAGCGAATCCACACAGGAGAAAACCCTTATAAGTGCAAGTATTGTGATAAATCTTTTCGTGTTCTATCAGTATGCAAGACTCATGAGCGAATTCACACAGGAGAAAAACCTAATAAGTGCAAGTATTGTGATAAATATTTTAGAAATCTATCAAACTGCAAGAAACACGAGCGAATTCACACAGGAGAAAAACCTTATCAGTGCAAGTATTGTGATAAGCAGTTTAGCCATTCATCACATTGCAGGATACACGAGCAAATTCACACAGGAGAGAAACCTTATCAGTGCAAGTATTGTGATAAATGCTTTCGTTTGCTATCAGATTGCAAGACACACGAGCGAATTCACACAGGAGAGAAACCTTATCAGTGCAAGTATTGCGATAAATGCTTTCGTTTGCTATCAGATTGCAAGACACACGAGCGAATTCACACAGGAGAAAAACCTTATCAGTGCAAGTATTGTGATGAGCAGTTTAGTCGCTCATCACATTGCAAGACACACGAGCGAATTCACACAGGAGAGAAACCTTACCAGTGCAAGTATTGTGATACACGGTTTCGTGTTCTATCAAATTGCAAAACACACGAGCGAATTCACTCAGGAGGGAAACCTTATCAGTGCAAGTATTGTGATGAGCAGTTTGGTCAGTCATCAACTTGCAAGACACACGAACGAATTCACTCAGGAGAGAAACCTTATAAGTGCAAGTATTGTGGTAAATGCTTCACCACCTCATCAAATTACAGGACACACGAACGAATTCACACAGGGGAGAAACCTTATCAGTGCAAGTATTGTGATAAATGCTTTCGTTTGCTATCAGATTGCAAGACACACGAGCGAATTCACACAGGAGAGAGACCTTATAAGTGCAAGTATTGTGGTAAATGCTTCACCACCTCATCAAATTACAGGACACACGAACGAATTCACACAGGGGAGAAACCTTATCAGTGCAAGTATTGCGATAAATGCTTCACCACCTCATCAGCCTACAAGATACACCAACAAATTCACACAGGAGAAAAAAATTATCAGTGCCCATATTGTGATACATACTTTCGCAATGTGTCAGCTTGGAAGAAACACAAGCGAATTCACACAGGAGAAGAAAAACCTCATAAGCGCAAATATTATGAAAAGTGGTTTAGCTATTCATCACATTGCAAGAGACACAAAATGATACACACAGGAGTGAAGCCTCATAAGTGCCAGTATTGTGATAAATGCTTTCATCGACTATCAAGTTGCAAGAGACATGAAATGATCCACACAAGGAAGAAAGGTGACAAGTGTTTTAGCCCATTACATTCATTAAATAAACGTAAAAGAGCACATTCAGGAAACACTTCTTTGACATACGAGGATGAAGTCGCTCACTCAGGAGAGGCTGAGCCTCAACTGTTATCTTCCACTGCTAAACACACTGCAAACCAGTTAAACACATTCAGTTGTTGGATTTGTCAAGAGGAATTAAGTAGTCAGGAGCTTCTCATGGAACACTATGAAAATCACATGATTCTAGAGTGACACTGGATTCTGAAGTAATGTCACAATAGAACATTTTACTGTGCAACACGCCTTACCGTGAGCATGCAACAAATATCAGTCAATCAGAGAGTGCAGATTCAATTCATGGGCATGCCTCCTTGCAAAGTGGAGCACGATGAAATAAAATCTTGTGTCATTGTTTTTTGTAAAGTAAGTTACAAAATACAAAGATTTTATTCACTTTATGGTTCACACGAATCCGCAGTTATAATAATCGACTGTTGATACATGTATCATGGAAACTTGTAAAAATGTTTGTTGAGTACTTCAGTAAGGTGCGTTGCACTGTAATGTTTCATTTATCAGGATTATCTATTCTGGATTTAGTCCCTCTGGTGAATGCATTGCATTGGGCAAATATCACTGTAGATACGGGTTTTTTTAAGCACAAATGTGATTTATTCAAAATATATTATGCAATATTGGGTAAGGAATAGAGTCCATGGTCCAAGTTGGTTTGTTCATGACACAACGTTAAATTGTCTTTTGTAAAACTGGCTTTTTAGATTATTAGTCATCTCTATTGAGCATTCTTACTGTAAGTTATTGTTTCGATTTTGACATGAATGCCATTTGGTGAAAAAAAAATAAAGCTTTTACCGAGTGGTAAAATGCAGTTAATGGAACGTGACGCCTAAGGGTAGTTGGTCACGTGAACATTGCCCAGTGAGTAAACAAGTAAGCAAAGCTTCCATTCATTATGAATGAGTTCTATTCATAGGATTGGTATTCATGTATAGAAATCGATCAGATATGTGGCTATATAGTTTAGAAATATATCTTTGATTTACCTCAATAGGTCGTCGTTTTGAAAAGCTCTATTCATGGCTCGTAGTTAGCCACATTGTGTATTTTTGCTCTATAATACAAAATTATAATGTAGTCATTGGTCGCACTCAAAGACAAGTTGTCTTGATACAAGCCCAGGTCATTATCCTGGGAGCATTGCACAAAGGAGTAATAACTTGTAAATTGTTTCCCACCCTCCCTCCATTTGAAGATGGGTTGTTTTGTTTACTTTATTAAGGTTACAGTGTACCTTCAGATCGAAAATTTATTGAAAATTTTTTTTTTGGCGTTAAAATAAAGTTTACAGAATGAACTTTCATCCAAAAAAAAAGTATCGAAAAATAGTGAAAATTGACGGAGAAATGACGGTATAACTTTTTTTTTTTTTTTTTTTTTTTTTATTCTTAATACATAAAGTTTATTGACAAAACATATATACATATATATATATATTACAGTTACAAAGTTTAAAACTAAAAGAAAGCATATACCGAAATTACAGATTGAATCAAAATTACATAAAAAAGAGAAAGAATAGTACAGCAGTTGTAGCAATACGCACAATAACGATAGACCTGCTAATTAACAGATTATTCCGGTAAGATAGATACTACAAAGTAATTGAAGGAGGGGGTTTTTCCAAATCGTATCTCCAGCTGATTTTAGCCTTAAATTCATCCAAAGATAAATCTTTAGAAGCTAACTTATTTATGTACAAGTAATATTTAGCAAACAAAAGAGTAAAATCGAGCTTTTTAATAATTGCCGAAGAGCTTTGATTCTTTCTGTCATTATTAAGACCAAAGATTAATTCACTTGAGGATGGCGCAAAGGAGGTGGCATTTTCGACGTTGAACCATTTGATTACTTCTGAGAAAAACCACTTGGTCCAGTGGCAGTTACAAAAAGTATGAATTATTGAATCATTTTGTCTGCAGTAAGGGCAAAGCGCATTTTCTGCAATACCATACGTGAACAGTTCTCTTTTTGTGACGACAATTCTGTGTAGGAGTTTAAAGTAGAATTCTCTTAGTTTGTTATCTCTGCAAATATTTTTCACACGGGAGAAATGATGCCTTGCAAGTATTTTGTCAGGTAGGAGGTCTCTTTCCCATTTTATGTTAGCGTTTATTTCATGTTGGTCTTTACTAATCAGGAGCCAATAATAATTTCTATTTTTCATTTTGAGTAAATCTAATGAAAGGTCCGCTGAGAGCTGGAAGGAGCTTTCGGACAAAATACTAGTTTTATCAATGACGTATCTCCGTGCGTCCTCCATCAGATCCTTAGGAATCGCAGAAACAACTTGCATGTATTGTAAGAAGTTACCTTTTAGTTGAAATTTCCTAAAAAATTCCGAGTAAGAAAGAACCTTACCATCATCCCCTAAAAGATCTTGAACAAGGAAGACATTTTTATTCATCCAACTTCTGTAAAAGAACGAATGGCCGCCAATTAAAATATCTTTATTATTGAATAATACAAACCGGCTAAACTGCGTATTGTAAGAAACTTTAAGTTCTAAGAAATGTATTAATATCAACTTATAGAAGTAAGGGAGACACATCTTATCAAGAAAGTTCTTGTCGTAATTACAACGTAACAGGAAGTTCAAGCCACCATATTTATCGAAAAAGTGATTGGGAATGACCTTCCATGATTCGTCGTCATGTGCAGGTATATTTTGTAAGAACCTGGATATCCATGCCAGTTTAAGTGATTTGGCCATGGTCTCTATGCTTGGAGCACGTAGACCACCTTTGTTATAGTCTTGGACCATAATTTTGCGTTTGATTTTGTCTCTTCGATTTTTCCAGATAAATTTAAAGATGCTCGAGTTAACAGCTTGAACCAATTGTGTTGGAAAATCGAGTGTTGAAAGTGGGTGGACTAGCTGTGAGATGCCAAGAGATTTCGTTATAAGACACTTGCCAAAAAGTGTGAGGTTCCTAGAGTTCCATATACCAAGAATGGTGTCAAGTTTATGCATCTTTCCTTTAAAATTGAATTCCTCGTTTTGTTTCTCATCGTATGAAATATGGGTTCCAAGGACTCTAAGCGGTTCTTTGGGCCACTTAAAGTTAAATGGTTTATCCTTGCGATTTCTTAATGACCCTAACCAAAGCGCTTTGGTTTTTGACGGATTTAGCTTAAGGCCAGATAGATTTCCAAAGGAATTGAGAACCGTGATAGCTCGATTGACCGAATTACAATCATTGCATAGAAGAGTTGTATCGTCAGCAAACTGGCTTAATTTTAGCTCTTTTTGAAAGACTGTTATTCCTTTTATTGTTTTGTCTTGTCTGATTTTGCACGCTAAAATTTCCGCCCCTACGATAAATAAATAAGGGGACAAAGGGCAACCTTGCCTCACTCCCCTCGACAGTTTAAAGAAATTTGTGCAAAATCCATTGTTAAGAACAGCGCTCTCCGAATTATTATAGAAAGTCCAGACCCATTGTTGTATACTGTCTCCAAAATTAAAGAGTGCGAGGCTTCTTTTAATGAAGCTCCATTCGATAGTATCAAAAGCTTCACAAAAATCAAGCTGTACGAGAATACCTGGAATATTTTGTATTTTTGTTTGTTCTACTACGTCGTTGACCAATCTAATATTTTGCCCAATGTATCGACCTTTCAGAAAGCCTGTCTGGTCAGGGCTTATTAAGAGATCCAAAACCTTTTCAAGTCTCCTGGCTATGACTTTTGATGCAATTTTATAGTCAACATTTAGTAACGTGATCGGACGCCAATTTGCAAGCTTTAGGAGATCGGCGTCTTCTTTTGGGAGGAGAGATATTACACCTCTTCTCTGCGAAACTGACATTTCGCCTTTCACATATGCCTCATTGAAACAGTTTATTAAGTCCTGTCCTAGTAGATCAAAGAAACAATTGTAAAACTCCCATGTAAAGCCGTCCTCGCCTGGTGATTTCCCGTTACTGAAAGTCCGCAGTACTACTTTGCACTCCGCCAGTGTAATTTCGCCTTCTAATTCGTTTCTCTGTTGGTCTTGGAGTTTAGGAGTTTTTAGACCTTGTACAAACAAATCGAATGAGTCATTTTCGTCTAATCCGGAGTTATACAATTGTTTATAAAAAGTTTCAATTTCTTTTAATATTTCGTCCTCATTAGTCAAGGTTGTACCTTCTGCTCCCTCCAGCTTTTTAATTGACTTACGATTATAATTCCTTTTCTCTAGGTTGAAAAAGAAAGCGGTCGGCTTTTCACCTCGTTCAATCCATTTACATTTGGAACGTATAATACTACCTTTACCCTTCTTTTGATAAATAAGATCGATTTCTTCTTTTAAATTAATATATTCGTTTATTTCATTCTTAATACAGTCTGTATTAGGACTGTTAGAAATGACTCTGTCAAGCACTTGTAGTCTATTTTGAATGTCCCTTTCTTTTTGGTGTAACTGTTTAGCTTTATTTTTAGAGAAAGGAATAGTAATGCCACGTATTTCCATCTTAATGAGTTCCCATTTCAGCCTTTTGTCTTCGATTCCTGAGTATTTCTTTTGAATGACAGCGTAGCTGTCAGTGATCAATTTAACATAAATTTCGTCTTCTAACAATGAATTATTAAATTTCCATAGCCCAGGGCCTCTATTGTCATTTTCCAGTTGCAATTGGACTCTAATTGCTTTGTGGTCAGGCGCGATGGAAACTAAAGTGTCCAAATGAGAAACTCGATCTACAAGGGGTTGTGATACGAGAAAAAAATCAATACGAGAAGAGAGCTTTAAAGCTTTGGAATCGTAGGTGAAACAAAGCTTACTTGGATTAAGATTTCTATAGACATCAATCAGTGAAAATTCTTTCATCATAGAAATGAGTTGATTGCGGTATGAGGTGGGTTTCCACTGGGACCCACCTTTTTTGTCAACAGCTTCCAGAGTAACATTCCAATCTCCACCAACAATAAGATTACCAATGTCCAAATTTGTTATCAAAAAGTTATTCAGATTGTTCAAAAAGGCTAATTGTTGTTGTAGATCGTTGGGAGCATATATGTTGCACAAAGAAATATTTGCAGAGCCGAAGCTCAGGTTAATTGAAATGATTCTTCCGTTTTGGTCCCTATTGAGGCTTTCAACAGTATATTTGCACGAAGGGTTAATTAAGATGCAAACACCACGGCTGTGTGTCGATCCATGCGAAAAGAAAATGTCACCTCCCCATTCATTACTCCACGTATTTGCGTCATCAGGAACTGAATAAATTTCTTGTAGGAAATAGATTTGACAGTTTTTATCTTTTAAAAAACTAAATATACTGTTTCTTTTAACGCGATTTCTCAAACCCCGAACGTTAAGTGACAAAATACTGTGTTTACTTATACCGTTACTATAAGATCAGGGGTAAGGAAAAAAAAAAGGAAATATAACCAAGAGAGAATCTGTTAATTAACTGGCCGATGATTAAGAGAACAACTACAAAAGCATATACGTAAATAAACAGGAAACAAGATCGGAGACTTAAAGTACTTATAACAGGAACAGAAAACAACGTTACATTGAAAGCAACCTCTTGCATGCTAGATTCCTTTCGATGCCCTTCCCCTGTACCAGAATTACAAATTATCCAGATCTTCTAAGCAGTGGATTCTTACTGATGATCCCGAAGGTGAAGTCTTAACAAAGATCTTACCGTCAATTGTCCACACACTGACGAGCAGTCCATTTTTCCTCATACCATTTGCTTTTTTGACAACACTACGCCGGTAGGTTGTGAGGTTTTCGTTTAAGAAGATACGATTTCCTCGTCCTAGTGATGTAGCATAATCAGACGTGGGAAACAAATCAGACACCGTTATATTCCTGAGCGCCGTACGCTTTTTGTAAAGACTGGATTTAACCTTGTGGCTGAGGAATTTAACAATAATTGGTTTGTTTTGTGATTTGAGCTGGTGGGAAATTTCGATGTCACCCGGAGAGATCGGTACATCCAATACCTCTCCCATTTTTAAAACAACCTCCTCGGTTGTGGTATAAGCTTCTTGAGGGATGCCGTGGATTTCTAGAGAGTTTTTACGCGTATATTGCTCCAACATTTCCAAGTCAAAGTCGATTCTATCCTTTTCCTCGGTGACTGTTTGCAATTTTTTCTTGGTAGATTGGAGCTCCTTTTTTAGCTCTGCATTCTCTTTTGAAGTTTGTTCCAACGTGGAGTTCAGCTTCTTCCACTTTAGCATTTCATCTTTGAGAGTTGTTTTTAAATGAATTACTTCCTCTCTTAGGCTAAGATTCTCCTGTTTCATCATCGATAAAGTTTCTTGGATATTGGATAACATTCCTTTTAATTCGGTTAGACTCGTCTCAGGATCGGAGCTGTCGTGTGAAGGAGAAGAAGGAGAAGCCGTTGCATTACTGGGGTCCGCCATGTTGGGACGTTTCGCGTCATTCAATTCGTCTTCTTCAACAGATCCTCTGGCTCCTCGTTTGTTTTTTTTTACCTCTTTTCGTCATTTACACTAGGTTGGTTATAATGTCATGTAAGATTCTACCTTCATTTCTCACAGTTCCAGGCACATTTAGGAAGGGAGCGCTCCGCTTCAAAATACACGTCCGAACCGTTTGCACTCACGCATGCTCTGACGGTATAACTTTTGTGGGCGGAGTTTGTTTATTAAGCGATATGTTTTTTTAAGCGCCGTTTTCTCAAAGTTAATTTTTCGCTTGTTGGGGACACTTTAAAGAGCTACAAGTCAAAGGAAATTTGTTCGATTTTCCTTAAATTTGGACAGAAGCTAGGCTATCATATAATCAACAAAAACGTGTCGGCGAATTTCTTAATTCCGAAAACTTTTTCGTCAAGAGGCATTTCCGTGCGATCATTCCAATTTTTTTTTCCCCTTTTCGAAAATATTCTGTAACTTTTCACTGCAATTGAATATGGAAAATCGCCGACACGTTTTTTTAGCGCGTCGTGTCCGGAAACCCGAGAACAAATCAAATTAGCAAAATATAATAATCGCTTTGAGTTATAGCGTTTTAAAGCTGATTCGGACGTTCGAATTTAGATGTCGTAAAAAATTCGACAATTCATTTTATTACCAAATGGTTTCCATATTTAGATAGCCAGCTCTATAAGCTTTAATTTGATATATTAAGTGTAATCTTAAGACGCTAGAGCTGTTATACTGGAGACACCCCCGAAGGTACACTGTAACCTTAAACTAGGGGTCACTCCTTGTGGTTTGGCTAAGTCTGTGTAGTGACTTCCCCCAAGCTCTTGCCATTCCATGTGTGTTGCCATGGTTTTACCTTTGCCTTCATCTTGTTCATTATCCAGCTGGGCAGTGCTGGGGAGATAAGGAAGGCTCTGCCAATACTCTTGTCCTATCCCCAAGTTGCGGGGTGAGTGAGGCTTACTTTGTGCGCTTAACCCAAAGTCGCGAATTACCTGCCACAGGGCTGTGTCCCCCCTATTACGCCACATTGACTTTTGTTGTTGTTTTATTGCGTCTCAACATGTTTGTTTGGGTTTGGTTTCGTCTAAATAAGTCAAAATAGCAACATAGGAATAGCAACATTAATAAATAAATAATTAAACAAGATTCGCCAGTTATGATTCACCCACCACGATTCGCGTGTCATGATTTACCGGTTGTGATTCCCCGTCATGTTTTTAAATCATTACATAATTATTTTCTTTTTGAGCCATTTTATGGGTGAATTTATTTATTTATTTTTTCTTTAATTATTTATTATTTTATTGCTGTATTACACTGCTCATTACATGTTTTAGTTATCAACACAAATACAATACTTACGATACGCTTACACATCACGCTTATAACATAGATACACTTATTAACACTACAGACCACCTTTTAATTAATACTACACTTACTTATTAATTGCTAACAATAAAATTAAAATTAATGACGTTCACAGACACGCATACACACACGTTACATACGTCCATTCGTTATGACACCTTACAGAAGATATTTTACAGTTTTCTTCCAAACTATATATCATATACATTATATTGTCCATTTTAACACCAAAGTTATTAAAAATTTACAAGTGCAGATAAATACTGATATATGGTAAGGGGAAAAAATAAAGAAAAATGAATAGACTGTTCTCTATGGTCACCAGACTCACATAGGAAGGAAAAACTACAGATTACTGTCGCGAGTAAAGGCTCCCTACTTCCTGTTGAATTTATTAAGGATCCCATTTTTAAGAGCATAATGCTTCTCAACATCCAAACATAAGTGAAAATTCCGAATATAAAGTTCTCGGGATGGGATAGAGTGCATTGATTTAGACCAATATATGTGGTATCTAACAATGAGGAAAGTGTGGTGAAAGAGGAGGTTTGAAGTATTTTCAACTAAGCCCAAACAAAGAAGAAATGAGAAGTTTTCGGTTGAGAAGCAAGGGTGGCTATAAATCCAATCTTTAACTTCGTTGCAAAAGTTGCGTACATATGGACATTCCCAAAATAAGTGAACGAATTCCGAATTTTCCTTGCAGAAGGAACAAAGGTCACTTTGTATAATACCAATTTTAAACAACTATTGGTGGCTATTCTGTGGAGGAGTTTAAATTGGAAGTTTTGTAATTTTGTTTCCCGAGTACATAGAAAAGCCAAGTTATATGATTTACACCAATCTATTTTGTCAAGATCATACTTTTTAGAGTACGAGAGCTATTTGTTTTGGCTTTTAATTGGAAGTGAAGCTATTCGTTTCACGAGTATTTTATAGGCTGATTTGCAGAATTCCGATAACATCATCTAATTTTTGGTGTCATCGTCAGAGTTCAGCGCTGAGTGGCAAGCACGGACGTTTTTCAACCCAGAAATTGCACAAGCAACGCTAATATTGGAGAAAATTTGTTTTCACAGAATACTTTTTCTTGAAGGTATCAAAAGTTAAGAATTTGGAATCGTTATCACGAAGGTGGTCGACAGTTCGGATATCTGCCAAACCAGTTTCTATAGTAAAAGGGTTTATTGTTAATGCATATAAGAAAGTTATACCAGATTGGCATTTGAGAAACGTTGTTCGTTTCTTTTTTAAAGCTGAGATGTGACCAGATTTAGAAAAGGGGTTCTATAGTTGTAAAAAGGGAATGTCATCTATTTTAAGGTTACCTGTAAAGATTAGTTCGGCATTGTGCTCCGCTAAAAAGAAGTTCAAAAACAATTTTCCTTTTCCTTTACTTTTCTGATCTAGATACTTTTGAATCCATTTCGCCTTAGAGCTTGGTTAAAGCTCTGAATGTCGAACATTCTAAGACCCCCATTAGAATAATCATTAATCATTTGTGTTCTTTTAACTTTATCACTTTTTCCATTCCACAAAAACTTGTACAATAGACTCTTTATGTCCTTAAGGAATTTGTGTGACGTAGGCAGTGGAGACATAATATATACTAGCTGCGAGGCAAGCAGGCTCTTAAGAGAGCCTTTTTTCCCTGACCGCGTGAGAGGTGGCACATGATGGAAAATTTCCCTACCCTCATGTTTAGCTCAAAGATAGCCCATGGTGAGTCAATAAACGTGGTGGTATTTTTTTGCTGAAATCTATTTTTCATTTCTAGAAAATCTCAAAAACTCTAACGGTCCCCCCATCGCCATGAAATAGCCGAAATAAGAGCGCCGAATATGAACACAATACAGGTTCTCGTTAAAAGCGCACAGGGAAGCAAGGCTTTCCCCAATTTGAACAATTGTGTAGGAGGCATTAACAAATGATTTGAGCTAATAACAGGTTTTGTAGTTACATTTCTGAATTAACGGTGAGTGTTTGAAAATCGCTCATATTTCATTATTAAAAAATTGCATTTTGGAGCAGTTTTTCAAGAAATATTTTCCCTATGCGGTATAACTCAGAATCGCTTTAAATTGCGGTTTTGGAAACGTCGATATAGTGCTCTTTTCAAGGAAACTAAAAAACGTTTGGGCCTCTTAACTACTTCAAAGAAAAAGCCCGTGTCATTTCGAGGAAATCACAACATCGACTTGTCAACAACCGCAAATAATCGAATTACGCTTGCTGTTATTGAAGCCAAAATTCCGACGAAAACTTATCGCTTTACACCATACTAGATCAGAGACATAGTATATCGAGCTTACCTTGCATAGCCAGTGGTTGAAGGTTGGTTTTATCCCTATTTTCGTTTCAAATGGCCATCTTCGCTCGAGCAGGTTAATCAAATCACGCAATCAGTAAATGTTGCCGAAGGCACTTTCTCGGAAACATCGCTTTTCTCGGCAGTTCCAACCATATTTCAGCTTCCATTCAGCTATTATATACATTGGACTTAATTGCAAAATAAAGCGTGACGATTTGAACGTTTGAAGTGTCTATAGTGGCAAGTGAGTTTAACAAAGTTGGCAGTTCAAAACGAACAAGGAACTGATCATGAGCCGTTCATGTCACGCAACGAGACTGTGTACACAGCAAAACTACTGGCATTGTTCGTATTTTTCTTTTCTTCCACCATTGCATCTTCAGTTTTATGCTGCAGCTGTTTATTAAAGAATACAAATTTATTACCCCTTATGAACGAACTGTGAAACAAATCGTCTATTGGCAACACTAAACTGACCCACAACGCTTTGAAAACTGTCTTGGTATAAGGGACGGACCATTATTTTTTTGACGGGGGGGGGGGGAGGGTTTGGAAAATTTTGAAATAAATTGTTTGCAGAGGCTATAAACACTGAAATAAATTGTACGCAAGCAAAAAATAAAGAAAAAAAATGTTTGCTGGAAGTATGGCAGTTGGATGGAGACACAAAATAAATTGTTTGCAGCAGGTGCCGCATATAAAAAAAAATGTTTGCATGCGAAAATTTTCCAACCCGCCTCGTCAAAAAAATAATGTCCGGTCCCTAAATACATACAAGTGAATACAAACCCTCGCTGTGCAGATTTATTTTTGGTATTTACCAGATATAAATGAAATAAATGAAGTCAAGTCCACTCTAAGTAAACGATAACAACATTTTTATCAGCTGTTTAACAAACCAATGGTTTATTAAATTTCAGAAATATATTCACTTGCGCAGATACCAAAACTGCTAATGGCTCCGTCAATTCCAAGCCTGCTCACCCTCCCCCCCCCCCCCCCAGGAATTTGTCGGGCATTTGTCTTTTTATTTTTAAAAAGTAGCAAATGCCCCACAGTGGGGTCAGCTTATATGTACAAATCCCCACGGTGGGGCATCTGAAAGAGTGTAAATGCTTGACCATGGGACAAGATCAAAATTTTTATTTCAATGATTGTTGATGGAAGCAATAATTGCTCACAAATAAATGGATCTTTATTAATGCTAGGAATTCTTTCGTTCTACCTTGGCTCAGTATTACTTATATCCGTTCCCTCATTCGTTCTAAATATTTGTGTTATGTTTCCACAAAACTTTTGACTCCAAAAATTTACTGCCGATTCTCGTTGTTAATGTTATTAATTTTGATTAAAACTATGCTTACGTTCAATCCATTTACACGGTAAGGTCGCCGTTGATTGAAACGCTTTTTCAAGTGAAGTTGCTATTGAATTTTTAAATAGACAGATCTGTTGCGACAAATCACGAAGACACCAAGGCCATGAATGTTGGCAAATAAGACGTCAACAAAAATTGAAAATTTGCCGCGATATAGATATTATCTTCTGTGGCACTTGAAATGTAAGGCAATAGGCGGCCTGTTTTGAAAATTGTGTCAAACTTTAATATTTGCACTTGGAAAGTGCAGGTCTGAAGCGACATTTATCGGCTCAGTTTTTATATTTTTATACTGGGGGAAATCAGAAAAATTAAAATAAACAACGAAGCATGTACGAATTTAATATCCATAAGATAAGGTTGTTTTGACAATGCCCCACCCCCGGGCATACCTATCTTAGCAAATGCCCCACCCTTGGGAAGGAAAAGTTATAAAATGCCCCACAAATTCCCGGAAGGGGGGGGGGGGGGGTGGGGGGATGAGCAGGCTTGGAATTGACGGAGCCATAACGCTATAATGGACTACAACAAGTTCGGAAATTCAAGCAGGGCTTTAACCTCTTTTAACTGGTTACGGAATATGTAACAAAATTGCACTCTGCGTGTTGCTTCTATACTGGCAGGATATGGACAACGCCCTAGTCGTCTTGTAGCCTTCCGGATTCAGCGGGGAAGCTTTCAATATTCAGTTAATTATTCTTTATGGTGTGTTAGTAGCCTGTACCAGAGGAAATTGTTCAGGGAACGGGCACTGAAAACTAGATCTTTGTCATTCTGGAATGAATGCGCTGGAATGCGATGCAAAGTTCAAGGATTTGAATGGCAACCTTCCTCGGACGCCGCGTTCACACCAGCGACACTGCCCAGGTACAGTGTCCACTCACACACCAGAGGTATATCTTGTTCCAGGTGCTCCGGATGGGTGCCCAGAATTGGGGAACAGCGCTAAAGTATAGGAGGCGAAATAACGGTGAGGGGACAGCGCCCCCTCTCATCTGCATCGCGTCTGCTTTGCTCGCTATTTTTACACGCCATTCCCCTATATTGTGGGTCTTTCCCATTTTCTGAATTCCTGGAACAGGCTATATTGTAAGTCTGAACGCAAACTATTCGGAGACACGAAATGGCAGTAGTAACAGTACGTCTGAACCTGTAAGTGCGGACGCTCCTATTGCGACAATCAATACAATACACGCTCTTCGAAATCGCAGGCACTGGACAGGCACCGCGTCCCGCGCACTTCATGTACACTTCACGTGCATTCCACTCGCACTTCACGCGTTTCAACACCCGATTTTTACGCGCAGCCATTTTTTGAATAGCGGATCATTGAACCTTCTAGCAGTACGTGAAAGTCACCCGAGCAATTGTCTATGACGTTCAACTAAGACGAATGACAATTTAGTTGAAGTACGCTCATGATTGTTAACTGTCTAGTGTCTGCATTATACAGTACTGTCTGATAGTACTGAAGTTCCACTGTTAACGCGCTTGAACACGCACTCGCGTCACTCCGCTTGTTCTAGTGAGCAGGTTTCAACATTCAAGTCCAATGCGCGCTTACACTGGGTTATGAGTAAGGACATACTTGCCGTTCACGTACTGCTAGAAGGTAGGAGTGTCAGAATACAGATTCAATGATCCGCTCTTCAAAAAATGGTTGCGCATAAAAATTGGGTGTTGAAACGTGTGAAGTGCAAGTGGAATGCACGTGAAGTGTACATGAAGTGCGCGGGACGCGGTGCATGTCAAGTGCCAGGAGACTTACTCGCGTTCATTGTCTTGAGACTCTCTAAGCACTCAGCTAATGTTAGGGGACCTTCACATGACATTTTCTGATTATAGCTTAGCTTAGAATCATTCACATCGGAGAAAAAGGTATTTTGGCATTCGTTGGAGAAATCATAAGGTGTAAAGGGACTTGTAAAACTTTTTAATTTCCGTTAGAATTTCCGGATCTGTTTAAATATTTGTATTGCTCTCAGTTTTTAGATTCCTTATAGTTCTACTGTTAAAGTGTTGCTTTTCCAGGATATGAAAGTATTTTGTATTCCTTTCACCATCATTGTACCATTTCACTTTAGATCTTAAAATGGCCCCTTGGGTTTTGTAGCCAATTATCTCCTCTAATTGTTCCTTCTTTATTCTTAATTCAGTGTGTAAGGTTTTTTCATCTGTTTTCGTCAAGCTTTTTTTCAATAATTACGATTTCTTCCTCCAAAAAAAGCTCCTTTTGTTTGAGATGCAGCTTTTTTTGCTGAAGCATATCTGATTGAAGCTGCTCTGATTTGCATCTTAATTACGTCCCACAATAATATTGCATCAACTTCATTCTGATCCTTGTAGTCCTTTGAGACATCGAGTATAGTAATATATTCACATTCATTCGATAAGACACTGTATGACTTATGCTTATTAAGATATGGGGAAAAAATTTTGCATAAGACATAGAGTGGGAGTTTGAATGTAGGGATGGTAGACGTCGCTGAAGGGGAGGAGGGTGGGGAAAACCAATTACATTCGCGCCACACTAAGAGCCCGCGCGGAAATGAGAGGACGAGTTTGAAACGAGAGAACGCTTAAAAAATTAACCCCGAGGGAGCAGCCTGAGAGGGGGTAGAATGCGCCGAGGGAATTAAGTCAAATAAACAGGAATGCTTAAAGTGTTTTCGTGCCTTATGAATGAATGAGAATAGTTGCCTTAATTAAAGTGACATAGTCGGTTTCGGTAAGGAGGTGCGTTTTTAATTCCAAAAACCTTGCCCTCTGGGATTAGTTGTAGCGCTTATACAAACTGTAATCATTGGATGGTCGGTCCGTAAACCGGGTACGATTTCAGCTTCGCGAACTTTCGGGCATAAGGTTTCGGAGATTAAAATATAATCTAAACGGCCTTGGATTTTCGGTTTGTTCCTTCTCCACGTAAAACGCGTAGCGTCTGGATTGAGAGCTCGCCAAATGTCCGTTAATTCGAATTTTTCTTTTAGATTTTCAACTTCGTCTCTTGATTTCCAATGTGTGGTGGGGACATTACCTTTTTTATCTTTGTGGACATCATGAACTAAGTTAAAGTCACCGCCAAAAATTAGAAAGTTGCACTCAAAAGAGGTCAGCCTTTCACTCACTTTTTTAAAGAAAGTAGCATCGTCTTGATTAGGCGCATAGACGTTCACAAGCGTCAAGACTTCGCCTTTTGACTCAATGTCAGCAATTGTAAATCTTACCTCTCAGAATATTAAAATGATAGCCAGCTCTAGAACTAGAAAAATTGGTAAAGATTGTTAAGTATCCCCATTCAGAACGCCAAATGGTTTCGGAATCACTTGTACTATGGGTTTCTTGTAGAAAGTATATAGAAATTTTTTTCTTCCTTAACCAATGAAAAGTTTCCCTTCTCTTTGAATTGTTGGACAGTCCTCTCACGTTTCGGGAGCACACTAGTATATCATCACTATGCGGTCTATGCGTTGAAGTTCGCAACATATTGGAAGGTAGTAGACAGCAAAACAGTCGGTTTTTTTATCTTAAAGCCATGCAAGGTTCGAAGCAAGAGGCGCGAAGCGCCGACCCGTGCGCGAGGCGGGCGCTTGAGGCGAGGATTTTTAGCATCTCTCCCTAGTCTCACTCTACGTATCCACACTCGCTCCACATCATTTCGGTCGCGCACTTTTTTGGAGGGCTCGCGCAAAAATACGGACTGTTTTGAAGTCTAGGAAAGTAGGTCTTGCAATTCCTTTGTGGGAGGTGCCTAGAGAAAAGTTACCTAACAACTGAGGTGTCATAGCAATTAGGGCTAAACATTATGCACACAGAAAAACATATTAAACAGAAAGGACACAAATACATAGGTACAAGGAAAAAAATATTAAAGACAAAATAAAACAAAGATGTTGGGCAGTTTTCCTTTGGGTTTAGGCTTTCTTACCGGTACTTACAATATCCATTTCGGCTCTCCTAAGCTCCAAGTTGGAGTCCCAGTAATTTGAATTTGTATCATTGATATAAAGGAACATTATTATAACAAGGATACTTTCAGGATATCTTCAAATACATGTAGTTCTTGTTCTTTCACAAGCAGTCCAAGCTCACGTCACGAGAAAGCGAAGGGTTAATTATTAGCGGTGTGTGAGACGGGACGTGACCGTTCGATGAAAGCGGTATTGGGTTACACGGCGGCCGTTTTAAAAATTTTAGACTTTGTATGGGGAATAAATAACGTATATTCCCTTCATAAGACGGAGTCAATGACTCCGTCTAATGAAGGGAATAACAGTGGTGACAAAACAACCCAAAACGGCTTGAAATACCCCGAAGGACAAAAGAATACACCAGAGGTGAGTTCAATAGAATCACTTTATTGAATTAATGCCTAAATTTCGCTTTATTAAGCGTTCGAAATCTACGTTATTTTTTCCCCATACAAAGTCTTAAAACGGCCGCCGTGTAACCCAATACCGCTTTCATCGAACAGTCACGTCCCGTCTCACACACCGCTAATACCTTCTTCGTACTAATTTTCGCGAGGCTTTAATTTCGCGATTTTCGCGATTTGTAAAAAATCGCGAAATTAAAGACTCGCTAAAATTAGGATACGCGAAAATTAAACACGCGAAATTTAATACACTTCTATAATTGCTTTAATCAATGACTAACTGCGTTTATAGCTACATGGTAATTGTCATCAGTCTATTTATCTTCTACTTCAGCACTTTCTTCATCCGAATCACTCATTTCTTCTTCTTGTACATGTAGCTCTTTTAAAACATCTTTCGTGCAGTCATCAAAATGTCCATTTAGGTCAGGCTCTTTATAATTAGCCAACACAAGCTATTAGCTCCGTCTGAGGACCCATTTAAAGATATAGACAGTGCACCACGGTAATAATATAGACATTGCACAAGGCTGTATCGGAAGACATACTTAAATTGCATTTCATTATTATTCATCTATAGTTTTGTTCTGTTTCAAGGGTGTTAAGCATTTATAATCATTACAGAACTGTATGGTATAGGTATTTAAAATCATATTTTTTACAATTGACTTTTACAATTGACTTTTATTAAGTACAATGTTGCATTAGCATTTGATTGATTTGCAGTATTTGCTTGATTAGTCTGATTATAAACGCTATTTCTATTACCTAATTGCAAGTCACGATTGCAAATCAATCGTCATTTAAGTGATCATTCAATAAATCAAAGGGCTCTTAAAGCCATCTCGTTAATGCGTTGAAACATGAGGTTAAAAAAAGAAGAATCTAAAATAAATATAAAATAAATATGGTAAAGATGGCGTTGTAGAATCAGACATTATGTAGAAAATGCGAGGCGCAGTAGTCAACTGGATATGGTTCTTGGCAGGATAGAGAAGATTGAGAGAACTTGGTTTGAAAATTCGTGTTGGTGCAAGTCAAAAAAAGTTATGAGTAACAAAGAATCACGAGTGTGAATGTAAATAATTTTGATGTTAGTGAAGTGAAAGTGAAAGACTTTTCCCGCCTTGCTAACTGAATTGACGATGAAAATGTGTTGTTGGTTCAATTTACACAGTGCATTTTCAGTTATTCATTGTCTATTTTCGGTTGGGATATTTGACAATGGAAAAGACTTTCTAAATCAAATACAATAGATTGCTGCAATTTCAAAACAATTAAAAGCCCACATCGATAATACGTCACGTGCAATGACTTTATATCTGATCAGATGATACATTAATATTAATTATCAAAATATCAATTGACACAACAAATGGTGACTGAATCTTTAATATTCTTTAAAGTAAGGCCCGATTCAAACATTGAACTTCACATTTGCCGAATCTAATGAAAGGAGGCCGTAACAACATGTCATTTCTCTAGAGCTGCCTTTCCCCATGCCAGGACAATTTGAGCTATGTTTAGCAAACATCGCGCCATCAGCCATTTCTTTTTCAACTCTCCAGCAGTATTCGAAAAAAGAACGAAAGTCAAAATTTATGGTATTTTGGTGTTCCTACTCTTGCATAATGAAACGGAAAGTTTTGTAGTTAGCTAAAGTATCAAGTCTGCTGATTTATATATTTTGACATGAAAAATGGCGGGAAAATGGTGATCACGTGGTCATTTTTCGGTCACGTCTGCTATGGACGCACTTATATAGAAAATATTGGGTCTGGAGCGGATAAACAGGGCACCACTCCTGGCGGTCACTTTTTTAGTTTCCCTTAGATCGAAATGAGGTTCATGACAGGCCTGCACCGACTCCGCTATGTGGTTTTGCGGTTGCGATGCATTTATATTAGCTTTCAAAGTTTGGCTGTTATGAGTCGTGTCGTTAAGTGATTTACGTCTTGTATGATGTGTTAGACGGCGTTTTGTAAATAGTTTTCAGGAATGGTTGGTTTTGAACGAAACTCCATTTTTCATCAGTATTTGTTTAAGGTTTTTCAGTCGTGGGTGAAATGTTGTGACAAAAGGCGTTATTATCTCGCGAGTTTTTTTCGTTTTGTTTGTTTTCATGCCAATTGCGTTCCGGCAAAAGTGAAATTTAGAATACCAGTGCATTTACGAGGGTGCTGATGGGGTTAACAGTTAACTGACAATTGCCCAAAAATATAGTAGTTAACTGATAAATGAAAAGTTACCGTATTTTCTCTATTAAATGCCCCCGGCGTTTATTTCAAACTTGGCCTTGTGGACCCGGCGTTTCTTTGTATCAGCAGTTTTTTCTCGCCCGCCATTTTTTAAGAAAGGGTTATTATTCGTTTTTCTTGGCAGCCTTGTACCTTGCCCTTAAATCTTAAGTTTATTATACCACAAACAAACGTTTGAGGAGCTTACTCACAACTTCCTCAATTATACCCGGCGTTTATTCGGGGCCCGGCGTTTAATCGAGAAAATACGGTAACAGTTAAGTGACATTCTATTAATTATACTAAATGAACGATTGTTGTTGTTAATAAAAGCAACATAGTTTTTTCCTAACAGCAAAGCTATTTTGTGACTTTTACCTGCCTCGCTGCGTGACCAGGTGACATATTAACCGATATTATATGCGAAAGGTACCAGGGTCGTAGAGCGTTGACCTTGATCTCCGTGATGGCGTCGAGTGGCGTGGTCAAAGTTATTCTGAGTTTTTATCGAGATGATGACAAAGGATCGGCATTCGAATGACACATAAGTCGCATACCGTTTGACATGACAAAGCACAATTCAATGGACATATAATCAAACAATAAGCGGAAAGTTTGGACTCGGTGAGTTTGATTTAAAGTTGTTGCGATTAGAGAAGATCGACGGGAAAGCTGTTACAAAGGCTCAGTTGGAAATGGAGCTACCTTTTCTAATGGGAAGTGCGACAAGTGAGATACATGGTATGTATTCTGTTTCGTCATTTTGTCCTAGCACGCGAACGCGGGTTGACTAAATAGCCGGCAGTCCTATATTCTCAGTAAATTTCTCAAAATCGAAAAATTCCAGCTAATCTAAACTATCATATGTCGATTTAGAAAGGTCAAGCGATCCTGAAATGCTTTATAGATTTCAAGCCTAGTGTTTGGTTTACGCTAGGCTCAGTAGATGAAACCATGTTTTGTGACACTTAGAAATTTTTTCAGTTCGACTGCCGGTCAAGGTTTTCAAAACACTAAATGGCCGGCAGTTCTATATTCTCAGTAAATTTCACAAAATCGAAAAATTCCGGCTAATCTAAACTATCATATCTCGATTTAAAAAAGTCAAACGATCCTGAAATGCTTTATAGATCTCAAGTCTAGTGTTTGGTTTACGCTGGGCTCAGAAGACAAAACCATGTTTTGTGACACTGAACTTTTTTCAGCTCGACTGCAAAAACATGGTTTCGTCGGGGGTTTCGTGATATAGAAATCCCACAAAACCGGCTCGTTTGATCAGGATCACGACATATGATAGTTCAGAATGGCTGGATCTTTTCGATTTTGTGAAATTTACTGAAAAAATAGAACTGCCGGCCATTTAGTGTTTTGAAAACCTTGACCGGCAGTCGAGCTGAAAAAAGTTCCAAGTGTCACAAAACATGGTTTCGTGATATAGAAATCCCACAAAACCGGCTCGTTTGATCAGGATCACGACATATGATAGTTCAGAATGGCTGTATTGTTTCGATTTGTCAAATTTACTGAGAATATAGGACTGCCGGCCATTTAGTGTTTTGAAAACCTTGACCGGCAGTGGAACTGAAAAAAGTTTAAGTGTCACAAAACATGGTTTCGTCTTCTGAGCCCAGCGTAAACCAAACCCTAGACTTGAGATCTATAAAGCATTTCAGGATCGCTTGACTTTTCTAAATCGACATATGATAGTTTAGATTAGCTGGAATTTTTCGATTTTGAGAAATTTACTGTGAAAATAGAACTGCCGGCCATTTAGTGTTTTGAAAACCTTGACCGGTTACCGGCCATATAGCCACAGCGTATTTTATTGGACACAAGCATCAGTGAAATTCGATTTTTTTCCTTCCCATACTCTCTGTGTACGATCCTGTATCAAACAGACATCTTTAATACTGACAATCCTTATTACGGTTTTGGAAGCTATCTTGACAGGTGAGAAATTATGGTTTTTAGATGAGAATCTAATGTCGAATAATTTTCGTAAAGCGGCTGTTCTAAGTCCAATCCCGAAAACGCATTCACTCTGGTCATTCTCATGGCCTTTAAAGTAACCTTATCTTAACTTTGCAAATTTAAAAGCCTTACTGATATACGTAATTTCCTACTTGTCAAGCTAAATCACTTGATAAGATCAATGAATGAAAATATTAAAATGAACCGATTTCCGACAGCGTGACCCAGTTAAAAAAGAAAAACGTAAAACTTTCTTATACAAGCGCATGAGTATAGGCTACCAGTGTAGCCTCTTGTTAACTTACAATTGGCCGAAAAAAAATAGTAGTTAACTGACAATTGGGTACCCCCATTAGCACCCTCATTTAGCAGTGCTAGATTAATTTGTCGTGTGTTTGGCCTTGTTTACAAAATGGTAAAGTAAGCTCACTGTAGCTGTCGAGAAAAAGCTGCGCCGGGTTTACAGCTCTTTACAGGCAAATTCACCGCGAGAAACAACTTCAAGCATCACGCTTCAGTGAATGTTCTGACACCTATAGAACGAATTGAGTTCTGGTCATTTCACGAACAAAAATCTAGAACCGGAAAGGAGGAAAGAGTTACGCGGTTAACATCGGAACGGATAGATTGCCGTCCAAAATGGTGGCGCTGTTCAGATGTGTGTTACTTTTCCTTTATACCCTCTTAAAGTTTGATGTTCCCAATGTTTACGTATTTTTCTACGAAAGAGACGATAACTTAATTTGTAATAGGAACGAAATTAAACAAGAGTGACAGGAGCAAAAGTTTCATTTGATTCAACAATATAAATTGATAAATTGAGACAATTAGCCACAGCTTGAATGATAATCGCATCAGCCCATGTTCCTTGACATGACATATTATTCAAATATTCTTGCCAAGAGTGTTCAGTATTACTCTCTATAAACTGTTCTGGGTTATATACTAAATATTCAATGCCAAGACTACGTATATAAAAATGGTTCGTAGCATCGCCATACAATTGATGTGATACGGCACGAAAAAAACAATCGCCACCTCCTCCAACATCAAGAGCAATTCTATTTAATTCAGATAACCTACTTTCTAGTAGTAAAACTGAATCTATAGCACCTGAACCATTAAAAGCAACCATTACAAACAATTGATAATTTTGTTTAACGAAATAATAGATTTAAATATATTTTTTCTTGCTTTAAGTGTGCTATATTCTTTGCTAATAGAGCTACGTTGAGCGCTCGAAGGCAACTCTCTTGTGTCAGGATTTCAATGCAATCAAGCTACGTTGAGCACTCTAAGGTAACTCTCTTGTCCGCTTTAGGATTTCAATGTTATCAGTACGACACGCAATTGATATTCGTCTTCTTTTTATAGACTTTATACGCCAAGAACGTTTTCTCTCTCTTACTTGCCACTCAAACAATACATTGTTTTTTTGTCAAATAGAGACAAAATCTCTCTTAAAAAAATAAACACGCTGAAATCGCTTATAAAATGCTTCTTAAAATGCTTCCTTGATAACTTTTATAAACAAAATCAGGAACATTTTTACGTCTTTTGCGTACTGTTGCATAATCAAACTGTAATAGCAATGATTAATTGTTTTAAAATAGCACAAAACCGAAATCCATACTCTTGCATAATCAAACCGAAACATTTTTAGTTAGCTGAATAAGCAAAATCTACCCTCTCTTGCATACTATTGCATAATCATGACACCTAAATATTTAATAACTATTGGAACAGCAGACAAAGATTACAACTCAAAAAGCGAACAAAAATACAGCGTGAGATTTCTCAGCTTCGTCGAGCGCGAAAAGTTGACTCGTTTAACTTTCAGCGAGTTGACTTTAAACGAATCGTAAAATTAACTCTTTTCACGAGATTTCACTTTGACATTCGTTAAGCGACATAAAAAATCGCTCCTCGCTGTTCATCATACCGGGTAGACAACGTATAGCAGAACCCCGGAGGAGGACTCGCATATGTGGAGATATGTGGTTGGGTGGGGGTGCTCGTCGTATCTTTTAAGGGTTAAAATTAGGGGATCTAGGTATCTTTTAGAATATATGATTAAAAAAAAAACTCATTTTCCCAGAAAATGGTATCTTTTAGTGTGTTCAGGGTTTCACTTTTTTTCCTGACGAGCACCTCCGCTTGACGACTTATAGGAGTCCCCCCCCCCCCCACCCCCCTCCGGGAGCAGAATATTCTTACCAATTTTTCTTTTCACGATATTTCCGGTTGTCACTCGCTAAGCGACTTAAAAGGCAGAGCAAAATAGCATGTTCTTTTGAGCGCAGCTATCAAATGTACTGAATAGGACAGCCTCTGACTCAGTTAAACTTCCCATATGACTAAGAAAAAAATTGCCGGATTGACCCCTTTCATAAAATAGAAGTCCGTATAAAGGTGAATATTTTAAGTTCGTTTACCTACAGGTTGCAACTAATTTGATTGAACCTGCACTTGGCACCGGTAGCATAGTATTGGCTGACCCGTGTACTTTCGCTTTTGTGCTATTTTAAAACAATTAATAATTGCTATTACAGTTTCATTATGTAACAGTACGCAAAAGACGCAAAAATTTAAGCCATTGAAGGCTTGCCGCAATTCCATTCAACCGTCATCATTATAAGCCAAAAAATCAACACAACTATGACATGTTTACCATACTATTGCACAATCAAACTGCTTGGCCAATCATAATGCAGAACGTAGCTAATACAGGAAATCGCCTGCTGCTGCTCTCTGAGTTGACCTCTGATACGCTTGGTTAATTGCACGCTTACTTGTAACTCTAAAGTTTTCTTTCCACCAGTGATCGAGTGCATTGTTATTTAGAAGTTGCTGAAACCAATTCTGTGGTCGTGGAAATACCCAAGCCCTCCTTGGCGGCGAGCAAGTTCGTGGCGAGCTCCTAAATGTAAATAAAACGCCGACAAACCTTGAAGATAGCGTAGTTGAAGGCGTCTTCTTCGGTGTCTTATCGCAAAAAAAAACTGCCGGATTGTTATATTTATCGAATGATAAGCAGGAGATTGACTGAAATTAAACTTACAAGATCTCGATTCGTGTCATCCATGTCGATCTGTACGTTTTCGCGCGTAAACTGCAGTGTCAGTGAACTCATATCTTATTATATTTTACCCTGGGGAGTCTTTTACTGTGTAGCCGCATCCCCAAGAGTAAGATGAAACCTGAGATAAACCGAACCCAAGCCATTAATCCTTGGGAAGGCCCCAAACCCAAGGTGTGTGTAACCACAACTCAATAGAAAAAAACGCAAAGTTCATGCTATTTTGCTCTGCCATACCGCTCATATTAACACACAAACTTTCCTGTCCCATTTAACTTTCTTATAACCTCTCCATTAGTAAAATACACCGTGAAATTCTCAAACTACGTTTCCCAAGAAAACGCATTTAAACTATTTTTACCCTTTTAAAGTAGCTATAATGGCTTTACGACAAATGATTGAAACTGATAGGTAACGTGAGATATCGAAATTTAACAAGGACTAATACCTTTGCGGTAACGTAATGTGAGATATGACAAGTTCATCACAAGTTCTGACATCCCAATACCCTAGGGAAATTAACAATAGGTCCGGGGGTGCTCCCCAAACATTTTAGTGGCAGTATGTGACGCCCTTCTTGAAATCCTAACCGCTTTAACCAACCATATCCTCAATGCCCTAATATAGCTTCTATAAAGAACGAACAAGAAACCCCCCCGGACAAAAGTCCACAAAATTTTGTTAACAGCTTTTGTCCCTTTTTAGTACTCGACTCCGAAATCTCGCTTAATGCGCAAGCGCATTAACGAGATAAAAACGGTTTTCTAAGTCTGTCTTTCGTCAATTTTCGCGAAATTTAATGCCCTAAATTTATCATTTTTTGCAAAATCGCGAAAATTAATGCTCGCGAAATATTCGTGTTCCAAATTCGCGAAATTAAGTGCCCGCGAAAATTAGTACGAATAAGGTAATTAACCCTTCGCTTTCTCGTGACCTGAGCTTGGGCTGCCTGTGGTTCTTTAGGTGTTTACGCGCTTGATCCATCACTAGTCGTTTGTCGGCAAAGCGGAGGAATCTTGCTATAATTGGATGTGGCTTTGAACTGTTTGGTTTTCCAAGACGGTGAACTCTTTGGAATTCGATTGTATCGCCTGGCCGGTCAATCTCGAGTTGTTATTAAAATACAACCTCTTTGGTGTTTAAACCCTTTTTTGGTCCCATTTTGCATAATTTATTTTTTGGAATTTCTGTAAAGATATAACATTAATCTAGAAAATATTGAAAGAAGTTTTGCAAAATCATTAAAAGAACTCGAGATATTCTTAAACTAGTAGTAATCATAGATTATAGTGCGTCTCCTTATACCGTAGCACCTCGTCTTGAACTACGTAAAACCTCAGTTTCAGCCACAGTTGAAAGGGGCTATGTCACGAGATATGTCACGCAGGCAAAAATGTCGGGCCGACGTCAAACAAATTCACGCTATCGCCGTGGAATCGGGAAAAATCCTTCAATTCTGCCGTGCTGTGTACTCCGAAAGGTCTCAGATTTTTCGGACATAAATAGTATATTTATCTTGATTTCATTTCGGTTATATTTCTCCGATTCTGAAATGATACGCCTCAGTACTTGGTGTGATATCCGTAACGATTTTACCGACTAAATAAATGTAGATATCTCAATGTCTGGAAGTTGCATTCAGCAAATGTTTAATCAAGATGGCGCAGATTTGGAACCGACACTTTTCTCGATTCGTTCCACCTAGACGACGCGCTAAGCATGCTGGATACTATTGTGACGTTTCAAGATGGCGCAGATTTGGTACCGACACTTTTCTCGATTCGTTCCGCCTAGACGACAAGATTAGGAAGCGTCTCCTTCGTCGACGCAAAAAGAGTTTCAAGAGAAAAGTTGATAAATAGCTATAGGTGTGATAATCCGATAATCTCTTTCCGGAGTGCAGCGCCTTCTTGTACTTTTCCCGCTAAACTTTATCCGCGGGATCTCGCATTACATGTTATATGCATATTTTGTTTACATCGCAATGCGGAGCGCATTTCGCATCGTCATAGCGTATTCTATTGTAGCGTCATAGCTTATTCTCCCCGGCCATTTTCCATGTTTCACACGGTCGTCCACGCTTGTTCCAATTCCTGAAGATTTACAATTTGACCATTAATACCAAAGTGGAAATTTTTGGTTAGCAGAATTGTAGAGATCACGAGTGAAAAGAACCGCGGCGAAGAGTAAAAGAATAATAAATGAATTAATAGCTTACTCGCTTGCATTTACTACTGATACCAGCGCGTGTTTTCGGTCATGTCTGTTGTGTTTTCATTTCTTTGAAAACTCTCACTGGTCCTTTGCGCTCGTTTGTTTCCACGACAATTTTGCTGCGTTTTCGTTACGTTCTTTCCGCTCATTTGGGTTTGCAGTTGCGCGAAACTTCGAGGTTAGCTATTTCTCGAGTTAGGATCCGAGTTAGGATCCGAGTTACATGTAGGATCCGAGTTAGGATTCGAGTTAGGATCCCAGTTAGGATCCGAGTTAGGATCCCAGTTAGGATCCCCAAAAACCTTAACACTGTTTGAAATTTCGTTTTCGGGTCTAAAGAACATTACGTTAAAAAAAGATTGGTTTTTATCGTCGTGGACCAAGAAGTACTTGAGATCTTAAAATTGTGGCGTCATATGTGCGGTGCCATTCTATTCCCCAACATTCGATCAACATGGCGGAATGGAAAAGAAAGTATACGATGTAAGAAGCCTGTTTATGGCATATGCTCAATTCGAGTTTCCGTAAGTCGTATTTCCAGTTATGTTTGTTTGTCTTCGCCCTTATACTGTTACCGGATCAACTTACTAAAACAGATTAGCCATAATGATGTTATAATGATCTCTGCCTTTGGTTTCGGTATTATAAAAGTGACAGGCTAAACACGACTCCCGCTAGTCGCAAGATGTAAAAAGAAGCCTTTAGAATAGCTTTCCCAAGAAGGTCTACGAGATATTTGTTCCCCTTTATAGATCACCAAAATATGATATGTATTGTATAACTCTTTGATCTTTGAGATATAAATCTCTTAATGACAGGAGGCCAGTTTACATGCTAGCCATTTATGGGAGCAACTGATGAGGTTCACTTAAGAACCGAAACTCGCATCCATGAGATTTTCAAAACAGATCACCATATCTGTACAAGCCATGTCGGAATGCAATAACGCCATGATGAAACAACGAAGGTTCTTCAAGCTCCAAGAAACACTACTCAAAAACAGAATAAAACAAGGAGCTAAAACATAACTGCAAGAAGTCATTATTCCAATAGAGATACGGCAGCTTCAGACTTTGATCTTATACGCTTACATACGTGATGAAAATCCACCTTCTCACAAGTCTTGCACACCGCAGACTTAGATACTGATCACGGGCTGAGAGACTGATCCAAGCATCCACAGTTTAGTAACACCCACAGAATTCGACTTTCCGCAACGCCAGCGGCGCGGTGGCTCAGCTGTTTTGGCAGAGCATGAGAAAATGACGGAATATTTCACACGCTATGCGAAGTAACTGCCTCAAAAAGATAGCAAGAACATGCAAAAATATCAATTGTTTCGTTGTTATTGCAACTCATCAGCACGGTGTAACGATCTAAATGTCGCCAGCAAGAAAGCCAGCGCAAATAGACTGCACAATGACCCGTTCACAATAATTTATCAGGTTCCGTACTATGTACTCACTTGTCACCCGAAACACGCGTGCCACATCACGTGTTTCAGGGAACAAGGAGCCCACAGTGTATCGCAAAGATTTCTCGCAAATTGAAATGTAGATGGACAAAGCCGATCTGAACATTTAAACGCATGGGCAAAACCATGCTGAAAGAAAACACAGCATATCGGATCTGAAAAGACCTACGGCCCCAAAATATATAGAAATAAAAGTAAACTGCAGAAGACCGCAAACGATAATGCTGCTAATGATACGTAGGAATAACAACGAAACAATAGTCCACAGTTACGATCCTACTTTATCGGTTTCTGTCGTGATGATGTCTCGCAAATTTTACTTTTTTACGTGATCAGATCAACCTTGCAGTTCATTGTTTTAGTTAACAAAAGGTTGGAAAAAAATTACGACGCTACTGTACTACACTGCAAGGTAAAGGTAAGGTAAGATCTGCATTGTGCCATGTGGCCCGTACCGCCGGAGCTTACTATATCCCGGTTTCTTTAAAAAAATGTATTTCTACCCCCTTCCCCCTCTCTAAGGGGTGAGAAGTGGGGGGAGCGTTTTTGATTTTTTTGGAGGGATCCTCAGGTGGGATCCTAACTCGGATCCTAACTCGGTCCTAACTCGAATCCTAACTCGAATCCTAACTCGGATCCTAACTCGAACCGTAGTTTTTTCCCGAAACTTCGCCGTTTTGTCTATGGTTTTTCCCTCTGAATAACTTGACTAATCGGCGGTTAATCGAATTCACCTGCACTGCTGTGTGACGATACCCTTCATGGGGTTCTATGTTTTATTTCATTGGTTGGCGGCACGACCACGACGACAGCCGCTTAAATGAGGTGCGAAAACAGTGAAAATCTTTCGAGGCCAAAAACTCGACGTTTGTTTTTGCGAGAATGGCATCTGTTCAAATGAATTAAGGAGGCTCCTACCCATTTCTCAAGTTCACACCCTTTCAATTTTAATGGGCCATATCTTTTGTTATTGTGCATAAAAAGACAAGCCACTTTGCATGCAAACACACAATACATTGAACTTTATGGGAGATAGCTAGGATTTGTTTACATCGGTGCTTCCATGGCAACGGAATGGTGATCCTCTGAAATTCACAAGTTGCGGATCAAGATCAAGTTGCGGATCTAGATCAAGAGAAATTTTTGTAAAACCCGCTAGTGGACTAATTGATTAGACCATGGGCTTCAACTGGACAAAGTTTGAAAGAAATGTATCAGAGCGTTTTCGAAATTTTTAGGGATGAAGTTTTGGGGATTATAAATACAGTGAAAAACATACTATCGACATAATTGGCTAATATCTAAACAAAATGATGCGCAATGGGGATGCAGTTTCATCTCATAGTAGTTTGATTCCGTTTGAAATGGTGTGTAAAAAGGTGAGGGGGTTGCTTTGGCCAATTGCAAGAAAGAAGGATTTGATTAGCGTGCGTTCAGCTGCTCTTGTTGCCATTTTTGTATGTAATTTGGTCTACGCCTACAAATGTGATGATAATTTGGAAACCGCGAGATAATTTTTTTTTTTAAAAATTTGACAATCTCGAGATTGGTCATCAATTTATATGGCCTGCAAGTTTCAAGGACATTGAAGACATGCAAGGCAATAAAATAGGGCCTCCAATGAACCAATTTTTTTCCGCAGATTTTGTGTTTACAATTGAGCGTCCTCATTATTCACGAGTATTGTTTTCGAGTTTCATATGCACGTGCAAAACTTAAGCAAAAAATTTATTTGCATCGGAACAGAACGCTCGATTGCTTTCCGAAGGATTTTCCGAAATATGCTAATAGCTGGCTTGAGAATTGTAATAACATTACGCACTCGATTTTGCGTTATTACGCTGTAATGCAGCCACACCGAGGGTCTCTTTAAAATTGCAGGACAAGAAGAACATATCCCAATTTGGAAATTTATAAACGTAATGCAGAAACAGTGCTTCTTTAATATGTCACACGCAAGAACAGCGTGACAACTTTATATTTTAGCTGAGAATTCTGCTTTGCGCTATTTTATATCTAAATAAGGAACAGATGCTACGCCGATTGCAACAAATAACCAGAGTGAGACAATCATAAATGTGTTATTTCCGCATCCGGCACTTGATGAAACGTGACGTTTCCGACCTTGTCTTCATCAGTACTGTTGTCATTGCTATTCGTAACGCAAGCCAGTTATTAGCATGTTTCGGAAAATTCTTCGGAAAGCAATCGAGCGTTCTGTTCGATGCAAATAAATTTTTTTGTAAAGTTTTGCACGTGCATATGAAACTTGAAAACAATACTCGTGAATAATGAGGACGCTCACTTGTAAACACAAAATCTGCGGGAAAAAATTGGTTCATTGGAGGCCCTATTTTATTGCCTTGCATGTCTTCAATGTCCTTGAAACTTGCAGGCCATATAAATTGATGACCAATCTCGAGATTGTCAAATTTTTAAAAAAATTTATCTCGCGGTTTCCAAATTATCATCACATTTGTAGGCGTAGACCAAATTACATACAAAAATGGCAACAAGAGCAGCTGAACGCACGCTAATCAAATCCTTCTTTCTTGCAATCGGCCAAAGCAGCCCCCTCACTTTTTCACACAGAATTTCAAATGGAATCAAACTACTATGAGATGAAACTGCATCCCCATTGCGCATCATTTTGTTTAGATATTAGCCAATTATGTCGATAGTATGTTTTTCACTGTATTTATAATCCCCAAAACTTCATCCCTAAAAATTTCGAAAACGCTCTGATACATTTCTTTCAAACTTTGTCCAGTTGAAGCCCATGGTCTAATCAATTAGTCCACTAGCGGGTTTTACAAAAATTTCTCTTGATCTAGAGAAACTCCGCAACTTGTGAATTTCAGAGGATCACCATTCCGTTGCCATGGAAGCACCGATGTAAACAAATCCTATACTCTCATAAAGTTCAATGTATTGTGTGTTTGCATGCAAAGTGGCTTGTCTTTTTATGCACTACAACAAAAGATATGGCCCATTAAAATTGAAAGGGTGTGGACTTGAGAAATGGGTACGAGCCTCCTTAATAGGGTATGTAGATTTGTCAGATTTTCACGAAACTTGGCCAGTATGTTTGCTGGATATTAATGCACCAAAGTGTGTGGGGCTTTTACGAAATTCCAAATATGTTTCTCATTGCGCCCCAAAGTGTGATGCGCATAGAACAATTTTCTATTGTCCAACTTCAAAGTGGATTTACTCGGCAACCAATGAAAATATCGAAAAAGCCTCACACACTTTGTTAGGCCATTAACTCTCGAGTGACACGGACCAGTTTGTTTTGATTTTCGCGCTAACACGGAGGCTGGTAATTCAGTGAAGCAAACACCGTCGGTTTTGCGTTTAAGGCTCGCGCGCGCTTAACTAAAGGAAAAACCAGAAACTTAATTGCTATTTTCGGAATCTATCATTTATTAGCTTTACAGTCATATATAGTTTTCTGGGGTTTCGTTAAAAATAGCGCGCGTACGAAAGATTTTCGGGAAGGCACCCTCGAAGATTTACAGTAACCTTAAAGGGCTCGACATTTCTGGTATTCCCACAAACTTGACATTTTCTCGCCTGGAGTAGGTCTCCATGTATATCTTGTGAGAATCATGACTACCCTGCAGGTGCCGCTCCATTCGCGCTCCGCAAAGTTTTGAGAGTCAACTCATAGTTTTTATTTAAACGTTCAGATAGATCGGCGTGAAATAAAGAACTCCCCAGCTTCAGAATAGGCCATAATCCACTTATTGAAAAGGTTTCGACTATTCTCAGTTACTTCTGTTGGGACGAAGATTCATGATTCCTGTTCCAGGATTACAAATTTTATCAGGTCTGCTTTGATGGAAAGACTGGGCACCAGCGTGTTTGTAATGGCGAACGGTGGCGAACTTCATTTTGAATGTTTCTTCTTCGTTGGTTGAAGTCGTTGTTGCTTTTATTTTGAGGATTCTGTCTCCAAAGGTAAGATATATTTTCTTTAATAACTCAGCATCATACAGGACAAGTTTGAACGGTATAAATAGCTTTCTGGTCAAGTCTTGAATCACCTGTCTTTATAATTTTTCAAACATTAAGTCTTGATATTTAAGCTTAAGCTTACGGCCATCTTAATGTTTGTGATCCTGTGAAAGCCTTTGAATGGATGAATGCGTTTATTTAATTGTCATTCTTACATAGTAGTAGAGAACCACTAAATGGAGGCACTATCAGATTGTGATTGGATATTTTACTTGTTAATTAAAGCTATGAATGCGATTCATCCATCTGCTTTATCTCACATCATGGCCCTTGCCTTTTGCGAATACATTTTATGTGAGTCAACCTCATTAGCTTACATTTAATATTTGGGAACCTGCTTGTGTTCTTTTGAATCAAGCAAAATATATTCAAATCAGTCTGCTTTAGCTCCAGGCCATGACGTCCTTTGTCTTTTACGAATACAATTTAACATTAAGGAACCAACCTGTGTTCTTCAAAATATGTTCAAAAGTTATGTTAAAAGGCTGTTAGACCCATTCACAGAACAATTTACTTTGGCATGACATGTGAAGATGAAAATATTCTTTTGTTATTATGAAAAATATAATACCATTACAGTACCACTTAAATGTAAGTTGACAGTCTTCACTTAATAAAAAACAACAACAATTTATTGACAGTAATTAAAATAGAAACAATATTGATTGCCCCGCAAATAGCTACAAAGCTACATGTAATCTAGGTGGGGCAAGCAAAATAAAAACATTTCTTATAAAAAGAAAACTAAGAAAATTACAAGCAGAAAAAAGACACTGACTAAGACATTTCGCTATAGTTACACATAAATTTTAAGTACAATAATTTATAACACTAATCTATATTACTTCCTGAGGTATTTACAACAAATAATTGAGTTAACTTCATGAAATATCTTATCAAATGAGTGACATCCATACAACTATGGTCATGATATAAAGCATCAAGGAGCGTCAATTTTTTTTCGAAACTTAGACTTATTAAGAGTTTTAACAGAGAGTGGAATAGAGTTCCAAATAGATATACCAGTTCTAGTGAAAGTTTTCCTCATTTTTTCAGTTTTAGAGAATTTGACAGAAAAGCATTTATTAATTTGTAGATACATCCTGTATTATAATGATGTGTTTATTGATTTTAATAAACTTGTCGATAAGATTTGCTGGGACTGCCTTGGCATGGATGTCATACAGTAAATAAACTTAGTTGTTGAAAGAACAAAAACTTTAAAGGAAGGCAGTTTGATTTAATAAAAAAGGGAATAGGTTGAGCGAAATAAATCAGTCGCTGTGCATGTTTTCCCAACACAAGTAACTTGTTAAGGTAGATCTGTGCACAGTTGCCCCATGCACAGATACCATAACCATAACTTAAATAAGGAGTGATACCGGTAAGTGTATGATATAAATTCAAGAGAAGACACCGTGGAATATAATGCCTCATTTCAGCAATAATTCCAATCAATCTACAGTGTACTGATTCTGTGACAGATAAAGTCAACATGGTGTTTCCATGAAAGAATTCAGAGTCAATTATTATACCCAGATATTTAACAAAGTCCTTCATCTCTAATGTTACATGAGTATTTGAAGTTGGATTAAAGATCTTAATTTGAGGAATAAAAGGCATAATTTTCCAGCAGGGACGAAAATAACATACTTAGACTTTTTAATGTTTAACGTTAGTTTATTAGCATTTAGCCATTCACTTACTTTCTGAAACTCAGCGTTAACAATTACATGTAAGTCAAGAGAACATAATTTATCATTTGCACGGAGTAGGTTTGTGTCATCTGCAAATAGATAAAAAGTAAATTCCTTAGAAGACTTATGGATGTTGTTAATATATAGTAAGAAAAGCAAAGGTCCAAGAACAGAGCCTTGAGGCACTATTTCTTTTGAAACTCTCTGCCTAGACTTTCAATAAAGTCCTTCGTCTTATATTTATAGCCCGCCGGACGAAGGACTTTTCACACTTAATTGGCGCCATTTTTAGTGACCCAAAAACAGGTCGCTGCACTTAGACCAATCAGAGTAGCCGAGAGTAGCCCTCGGGGACAGAACTGTCAATCACAAGGTATTAGGCGCAATAAAAGTGACTTGCCGTTGAAATTCAAAACGGGGTCGGTTTGAAACAATCGATGACATTAACAAGTCACGCCACTCCCCATTTTTGGTGCAAAACGCAAATGAAAACCCTTCAAGTGAGACAAGTCGACCTCTCACAACTTTGTCGCTCACTTGGCCACTTCGCGCCCTCAACAGCTCACTTCGCTCACTTTACTGTGAAACTCATGAGATCGACCTGTGGAAAGTCTACTCTCTGCCTGATGAAACAAGAAGCGCTCCTATCATCTAAGTACTTTCAAACGATGTACATGTATAAAGCAGTTAACTTTTAAAAAATAGTTGTATGTATATGTGTGTAATTGATGTCCATATGGCTATTGTATTTTAATTGTACTATTTCTATTTTTATTCATTTTATTTATTATTTCTCTTTTCGGAGATACTAGCGGAAATGCTACTCTAAATCTGAAGTGAAATAAAGCATTGAAGTACTTAAAGCAATCTGAAGTGAAATATGCATTGTATTGTACTGTCGGCTATCCCAAAGATATGATTTAAACCAAGAATAAGTAACTCCTCTTATCCCATAATTTTCAAATTTTGCCAAAAGAATCTCGTGAATAAAAGTATCAAATGCTTTCTTAAGATCTATAAAAATTCCACATAACTATTTTCTTTTATTTGTATTAGAATGTATAGTGTTCACATGTCTAGAATTGCGTGCTGAGTACTATGTATATTACGAAAACTATATTGCAAGTTATAAGGGATTATTGTTCTTGTCTATAAATTTTATCAGCCTATGATATACAAGTTTTTCAAATAAACGATTATAAATTTATAACAAGGAAATAGGTTGATAGTTTCAAGGTAAAGTATCGTCTTCACCTTTATATACTGGAATTAAGCTTATCTTTAGTTAACATACTTCAGTTTTGTAGGGGTGACCCGAAAAAACTGAACCCCGGTCCGTGGACCCCTTGTACGGATCGGGTCCACGTACTGCTTATGGACCGGTCCACGGACCACCCCTACGGAGCCCCTCTAAGGACCACCCCACCAAAGAGACATAACAATTATAAATAAGCTGAAAGTGTTGACTTACCGGTTGTTAGGATAGTTCACTCGTGTTGGCGACCGCGATCTTCCTCCATACATTGCCACGGCGAAGGAAATGGCAATGTGTAATGAATTTGCACCCAAGTTTGACCTCGAGTGAACTATCCTAACAACTGGTAAGTCAACACTTTCTCTTTGGGGGCGTGGTCTGTAGGGGTGGTCTGTGGACTGGTCCGTATTTTCAAGGACCCGGTCCGTACAGGGGGTCCACGACCGGGGGTCAGTTTCTTCAGGTCACCCAGTTTTAAAGGGTAAACCCCAGTGGGTACAGATGGGTTAAAAAGTTCAGTTAACAGTCTGGATATGACTGAGTTGGCCAGTTTTAACAGTTTGACAGAGCCAAAGTAAAGACCTTAGGCCTTGTTGTTTGGTAACAAACCAATTTCTGTTTCAATTTCTTGTGGTATACAGTAATTGGATCAAAATAGAAACTATTCTGCAATGGTGGATCAAGATAATCAGAAAAAAGTAGCTAACTAAGTAACTAAGTAACTTCAGGAATATTGGATGCTTGTTGATGTCTTATTGATGAAAAGTATTTATTGAGTGTGTTGCCAATTATTTTTGGATCATCCGATAGAGCACTCTGTTCAATTGGGCAAATGAAATTAATCTTCTTAGATTTTCTTCTCATCTTTGCATTCCCCAATAGTTCATAAATTTCTTTGCATGTCTGTCACATTATTCTTAATATTAAAGTTTAAACAATTTTGATAATGACATTTACTCAACCGAATAAGGGTTGTTACTTATTTCTATATAACTTATATATTTCGGCCAAAGAACAATTTATTGATTCAAAGAACAATTTATTCTTCATTTTTGTAGATTTCTATGTCCTGGTGTCAGCCAGGGTTTAGTTAAAAGTTTTAATTTCCGCACAGAACATCCTTGAACAGTGCATGTTTATTTAGTACATAATTTGTTTTTATATGTTTACATCACAGTTACCAGAAACCTCTTCCCATTCAATTAGACCTAAGTCATCCGGAATAATCTCTTAATTTATTATTTTTTGTACGTGGTAATTTTTGCTTGTTTACTTCGACAATACAGACTTGAGAAAAATGATCTCTTGTGCCGGTGACAATGTTGCCACTGAGAATATTTTTCATCATGTTATTTGTAATGATATTGTCAATTAAGATCGCTGAGGTACCATACAGTCTTGTTGGTTTATCAATTGTAGGAAGCATAGAAAAACTCTGCATGTATTGCAGGAAGGTATGGCTATACATGTATTTACAATATTTTCATATTTTAGCGAGTCTATATTGAAATCTCCCATGAGATCCTCAAACTTTGATCCTTTTGTGTTGAAATGAATCCTGGATCGAGAATTAAAAACAAGGAGTTCTTTTTAAATATACAAACTTGAAAAGGATTTTGAGAAAACAATTTATCCCTCAAACAAAGAAGAATGCAGGTTACTTTGTACTTGGTGCTTTGCTAGCTTGTGTACATTGCAGTAAAAAGTTTTGAATAGGTAATTTTTACTTATTAAAAAACAACAAGATAAAAGTACCCACCCCTCCCTAATTCTCATATTACCCCTCCCTAATTCTCATATTACCCCTCCCTAATTCTCATATTACCCCTCCCTAATTCTCATATTACCCCTCTGATGCCGTACTACTACCCTCCATCTACACGGGTAACCCTGAAATATCTGCAGTGAAATTCTGAAATAAAGAATTTTTTATATCACTTACCTGGAGCTGAACTCTCTACCTTCAGATCTGCAGTCCACTCTCTATACCACTACACCACACAGGACAAGGTTGACAAATAATTGTTTAAACGTCTTTGTATTATTGCTTATTATTGGTCCCAGACTCCCCTCGGCCAACATTTAATTTATGCAAAACTAAAACTAGTTTTCTAAGAATGTACATTTTTATTTGTTGTGTTACTCTCCAACTGTAATTCCCCTTTTTCACCTTATTAACAATTCCCAACACCTAACACAAAGCTAACCCTAACCCGTGCTCAAAGCTAACAAACACAGATAATCTAGGTTTTGTGTCAAATATAGAAACAGGTAAACTAGGTAAAAAATAACCTAGTTTAAAAATATTTCACTGGAACTAGAAATTAGAAAAAAAATTACCTAGAGAAAAAAATTAAACTATTGAAAAATTAAATTTACCTGAAAAAAAAAATACCTGCAACATATATAAACACAAACGTATTAAACATCATACATGTATTATCATGTGAGATGCAATTTATAGGCCACACACCAATTCCGAACGTTTTGACTTTAATTCAACTTAGAGGAACTGTATGTCTGTTTTTCATGCGATATTCCCTCTGTAAACTCTGTAAAACACAACAGCAGAGACCAAGTTCCATGTTGGCCAGTTGCCAACTTTCAATCACTGTGTTGTATTGCTTATTAATAAATCATTAAGCCAAAAGCAAATGACCACTGAGTTTAAAGTGAGGGACAATGAGGCGGGACAAAGAGGTACATGTAGGCAAGCGGTAAAACACTGGATATAATCTTTCTATAGAAAAGGCCGAAAGAAGCTGGTGGCATCAAAAAAGTGGGAACCAAGGGCAGTGCTATGTTTAGACCCCTCAGATCTTCCCACTTTAAACTGATTCAGCCACTTTCAATAGTGTTACTCAAATGTGCAACCTCATTGTAACTTTTTTCATTTCCAGGAATATAAGTAAGAACGTGTGTGTTACCTTGCTGCATGCAATGTCGTTACAGAAACAAAGAAAAGAGAAAAACAAGCAAATAGATGTTGTAGTAAAGCCCTACAAGTGCAATACAGAAGAGAAACTGTGCAAGTGCAGATATTGTGCTAAGTGCTTTAGTGGGTCATCAAATTGCAAGACCCATGAGCGAATTCACACAGGAGAGAAACCTTATCAGTGCAAGTATTGTAATAAGCAGTTTAGCAATTCATCACATTGCAGAGAACATCAACGAATTCATACAGGAGAAAAAACTCATAATTGCAAGTATTGTGATAAGCAATTTAGTCGGTCTTCAAGTTGCAAGAACCACGAGCGAATTCACACAGGAGAAAAATCGCATAAGTGCAAGTATTGTGATAAGCAGTTTAGTCAGTCATCACATTGCAGGAGACACGAACGAATTCACACAGGAGAAAAACCTTATCAGTGCAAGTATTGTGTTAAATACTTTAGCGGACCATCAAATTGCAAGACACACGAGCGAATTCACACAGGAGAAAAACCTTATCAGTGCAAGTATTGTGATAAATACTTTAGCGGACCATCAAATTGCAAGAAACATGAACAAATTCACACAGGAGAAAATCATCATAAGTGCAAGCATTGTGATAAGCAGTTTAGTCGGTCTTCAAGTTGCAAGAGCCACGAGCGAATTCACACAGGAGAAAAACCTCATAAGTGCAAGTATTGTGATAAGCAGTTTAGTCGGTCTTCAAGTTGCAAGAGCCACGAGCGAATTCACACAGGAGAAAAACCTTGTAAGTGTAAGTATTGTGATAAATACTTTAGCAATCTATCAAATTGCAAGAAACACGAGCGGCGAATTCACACAAGACAAAAACGTCATAAATGCAAGTTTAGCCATTCATCACATTGCAGGATACACGAACGAATTCACACAGGAGAAAAACCTTATCAGTACACCTATTGTGATACATACTTTAGCAATCTATCGGATTGCAAGAAACACGAGCGAATTCACACAGGAGAAAAACCTCATAAGTGCAAGTACTGTGATAAGTACTTTAGCAATCTATCAAATTGCAAGAAACACGAGCGGCTAATTCACACAGGACAAAAACCTCATAAGTGCAAGTATTGTGATAAGCAGTTAAGCTATTCATCACATTGCAAGAGACACGAAATGTTCCACACAAGAAAGAAAGGTGACAAGGGTTTTCGCTCGTTACATCCATTAAATAAACTTAAAAAAGAAAACTCAGGGAACTCGTCTTTGACATACGAGGATGAAGCCGCTCACTCAGGAGAGATTGAGCCTCAACTGTTATCTTTCACTACTGAACACACTGCAAACCAGTTAAACACATTCAGTTGTTGGATTTGTCAAGAGGAATTAAGTAGTCAGGAGCTTCTCATTGAACACTATGATAATCACATGATTCTAGGGTGACTCTGGATTCTGGAGTAATGTCACAATGGAGCCTTTCTTTGAGCATGCAACAAACGTTTTTACAAGTTCACCAGTCAGAGATAGCAAATTGAATTGATGGGAACGCTTCGTCACAAAGTTGAACATGATGGAATGTAATTTTTGTCTCTTTGTGTTTATCATGTAGGAATGTAAAAATAGTTACAAAATACAAAGATTTTATTCACTCTATTGCTTTACACGAATCTGCCGGTTACAAAAAATATTATAAGAATTGGCTGTTGATATCATGGAAACTTGTAAAAATGTTTGTTGGGTGCTCATGGTAAGGTGCGTTGCACTGTAATGTTTATTAAAATATCAGGATTATCTATTGTAGATTTAGTCGCTCTGATGAATTCATTGCATTGGCAAATATTATTCACTCTATTGCTTCACACGAATCTGCCGGTTACAAAAAATATTATAAGAATTGGCTGGTGATATCATGGAAACTTGTAAAAATGTTTGTTGGGTGCTCATGGTAAGGTGCGTTGCACTGTAATGTTTATTAAAATATCAGGATTATCTATTGTAGATTTAGTCCCTCTGATGAATTCATTGCATTGGCAAATATTATTCACTCTATTGCTTCACACGAATCTGCCGGTTACAAAAAATATTATAAGAATTGGCTGTTGATATCATGGAAACTTGTAAAAATGTTTGTTGGGTGCTCATGGTAAGGTGCGTTGTACTGTAACGTTTAAACTGTCAGGATTATCTATTGTACATTTAGTCCCTCTGGTGAATACATTGCATTGGCAAATATTGCTATAATAAGAGTTCTTTTAAAGTACAAATGTGATTTATTCAAAGTATATTATGCAATATTAGGTAAGGAATAGAGTCCATGGTCCAAGTTGGTTTGTTCACGACATAACGTTAAATGTTCTTTTGTAAAACTGACTTTTAGATAGTCATCTCTTTTGAGTTTTTTTTTATTGTAAGTTACTGTTTCGATTTCGACATACAGTGTATGAATGCCATTTGGTGAAAATACATTTTCAATTGTATGTTAAGAAATGGACTTCCTGATCAAACTTGTTTTGTGTGCTCGTTTATACATGTATTTAAAGTTTTTAAAATGGGGTTGTGGTCACTATTTAACACAGAGATTGAAAAATTACGTGAAAAATGTTACCTTACCTTTAGCGGAAACTCAGAAACTTTAATTTTGATTTGGGAGGGGTTGGTGTGGGGTGGACAGTTGGTGCGAGAATCATAGCAGTGCCGGGATATGGAGGCTGCGCAGGTTTTCTAAATGGTTTCTAAGTGGAAAACTGGTGACCATTTCAAACAAAGACCCAGGTTGCACTGGGACATGTTTATTATTGTACCTTGTAGTGGAATTAACCAATTAACAGCCGGCTGATCTTCAGAACACTTCTAGCCCATCGCCATTAGCCGCTCAGTGCATCCGAAAGCACCGACAGACTCTAGCAAGTAATACATTCGTGATTGACCATTGTAAGGTTCCAAAAATAATGCAAATAAGAATGAGATTATAATGAATGTTATACTTACTTTCCTCGAACGTTTTTGTCAAGTTGTTACTGTTACTATAAATGACTGTCCCTCGTCATCAGAAATTTGTAGGAACAGTCTTACAATGTGGAAAATTTGCAATGGACGTAAGCATTGCAGACGTAATATATCAAACATGAGACAGTGTTTCATCAGATTTCCAAACACCGCGAAGTGAGTTTAAAAACGAGGCGCAGCCGAGTTTTTTTAACCCACTTCAAGGTGTTTGGAAATCTGATGAAATACTGTGTCGAATGTTTGATATTACTTCTCAAACAAAATGATTTTAGAAGGAGAAATTAAGGATGCAAAAATGAAGAGTGTTTCAACTGATTTCCAAACACTTATTAAACATTAATTTCCTTTGTATTTTAGTCATGAATTATTAATGAGTTTGAGAAGTAATATATCAACAACGAGTGCGAGGGTTTCATCAGGGGTTCCAAACTCCGAGAAACAGATGAAAGCACGAGGCCGCTTCGGCCAAGTGCTTTTATTGTTTCGAGGAGTTTGGAACGCCTGATGAAACCCGAAGCACGAGTTGTTGGTATAGCTTCTTAAACGAGTTGCCAACTATTATTGTTTGTAAACAATAGCTTTAGAATGTGATAAAAATGGTTTCGTTGGAATGTGCCATTTGGGAGTTACCCAACTTATTACAGTTTATCAAATTCAGTTTTCTGTGCGAGATGGATGAGTCAAGTTCAAGGTTTCGGATTCCCAAAACTTGTGACGAGGAAAAGGCGTATGTTATCAATTCTGTTCCGAAATCCACCGTTTACAAGAACAAATGGGCGATACAGATTTTTCGAGAATGGCAGGGCCAAAGAGCGAACAAGATTTGCACCATTGAGCCAGGCGGAGTGTTCAAAGGTGAAGACACAAGAGTTGAATGAAAGCATTGAAAACATGAATGCCAAAAGTCTAAACTACTGGCTATGCAAGTTCGTTCGTTCGTTCGTTCGTTCAGGGAGTTCGTTCAGGGAGTAACTTTCGATAAATGTAATGTTAAAGTCGTCATAAATTCTACGAACTGCGATAACATGTGAAACACCCAACTATTCTGTTACATTCTTTGAAGGAAATAACATTTTGTTGTTTGCTTGAGATGTCATTTACTTCAAATTAATTTATTGATGTCATATGATTTTCCGAGAATCAGTGGACATTTGGATATTGTATCCAAATCTCTAAAGATTTGGATACAATATCCAAATCTTTAAAGATTTTCATCCAGTTTTTCATTGGGTATCCAAACACATGCACGTGATGTGGTATACATGTAGTGATTTGTAGTTGACTTGATGAATTATTAATGAGTTTGAGAACTAGATATCATCAATTCCAAGGAACACTCATTAAGGTGGCTCGACTGTTTTTTTTTGGCGACATGACATCCCAACTTTGAACGGCTGGAACTTCACTGTCTGAGCTCCGTCAGGCTAGCTGCTTCACACTTATACTAGAGATGAAATGAACTTTCCAAAAAATTAGATTTGATTGACATCGGTGTTACCATAACAACAATCTGATGACGTCATGGGTTTGCACATTGGTAATTTTCTCAACATCAAGACCTAAACTTTTAAAACGACTGTATGCCGCTTATAGTCTAGATGTAGAATGAAAAAGACTCCTATACTTTTAATACGAATCTGCATAGAGAAGGCATCATGCTAAATACGAATTGACTTCGAAAGTTGCAAATAGTAAGTAAGTAAGTGAAGTCTTTATTTAAAGAGGGTTGCACTAAATAGCAAAGCTAATAAACTTGTGGCCCTCTATAAAACTACTCTAATTTACAAAACTATGAAAATTACGAATTTAGATATAATTGATAAAAATAGCACTAAAAAGTTCGAACTTGAATACAATAAAACTTAAACTAATTACTTTACATTATAAGAATAAGAAATCTAAAAACTAACATTTAAACAATAAAATGATTAAGAAGCTGTTGCTGATTAAAAAGTTCATTCCACATTGCCTGCTTAAAAGAATATAATGTGTCCCTTTGTCTTAAAGAATGAGATAAAGCATTCCATAATTGACAACAGGTGGTGGTAAACGTTTTTCCTCCTTCAGTCTGACGTTTAAAGCGAGGACATCTTAAGTTATAATTTGGGTATCTGGTTCGTCTAGTGTGGAAATTACTATTTAACTTAAGTAGCTCTGATTTAGATACGAGGCACTTCACCCCGTATTCGTTTATAAGCTATGATGCATTTAGCTATTTTAGGGTCTTCATAAAACGGCAACCATTTCTGGAACTGATGGTTCCTGAGGGTGGGCATCTAAGATCATTCTTGCTGCTCGCGTTTGGAGTTTAAGAACTCTTCCTAAGCTTTCTTTATCACAACAACTGGTACAAATAACACTTACGTAGTTTATAACTGGTCTTATCATAGCATTATAAAAGAGTAGCCTCTATTTAGGTGGTAGGTAGTTCTTAATTTTTCTTAACACGCCAATGCGCTGGGAAAAAAATACAAATGCTTGTTAAACTTATTAATCTATGCAATTTTCAGCTTTTTTCATGCAATATTTAAGGAAATATCTGCTATCAAAAACTGCAAAATTGTTGGGTGGAAAAAGCGCTAATAAGCCATACATGTACATTCTTTTCATTCAATTTTGAGTTTTTAATACAACATTACATGAAGTGTATCAAGTATATCGGGCTCACGTTTTCAGAGAAAGCTGATTGTGCTATGCCCTTTCAATATTCAGAGTTGATTTTTTGGAGGTAGGTTAGAGAACGAGGCGCATATGCCAATGAGGCGAAAATGGTAAACAAAGATTCCTCTATAGGAAGCCAGAGCAGATCATACAATACTGGTCACTGTTGTTTAAAAGGTGGATAGCGCTATCCACAGGGTAAATCACTATCCAGTGGATAACACAATTGGTTTTGCTAACGCTTATCTACTGGATAGTGATTTATCCGGTGAATAGCGCGATCCACCTTTTGAACAACCGGGACCCGGTGATATATGGTCACGCTTAGGTGTAAGAGTAACGATTCTGGCCGCTACATTTTGAACATTGACTGAAGAGACCCGGGTGGCCCAGATCCCGCAACCCCCTCCCTGTTCCCCACTATGCTGTGTAAACCGATAGTAACTCATGCAAGTTTAGTTTATGCTCTGATTTGTTAATTACGGATTGATTTTATGTGGGAATGGTTTTGCGCAATTTTCGCGCCAGTAATTAGTTACTTAGACCCATAGAATAAGTTCCGAGTAGAACAAGGGGCGTTGAAAGTGCTGCGCCAGCTGACTCTATGTAGCTGTTTTTTTGGTCCCTTCGCGAGTCGGGCTGGTCGTGCTAAGTGTTGTCTCCGTTTCTGTAATAATTTATGTCCACTGGTGTGTTATTAGCCCAGTCAGCTTTACCAAGGTCTCCGTATGTTTCATGATAGATCCAGGCAGGCATTCATGGTTACCGTTGCCGTCCGGGTCCCACCATACATCACCCTGCCTAGCAATCCCCTTGGACTTTAGCCTAACAGTATGTGAACAAAGAACAAAGTACTTCTAATAGAAAAAAAAGCTTCCATTACGCGTTTATTAGCCTCCTTGTCATTCCGAGGTTGGCTCGCGAACGATAAAGACGCCTCTTTTATGCTCAGGCTAATAATTGAGGGAGCGAAAAACCAATCAGGCGAAAAATGTTGCTGAAGAAAATCAATAACTCGTAACAAGGGAAAAATTATACAAAAATAACAACAACAAATTCTAAACAAGTTTTTATTCTTCATGCCTTATTTCTGACATTTTTTCCCCACTCGTTTCGGAGACATCACTTGCTCTTATTGAGAATCTGCAGGACAATCGGAGTGCGAGGCGAGGCAATAACATTCCATGAATTGTATTCCAAATGAAAACGCTTTGCAACAACAAAAGCATTCAAACACAGTTCGCGCGATCACGAAAACCCATGACGCATCACACTTGGCTAATTTTTGTTATCCATATTCATGACAAAAATTTGCCTCGCACTGCGCTTTTCGCTGACTTTGTTGCCTCGTGAGTTGATGAAGTTTTCGTTGGTATTTGCCAGGACTTTGCTTTGCTTTGCTTTTGAAGAACGAAGAAACTGCAGAATTACTTCTTCAAGCTTCAAATAATTTGAACCGTAGGTAAGATACAGCCGGTACGGCAAAATTGTGTTGTAAATTCGAAGAGTAAAAGGCCCAGCGAAAGCGCTGTTATAATTCACACGCGCACATGGCCGGTTTTGCTCGATCCAAACGTTTCGTGAAGACGTACAATGACACTGACAAATTTTATTTGAAAGCTGAAATGGTGTTTCTGTTTGTTTAGATTTTGACGAGTGCACTGATTTTCCCTCAGTCTGTGGCGTAAATGACAACTGCAAGAAAACCCGTTGCTCTCAGGGCTGTCCTTGCAAAGCGATTTCTCTGGTGATGGCAAAACTTGCAGAGGTGAGGATATCTAGCTAGAAATGTTAAAGCGCTGGCTTTATGAGCAACTTCTTCAGTTTAAATTTTGTTATACCCTGTGAAACGAGAACAGTCGGTATTTTTATGGCATCTGTTGTGTTTGGTTGTTTGAATGAGATTAAAATGGTATGAAATTGACAAGGATTGCTGAAACCATTTGTCTCTCTCGGGCTGGTAGCTAAAGCGCTGGCGTTATCTACAATTTAGATCCCATTCTTATGCTTTAAGAAGTAAGGCCAAGATTACAACTGCGACTTATAGTCTAAAGACTCGAAACACTGAATTCCCTCGGACCGCTTCGGCTAAGGTTTTACTTGTGTACCAATCCCCGGACTCACCAATCAATTAGGCCTATGATTATACCGCAAGTTTTAGTCCCCAATGTTTTGTGTCAAATGGCTTACAGTTTTACATTCAGGAAGCGATATATCTAAATTTTTAACTTTGAAATTCATTTTTACAGATTGAAGCTACATCAAAGTGTCATGAATGTATGAAAGAGCATGAATGTATGAAAGGAGAAACCGTGGATAAATAAAGATTATCTATGTATGTATGGAGGCAGGAACTGGAAGGAATGTACAGCAGAAATAATGGAAGACGACCAAGCATGGAAGGAAGAACGCAAAGATGAGAATTTGTATTCATTAACAACACTGGTATTCTGAAAAACTTGGTGGCTGATATTAAGAACACTTAGGTACAAAAATCAACTGCGGTAAAAGTACCGTATAAATTAGCTTTTCATGAAGCAGCTTTTTGCGATAATCAGGCTAACCATCTTCTGATGTGTGGTGTACTGTGCATCTGTTATGGCCTTGCCGGTTTCTAAAACTAGTTTCACCAAAGGTGAAATTTAAGACTCTTAAAACTAATGAAAATGAAGCAAAACTCTTAAAATCACTTTCATGCTGTTCATGTTTGTTTTCCTGTGTTTATTTTGGTGATTTTTGGCTCTCGAACTGAAAGCGGTATTTTCAAATTAACGGTTCGAGTCGAACCGTTATTTTTAAAATACCGCTTTCGTGAGCCACAAATCACCAAAATAAACACAGGAAAACTAAGTTAAACAACATGAAAGTGATTTTGAGAGTTTTGTTTCATTTTCGTTAGTTTAAGACTGTTATATTTCGCCTTAAGTGAGGCTAGCTCTATTAACCGACACGGCCATTACAAATGCACAGTACACCACACAAACAGAGGATGGTTACCCTGTGCTCGAAGTTTCCAGGATGACGCTCTGAAATCATCTTTGAAGTGTTATTTTTCTTCTTTGAGTAAACAAATAATTGCGCAGTTTTTTTTATACTGATATAATTAGCTATATATTTTTATAGTATTGGCCACCAAGATTCTTGGACCAGTTACTTTCATAGTAGAGCTCAAATTTTAACTTTAAGCCAAACTACTATTAAATTTTGTAACGCTCTAAGGTGGGACTAACTAGAGTCAGTTGACCAAAATAAGCCATATTCTTTTCTTTTTTTTCTCAACGCGTACTGCGTTTGTATAGATCTGAAACTTGGCAGAAATAATGTTTCAGTTTTCCTCCGAAAAGCAGTAGAAAGGCATTTTAAAGATAGTAGACGAGGTTTTCAAAGTTAAATCAGACTATTCAACGGCCTTGAAGGCAGTTTTTCGGATGAAATGTGAAGAATATTTCAGATCGAATTCATAGCCATACAGGCTTTCAATTTTAATGGGCATATATCTTTTGTTGTAGCGCATAAAAAGACAAGCCACTTTGCATGTAAACACACAATACATTACTAATTGAACATTATGGAGTATAGGATTTATTTACATTGGTGCTTCCATGGCAACGGAATGCTGACTATCCGAAATTCACAAGTCGCGGAGTTTCTCTAGATCAAGGGAATTTTTTGCGAAACCCGATAGTGTACTAATTGAACTAATTGATTAGGCTACAACTGGACAAAGTTTAAAACAAATGTATGAGAGCGTTTTTGAAATTTTTGGGGATGAAGAATTTGTTGATAATAAGTACAGTGAAAAACATAATACCGAAATAATTGGCTATTAACTAAAGTGTTCACACATACAGTAGATTAAATTATGGAACAACAACAAAAATTGATAGCTTTCATATCAACGTTCATACTGACAATTTGACCCTATAATGATCACACATACAGTAGATTAAATTCTTATTGACAACAATAAACATCGATAGCTTTCATACCAACGTTCATACTGACAATTTGGCCCTATGGTGATCACACATGGACTAGATTAAATTCTTAGGGACAACAACAAACATCGATAGCTTTCATATCAACGTTCATACTGACAATTTGACCCTATAGTGTTCACACATACAGTAAATTAAATTCCGAGACAACAACAGACATCGATAGCTTTCATGTCATCGTTCATACTGACAATTTGACCCTATAGTGATCACACATACAGTAGATTAAATTATGGGACAACAACAGACATCGATAGCTTTCATATCAACGTTCATACTGACAATAATTATTTGACCCTATAATGATCACACATAAAGTAGATCAAATTCTTGGACAACTATAAACATCGCTACATTTCATATCAACGTTCATAAATATACTGACAATTTGACCCTATAGTGATCACACATACAGTAAGTTAAATTCCGAGACAACAACAAACATCGATAGCTTTCATATCAGCGTTCATACTGACAATTTGACCCTATAGTGATCACACTTACAGTAGACTAAATTATTGGACAACTACAAACATCGATATCTTTCATATCAGCGTTCATACTAACAATTTGACCCTTTCGTGATCGTATACAGTAGATTAAATTCTTAGGGACAACAACAAACATCGATAGCTTTAATATCAACGTGCATACTGACAATGTGACCCTATAGTGTTCACACATACAGTAGATTAAATTCTTAGGGACAACAAGAAACATCGATAGCTTTCATATCAACGCTCATACTCACAATTGGACCCTATAGTGTGCACACATACAGTAGATTAAATTATGGGACAACAACAACCATCGATAGCTTTCATATCAACGTTCATACTGAAAATTTGACCCTATAGTTATCACACATTGAGTAGGATAAATTCTTAGGGACAACAACAAACATCGATTTCATATCAACGTTCATACTGATAATTAGACCCTATAGTGTTCACAAGTAGATTAAATTAAATTCTTAAGGACAACAACAAATATTGATCGTTGTCATATCAACGTTCATACTGACAATTTGTCTCTATGGTGTTCACCGATACAGTAGATTAAATTCTTAGAGACAACAAACATCGATAGCTTTCATATCAACGTTCATAGTGACAATTTGACACTATAGTGATCATACATACAGTAGATTAAATTATTGGACAACTGCAAACATCGATATCTTTCATATCAACGTTCATACTGACAATTTCACCCTTTAGTCATCACAAAGAGTAGATTAAATTCTTAGGGACAACAACAAACATCGATAGCTTTAATATCAACGTTCATACTGACAATGTGACCCTATAGTGTTCGCACATACAGTAGATTAAATTCTTAGGGGCAACAAGAAACATCGATAGCTTTCATATCAACGCTCATACTCACAATCGGACCCTATAGTTTGCACACATACAGTAGATTAAATTATGGGACAACAAGAAACATCGATAGCTTTCATATCAACGTTCATAATGACAATTTGACCCTGTACTGTTCACACATACAGTAGATTAAATTCTTGGAGACAATAACCATCGATAGCTTTCAGATGAACGTTCATAGTGACAATTTGATCCTATGGTTATCACACATGGAGCAGGTTAAATTCTTAGGGACAACAACAAACTTCGATAGCTTTCATATCAACGTTCATACTGACAATTTGACCCTATAGTGTTCACACATACAGTAGATTAAATTCTTAGGGACAGCAACAAACATCGATAGCTTTCCGATCAACATTAATACTGACAATTTGACCCTATAGTGTTCACACGTACAGTAGATTAAATTCTTAGGGACAGCAACAAACATCGATAGCTTTCAGATCAACGTTCATACTGACAATTTGACCCTATGGTGATCACAGATGGAGTACGTTAAATTCTTAAGGACAACAACAAACTGCGATAGTTTTCAGATCAACGTTCATAGTGACAATATGACCCTATGGTGATCACACATGCAGTAGATTAAATTCTTTGGGACAACAACAAACATCGTAGATTTCATATCAACATTCATACTGACAATTTGATCCTATAGTGTTCACACATACAGTAGATTAAATTCTTAGGGGCAGCAACAAACATCGATAGCTTTCAGATCAACGTTCATAGTGACAATTTGACCCTATGGTGATCACACATGGAGTAGATTAAATTCTTAGGGACAACAACAAACATCGTAGATTTCATATCAACATTCATAGTCACAATTTGACCCTATCGTGTTCACACATACAGAGATTAAAATCTTAGGGACAATAGGAAATATTGATAGCTTTCATATCAACGTTCATAGTTACAATTTGACCCTATGGTGATCACACATGGAGTAGGTTAAATTCTTAGGGACAACAACAACCTTCGATAGCTTTCATATCAACGTTCATACTGACAATTTGACCCTATAGTATTCACACATACAGTAGATTAAATTGTTAGGGACAGCAACAAACATCGATACCTTTCATATCAACGTTCATACTGACAATTTGACCCCATGGTGATCACACATGGAGTAGATTAAATTCTTAGGGACAACAACAAACATCGATAGCTTTAATTTCAACGCTCACACTGACAATTTGACCCTATAGTGTTCACACATACAGTAGATTAAATTTTTAGGGACAGCAACAAACATCGATAGCTTTCAGATCAACGTTCATACTGACAATTTGACCCTACAGTGATCACACATGGAGTAGATCAAATCTTTATGGAAAACAACAAACATCGATAGCTTTCATATCAACGTTCATACTGACCATTTGACCCTATAGTGTTCATACATACAGTGGATTAAATCCTTATGGAAAACAACAAACATCGATAGCTTTCATATCAACGTTCATACTGACAATTTGACCCTATAGTGTTCACACATACAGTGGATTAAATCCTTATGGAAAACAACAAACATCGATAGCTTTGATATCAACGTTCGTACTGACAATTTGACCCTACAGTGATCACACATGGAGTAGATCAAATCTTTATGGAAAACAACAAACATCGATAGCTTTCATATCAACGTTCATTCTGACAATTTGACCCTATGGTAATCACACATGGAGTAGATTAAATTCTTAGGGACAACAACAAACATCGATAGCTGTCATATCAACCTTCATACTGACAATTTGACCCTGTAGTGTTCACACATACAGTAGATTAAATTCTTAGGGAGAACAACAAACATCGATAGCTTTCATATCAACGTTCATACTGACAATTTTACCCTACAGTGATCACACATGGAGTAGATCAAATCTTTATGGAAAACAACAAACATCGATAGCTTTCATATCAACGTTCATACTGACCATTTGACCCTATAGTGTTCATACATACAGTGGATTAAATCCTTATGGAAAACAACAAACATCGATAGCTTTCATATCAACGTTCATACTGACAATTTGACCCTATAGTGTTCACACATACAGTGGATTAAATCTTTATGGAAAACAACAAACATCGATAGCTTTCATATCAACGTTCATACTGACCATTTGACCCTATAGTGTTCATACATACAGTAGATTAAATTCTTAGGGACAACAAACATCGATAGCTTTCATATCATCGTTCATACTCACAATTTGACCTTTGGTGATAACACATGGAGTAGGTTAAATTCTTAGGGAAAACAACAAACATGGATAGCTTTCAGATCAACGTTCATACTGACAATTTGACCCTACAGTGATCACACATGGAGTAGATCAAATCTTTATGGAAAACAACAAACATCGATAGCTTTCATATCAACGTTCATACTGACCATTTGACCCTATAGTGTTCATACATACAGTGGATTAAATCCTTATGGAAAGCAACAAACATCGATAGCTTTCATATCAACGTTCATACTGACAATTTGACCCTATAGTGTTCACACATACAGTGGATTAAATCCTTATGGAAAACAACAAACATCGATAGCTTTGATATCAACGTTCGTACTGACAATTTGACCCTACAGTGATCACACATGGAGTAGATCAAATCTTTATGGAAAACAACAAACATCGATAGCTTTCATATCAACGTTCATTCTGACAATTTGATCCTATGGTGATCACACATGGAGTAGATTAAATTCTTAGGGACAACAACAAACATCGATAGCTGTCATATCAACGTTCATACTGACAATTTGACCCTATAGTGTTCACACATACAGTAGATTAAATTCTTAGGGAGAACAACAAACATCGATAGCTTTCATATCAACGTTCATACTGACAATTTTACCCTACAGTGATCACACATGGAGTAGATCAAATCTTTATGGAAAACAACAAACATCGATAGCTTTCATATCAACGTTCATACTGACCATTTGACCCTATAGTGTTCATACATACAGTAGATTAAATTCTTAGGGACAACAAACATCGATAGCTTTCATATCATCGTTCATACTCACAATTTGACCTTTGGTGATAACACATGGAGTAGGTTAAATTCTTAGGGAAAACAACAAACATCGATAGCTTTCATATCAACGTTCATACTGACAATTTGACCCTATAGTGTTCATACATACAGTAGATTAAATTGTTAGGGACAACAAACATCGATAGCTTTCATATCAACATTTATACTGACAAGTTGACCCTATAGTGTTCACACGTACAGTAGATTAAATTCTTAGCGACAACAAACATCGATAGCTTTCATATCAACGTTCATACTTACAATTTGAGCCTTTTGTGATCACATATGCAGTATATTAAATTCTGGTACGACAACAAACATCGACAGCTTTCATATCAACGTTCACACTGACAATTTGATCCTATAGTGTTCACACATACAGTAGATTTAATTCTTAGGGCAACTGCAAACATCCATAGCTTTCATATGAACGTTCATTCTGACAATTTGGCCCTACGGCGATCACACATGGAGTAGATTAAATTCTTAGGGACAACAACAAACATCGTAGCTTTCATATCAACGTTCACACTGACAATTTGACCCTTTAATGTTTACACATACAGTAGATTAAATTCTTAGGGACAACAAACATCGTAGCTTTCATATCAACGTTCACAATGACAATTTGACCCTTTAATGTTTACACATACTGTGGGTTAAATTCTTAGGGACAACCACAAACATCGATAGCTGTCATATCAACGTTCATACTGACAATTTGTACTCTATAGTGTTCACACATACAGTAGATTAAATTCTTAGGGACAACAACAAACATCGATAGCTTTCATATCAACGTTCATACTGACAATTTGACCCTATAGTGTTCACACATACAGTAGATTAAATTCTTAGGGACAACAACAAACATCGATAGCTTTCATATCAACTTTCATACTGACAATTTGACCCTATATATAGTGATCACACATACAGTAGATTAAATTATGGGACAACAACAAACATCGAGAGCTTTCATATCAGCGTTCATACTGACAATTTGTACTCTATAGTGTTCACATATAGAGTAAAATAAATTCTTAGGGACAACAACAAACATCGACTGCTTTCTTATCAACGTTCATACTCACGATTTGAGGCTTTTGTGATCACACATATAGTAGATTAAATTCTTGAACAAACAAAAAACATCGATAGCATTCATATCAACGTTCATACTGACAATGACTCTATAGTGTTCACTCATACAGTAGATTGAATTCTTAGGGTCAACAACCAACATCGATAGCTTTCATATCAACGTTCATACTGACAATTTGACCGTATAGTGTTCACACATACAGTAGATTGAATTCTTAGGGCAACAACGAACACCGATTAGCATTCATATCAACGTTCAGAATGACAATTTGACCCTTTAATGTTTACACATACAGTAGATTAAATGCTTAGGGACAACAACAAACATCGTAGCTTTCATATCAACGTTCACAATGACAATTTGACTCTTTAATGTTTACACAAACAGTAGATTAAATTCCTAGGGACAACAACAAACATCGTAGCTTTTATATCAACGTTCACAATGACAATTTGACCCTTTAATGTTTACACATACAGTAGATTAAATTCTTAGGGACAACAACAAACATCCGGATAGCTTTTATGTCAACGTTCATACTGACAATTTGACCCTATAGTGTTAACACATACAGTAGATTTAATTATGCGATAACTACAAACATCGACAGCTTTCCTATCAACGTTCTTACTGACAAATTGTCCTTATAGTGTTCACACATACAGTAGATTTAATTTTTAGGGACAACAGCAAACATCCATAGCTTTCATATCAACGTTCATTCTGACAATTTGACCCTATGGTGATCACACATGGAGTAGATTAAATTCTTAGGGACAACAACAAACATCGATAGCTGTCATATCAACGTTCATTCTGACAATTTGACCCTGTAGTGTTCACACATACAGTAGATTAAGTTCTTAGGGACAGCAACAAACAACAGCTTTCATATCAACGTTCATACTGTCAATTTGACCCTATAGTGTTCATACATACAGTAGATTAAATTCTTAGGGACAACAGCAAACATCCATAGCTTTCATATCAACTTTCATACTGACAATTTGACCCTATATATAGTGATCACACATACAGTAGATTAAATTATGGGACAACAACAAACATCGAGAGCTTTCATATCAGCGTTCATACTGACAATTTGTACTCTGTAGTGTTCACACATAGAGTAGAATAAATTCTTAGGGACAACAACAAACATCGACAGCTTTCTTATCAACATTCGTACTCACAATTTGAGGCTTTTGTGATCACACATATAGTAGATTAAATTCTTGGACAACAACAAACATCGATAGCATTCATATCAACGTTCATACTGACAATTTGACTCTATAGTGTTCACTCATACAGTAGATTGAATTCTTAGGGACAACAACAAACATCGATAGCTTTCATATCAACGTTCATACTGACAATTTTACCCTATAGTGTTCACACATACAGTAGATTGAATTCTTAGGGCAACAACGAACACCGATTAGCATTCATATCAACGTTCATACTGACAATTTGACCCTATAGTGTTCATACATACAGTGGATTAAATCCTTATGGAAAACAACAAACATCGATAGCTTTCATATCAACGTTCATACTGACCATTTGACCCTATAGTGTTCATACATACAGTAGATTAAATTCTTAGGGACAACAAACATCGATAGCTTTCATATCATCGTTCATACTCACAATTTGACCCTTTGGTGATAACACATGGAGTAGGTTAAATTCTTAGGGAAAACAACAAACATCGATAGCTTTCATATCAACGTTCATACTGACAATTTGACCCCATAGTGTTCATACATACAGTAGATTAAATTGTTAGGGACAACAAACATCGATAGCTTTCATATCAACGTTTATACTGACAAGTTGACCCTATAGTGTTCACACGTACAGTAGATTAAATTCTTAGGGACAACAAACATCGATAGCTTTCATATCAACGTTCATACTTACAATTTGGGCCTTTTGTGATCACACATGCAGTAGATTAAATTCTGGTACGACAACAAACATCGATAGCTTTCATATCAACATTCACACTGACAATTTGACCCTATAGTGTTCACACATAAGTAGATTTAATTCTTAGGGCAACTGCAAACATCCATAGCTTTCATATCAACGTTCATTCTGGCAATTTGACCCTATGGTGATCACACATGGAGTAGATTAAATTCTTAGGGACAACAACAAACATCGTAGCTTTCATATCAACGTTCACACTGACAATTTGACCCTTTAATGTTTACACATACAGTAGATTAAATTCTTAGGGACAACAACAAACATGGTAGCTTTCATATCAACGTTCACAATGACAATTTGACCCTTTAATGTTTACACGTACAGTGGATTAAATTCTTAGGGACAACAACAAACATCGATAGCTGTCATATCAACGTTCATACTGACAATTTGTACTCTATACTCACGGCCTTTTACACTGATCACACATACATAGATTACATCGTGAGATTACAACAAACGCCAATAGCTTTTATTTCAACGTTCACACTCATAATCCCAATCATGAACTTAAAAGTTTAAACCCAGCCTTTTATAGTGATCACACATACATAGATAAAATTCTGGGACAACAACCTGACAACGTCAATAGCTTGCATTTCAACGTTCACACTGACAATTTCATTCCCGGCCTCTTAAAGTGATCAAACTCGTAGAGTTAAATCGTGAAACAGCAAGAAACATCAGGAGTCATTTTAAGGTGGCTCCCAACAGTTTCCAGCACTTTTTAAGACTTAGAATTTGATGGGTCATTATAACCACTCTTTATCAGTTGATGTTACAATCATGACATCAAACGAATGCCCAATGATTGGTGAACACGTTGTTATCATTTTTGTGACACAATATGTTACTATAGGAACAGTATAACGTGCTAAAAACACCCTTAATTTTAGCTTTAAGTGTTAATTACTCAAAAATGAATTTAAGGATATTTTCAGCACGTTATACTGTTGCTATAGTAACATATTGTGTCACAAAAATGATAACAATGTGTTCACCAATCATTGGGCATTCGTTTGATATCATGATTGTAGCAGCAACTGATAAAGAGTGGTTTTAATGACCCATCAAAATCTAAGTCTTGGAAAGTGCTGGAAACTGTTGGGAACCACCTTACCGTTCGCACTGACAACTTCATTCATGGCCTTATATAGAGTTAAATCATAACACAACACAAGCATCAAAAGTTCTCAGTTCAAACAATGAGTTCACAATGAGAATTTCGTTCACCACATTTTATATAGTAATCACACAAACATAGATTAAATCGTGAGACAACAACAAACATTAAAGACTTTCATTTCAACGTTCACATTGACAACTTCATTCAAGACCTTTTATAGTGATCACATTCATAGGTCAGGGCCGTAGCCAGCACGAGGCAAACCGATGCAATTGCCTGAGTCATTTCTTTTTCTCCGGGGAGAGCAAGATGTTTTTTGTTTAAGGAGAAAGTAAGATACTACCAGCAAATAACCATGGATATTGCCTCAGTCCTTATTTTTACAATCATCAGTAGCTTTCATTTCAAAGTTCACACTGACAATTACATTCATGACCCTTTATAGTAATCGCTCATGCATAGATGAAATCGTGACGCAGCAACAATCTTCAATAGTCATTTCAACGTTTACACTGACAACTTTATTCACGGCGTTTTTTTATGTAATGATCACACCGCACAGATAGATAAAAGATAAATCGCGAGACAACAAACATCAATAGTCATTTTAACGTTTACATTGATAATCAGTTCATTCATGGCTTTTTATATAATGATCAAACCGCATAGATAAGTTAAATCGTCACACAACATCAGTAGTTTTTATTTCAAAAAATTCACACTGACAATTTCAAGTCCACGGACTGAAAAGTTAAAACCACCCCATTTTATGGTGATCGCCAATTTCATCAGTTCACAGACTGAAAAGTTAGAAAAGGGCCTTTAATCTTGATCACACATACATTAAATTGTCAGACAACAAACACCAACAGCTTTCAACCTTCACACTGTCATTATATTATCCATAGACTAAAGTGAGAAACATGACCTTTTGTAGCAAAACAAACAGTAGCAATGATCAATTTTAATGTCGTTTTCATTCAGACTTAAAAACACTTCTCAGTTGTTTTTGTCACCCACACACTTTAATGGGTTAGAACTATCCATGCGAGTTATCTAGGAGATTCAGCCCCCTTTGAGTACCGATTTTTTTTTTCCACGAAGAAACTTTTGCCTGAAAATTCAATTTTTTCCCTATTTTAAACTTTCATAAGAGTTTTAAAAAAAGAACTCTATGATCGTTTAAAAAAATAGGGAAATTTGAATTTTCAGTTAAATTACTAGTTTCAGATTTAAGAAAAAAAAAAAAAGAAAAGTCAGTGGTCGGCGGGGGCTGAACCCCCTAGTTAAGTCACACAACTTAAATTAAACGACGGCAGGGAAAAGGCCGTCATGTGTTTAAGTCAAGAAGCGCAAGCTTATTACCACTAGGCCACGGAGGCTTTGGGTGAAATGGAGAGGTCAAAATTGCATAGAAATAGGTTGTGGGGTCTATTGTATTCAGTGAATCTATTAGCATTGATTAGTCACAGTCCGTGCAGAATGCTGCCTGCTTTGCAAACACCATTTTGAGGTCGCACTACAGTCAAACAAAAAATTAGCCCATGCAAAAATCGAGGAAAAGAAACCGCTCCGGTGGGACACGCTTTTTGTGGAATGTTTGTCACTTTGCACCTGCTAATTCTTGCTTTTGACTGTAGTGCGACCAGGCCCTAATTTTGCATGCAGAAGTTGAAAATGTTTGTTTATTTTCACGCTACGTTTGAACTGCATTGTCTTATCAATTTCAAAATACAATTCTACTGTATTCTAGAACGAATTCAAAGTATAAGTGCTACTGTATTCATTGATCGAGTTGAAAGTATAAGTAGTACTGTATTCATTGATCGAGTTCAAAGTATAAGTACTACTGTATTGTTGATCGAGTTCAAAGTATAAGTACTACTGTATAATAGAACGAGTTCAAAGTATAAGTACTACTGTTTTCATTGATCGAGTTCAAAGTATAAGTACTACTGTTTTCATTGATCGAGTTCAAAGTATAAGTACTACTGTTTTCATTGATCGAGTTCAAAGTATAAGTACTACTGTTTTCATTGATCGAGTTCAAAGTATAAGTACTACTGTATTCTAGAACGAGTTGAAAGTATAAGTACTACTGTATAATAGAACGAGTTGAAAGTATAAGTACTACTGTATAATAGAACGAGTTCAAAGTATAAGTACTACTGTTTTCATTGATCGAGTTCAAAGTAGTACTGTATTCTAGAACGAATTCAAAGTATAAGTACTACTGTATTAATAGATCGAGTTCAAAGTATAAGTACTACTGTATTCTAGAACGAGTTCAAAGTATAAGTACTACTGTATTCATTGATCGAGTTCAAAGTATAAGTACTACTGTATTCATTGATCGAGTTCAAAGTATAAGTACTACTGTATTCATTGATCGAGTTCAAAGTATATGTACTACTGTATTCATTGATCGAGTTCAAAGTATAAGTACTACTGTATTCTAGAACGAGTTCAAAGTATAAGTACTACTGTATAATAGAACGAATTCAAGGTATAAGTACTACTGTATTCTAGAACGAATTCAAGGTATAAGTACTACTGTATTCTAGAACGAGTTCAAAGTATAAGTACTACTGTATTCTAGAACGAGTTCAAAGTATAAGTACTACTGTATTCATTGATCGAGTTCAAAGTATAAGTACTACTGTATTAATAGAACGTGTTCAAAGTATAAGTACTACTGTCAATTTTCATCTAAAGACTGAAGCGCGAGATTTTGCATCGTGCAGAAATCTACTTAAAAGATTCCACGAGATTCAAGTTGCACACTTAATTAACAAGTTTTAGCAAACGTTTACCTTTGCCAACTTAACAAAGCATATAAAATTTTGTATCACGAATTTTGGAAACTCTCGAGCAATCTACAATACTGAAGTAAAGTCCTTGTTATTGGGAACAAGCTATTCTTGAAATCTAAATTTATTTTATCTCCAAAAGTACGGCATTTTTCAGTCAATCGGATCTTTTTCCTTTACGTCTTCTTTTTATTCTGCATTTCTTCCCATACTGAGTTGAATCCATCTTGAGAAGAACAGCTGGAAATAAAGCATGCACAAAATCAATGGAAAGTTAATAATCAATAGTCAGCTGCCAAGGTTGTTTGTGGCGTTATTTTTCAAAGCAGGTGACATTCCGCACGGACTATGAGTAAAACATGACTCATTAACACTAATAGATTCACTGAAAACAATAGACCCCACAACCTATTTCTATGCAATTTTGACTTCTCCATTTCACCCAAAGCCTCCGTGGCCTAGTGGTAATAAGCTTGCGCTTCTTGATTTAAACACATGACGGCCTTTTCCCTGCCGTCGTTTAAATTAAGTTTGTGTGACTTAAGTAGGGGGTTCAGCCCCCGGCGTCGACCACCGATTTTTCTTTTTATTTATTATTTGAAACTAGTAGAAATGTTTGACTGAAAATTCAAAATTTTCCCTGTTTTTTAGCGATCACAGAGTTCTTATTTATTTTTTTAGAACTCTATGATAGTTAAAAATAGGAAAAATTTTCAGCCAAAAAAAATATTATACGCAATCCAACATTTTAAATCATCTTATTTCATTTGACGACAGTTGATACCAGTGTAAACAATCAATTACTAGAAATCTGGAATTCGTATCCCCAAAGGTTAGGAAATTCTGCCGGCCACCGTTTTTAAAACTAAAGCGGGTGAACTACAGTTCTTACCTTTGTAGTGTTTCCTCCAAACTCTGTATTTCCAGTTTGCCACTTCCAATTGACTGAATTTAATGACAGTTCTCTGAAAATTAATATTAAACGTTGCTGAAGACACTGGGACACAAGCTGAATTTAGATAGACCTTGTGCAACTGCTTGAGAGAAGGTGTTTACAGCGAAACAAAAATTGTCTCTTATGATAATCTCCAGTTTTATCGTGATTTGTTTAATTGAGTCATATAGCAACACACTCATTTTTTTAAGAACGTCTGTTTTTTTAGCAGAGGATAAAAAGCCAGTACTGAATGGTCTTATTTTTGGGGGACGATTTGAGCCTGAAAACGTTCTTAACAATCTTTTTTAGGTTAATTGTGTCGTATTTCAGTACATCTGTCCGGAAGTGTCGTGACAAATTTCATTTTAACCGGATGTGACTCTTTTAATCTTGCGTTAGTTTTACCTTTTAATTGATTGACATTTTGAAATCGGAGGAAAACAAATAAACGATTTGAGCCTGAAAACGTTCTTAACAATCTTTTTTAGGTTAATTGTGTCGTATTTCAGTACATCTGTCCGGAAGTGTCGTGACAAATTTCATTTTAACCGGATGTGACTCTTTTAATCTTGCGTTAGTTTTACCTTTTAATTGATTGACATTTTGAAATCGGAGAAAAACAAACAAATAAACGACTTGAGCCTGAAAACGTTCTTAACAATGTTTTTGAGGTAAATTGTGTAGTATTTCAGTACATAATAGTTCTGATGAAAAGAAACAAAAACAGGCCAAGTTCTACTAATTTCCAAATAGTTCTAAATATTTGTTAGTTATATTACCTAATATTAGCATTTTGGGATCACTTGGATTTTAAATTTACTCTGACCAAATAGTATTAAACCTTTTTATTCTTGGTTCGTTTACTGTAAAAAATAAGAAGACAAAATACAGACGTTCTTAGCACGTTCTTAACATTCTGGCCGATCTCAGCCTCGACGTTCTTATAAAAAACGTCCTTATAAAAAAGGGTGTAACTTCAAGAAGAATTTGGGCAGTAGCTTAAACTACACAAGGAAGAATAACGGATTTGTTTTAAGGCTTCTGATCACAGATGCAAAACACTCCCCTCCTTTACTTCATTCATAACTGCAAACGTGAGAGCCAAATTAATTCATGCCCCTCGAACAAGCGGAAAACACTTGGATCATCTTAGCCATAATAACTATAAAACAGAAGTTAACCTCCTTGAAATACATTGCATTTTAGAGCAGTTTTCAGTGGAGTATCTACAACCAATACCAAATTAATTAATCTGACCAATGAAATGAACCAATCAGAGCTCAAAGCAAATACAAAGCAAATTGGATTGTCTGCCTCTGTTGTGATTGGTTCATTGGATTGTCTGTCTCTGTTGTGATTGGTTCATTCGATTGTCTGCCTCTGTTGTGATTGGTTCATTCGATTGTCTGCCTCCGTTCTGATTGGTTCATTGGATTGTCTGCTTCTGTTCTGATTGGTTCATTGGATTGTCTGCCCGTGTTGTGATTCGTTCATTAGATTGTCTGCATCTGTTGTGATTCGTTCATTTGATTGCCTGCATCTGTTGTGATTGGTTCATTTGATTGTGTGCGTCTGTTATGATTGGTTCATTGTATTGTCTGCCTCTGTTCTGATTGGTTCATTTGATTGTCTGCCTCTGTTGTGATTGGTTCATTGGATTGTCTGCCTCTGTTTGGATTGGTTCATTGGATTGTCTGCCTCTGTTGTGATTGGCTCATTTGATTTTCTGTGTCTGTTGTGATTAGTTCATTGGACTTTCTGCCTTTGTTGTTATTGGTTCATTGGACTGTCTGCCTCTGTTGTGATTGGTTCATTGGATTGTCTGCCTCTGTTGTGATTGGTTCATTGGATTGTCTCCGTCTGTTGTGATTGGTTCATTGGATTGTCTGCCTCTGTTCTGATTGGTTCAGTAGATTGTGTGCCTCTGTTGTGATTGGTTCATTGGATTGTCTGTCTCTGCTGTGATTGGTTCATTCGATTGTCTGCCTCTGTTGTGATTGGTTCATTTGATTGTCTGTCTCTGTTGTGATTGGTTCATTCGATTGTCTGCCTCTGTTCTGATTGGTTCATTGGATTGTCTGCTTCTGTTCTGATTGGTTCATTGGATTGTCTGCTTCTGTTCTGATTGGTTCATTGGATTGTCTGCCTCTGTTGTGATTGGTTCATTGGATTGTATGCCTCTGTTGAGATTGACTCATTGGATTGTCTGCCTCTGTTGTGATTGGTTCATTGGATTTTCTGCCTCTGTTGTGATTGGTTCATTGGATTGTCTGCTTCTGTTGTGATTGGTTCATTGGATTGTCTGCCTTTGTTGTGATTCGTTCATTAGATTGTCTGCATCTGTTGTGATTCGTTCATTTGATTGCCTGCATCTGTTGTGATTGGTTCATTTGATTGTGTGCGTCTGTTATGATTGGTTCATTGTATTGTCTGCCTCTGTTCTGATTGGTTCATTTGATTGTCTGCCTCTGTTGTGATTGGTTCATTGGATTGTCTGCCTCTGTTTGGATTGGTTCATTGGATTGTCTGCCTCTGTTGTGATTGGCTCATTTGATTTTCTGTGTCTGTTGTGATTAGTTCATTGGACTTTCTGCCTTTGTTGTTATTGGTTCATTGGACTGTCTGCCTCTGTTGTGATTGGTTCATTGGATTGTCTGCCTCTGTTGTGATTGGTTCATTGGATTGTCTCCGTCTGTTGTGATTGGTTCATTGGATTGTCTGCCTCTGTTCTGATTGGTTCAGTAGATTGTGTGCCTCTGTTGTGATTGGTTCATTGGATTGTCTGTCTCTGCTGTGATTGGTTCATTCGATTGTCTGCCTCTGTTGTGATTGGTTCATTTGATTGTCTGTCTCTGTTGTGATTGGTTCATTCGATTGTCTGCCTCTGTTCTGATTGGTTCATTGGATTGTCTGCTTCTGTTCTGATTGGTTCATTGGATTGTCTGCTTCTGTTCTGATTGGTTCATTGGATTGTCTGCCTCTGTTGTGATTGGTTCATTGGATTGTATGCCTCTGTTGAGATTGACTCATTGGATTGTCTGCCTCTGTTGTGATTGGTTCATTGGATTTTCTGCCTCTGTTGTGATTGGTTCATTGGATTGTCTGCTTCTGTTGTGATTGGTTCATTGGATTGTCTGCCTTTGTTGTGATTGGTTCATTGGATTGTCTGCCTCTGTTGTGATTGGTTCATTTGATTGTCTGTCTCTGTTATGATTGGCTCATTGAATTGTCTGCCTCTGTTGTGATTGGTTCATTGGATTGTCTGCCTTTGTTGTGATTGGTTCATTTCATTGTCTGTCTGTTGTGATTGGTTCATTGGATTGTCTGCCTTTGTTGTGATTGGTTCATTTGATTGTCTGCCTCTGTTGTGATTGGTTCATTTGATTGTCTGTCTGTTGTGATTGGTTCATTGGATTGTCTGCCTCTGTTGTGATTGGTTCATTTGATTGCCTGCATCTGTTGTGATGGGTTCATTTGATTGTCTGCCTCTGTTGTGATTGGTTCATTGGATTGTCTGCTTCTGTTCTGATTGGTTCATTGGATTGTCTGCCCGTGTTGTGATTCGTTCATTAGATTGTCTGCATCTGTTGTGATTCGTTCATTTGATTGCCTGCATCTGTTGTGATTGGTTCATTTGATTGTGTGCGTCTGTTATGATTGGTTCATTGTATTGTCTGCCTCTGTTCTGATTGGTTCATTTGATTGTCTGCCTCTGTTGTGATTGGTTCATTGGATTGTCTGCCTCTGTTTGGATTGGTTCATTGGATTGTCTGCCTCTGTTGTGATTGGCTCATTTGATTTTCTGTGTCTGTTGTGATTAGTTCATTGGACTTTCTGCCTTTGTTGTTATTGGTTCATTGGACTGTCTGCCTCTGCTGTGATTGGTTCATTGGATTGTCTGCCTCTGTTGTGATTGGTTCATTGGATTGCCTCCGTCTGTTGTGATTCGTTCATTGGATTGTCTGCCTCTGTTCTGATTGGTTCAGTAGATTGTGTGCCTCTGTTGTGATTGGTTCATTGGATTGTCTGTCTCTGCTGTGATTGGTTCATTTGATTGTCTGTCTCTTTTGTGATTGGTTCATTGGATTGTCTGCCTCTGTTCTGATTGGTTCATTGGATTGTCTGCTTCTGTTCTGATTGGTTCATTGGATTGTCTGCTTCTGTTCTGATTGGTTCATTGGATTGTCTGCCTCTGTTGTGATTGGTTCATTGGATTGTATGCCTCTGTTGAGATTGACTCATTGGATTGTCTGCCTCTGTTGTGATTGGTTCATTGGATTTTCTGCCTCTGTTGTGATTGGTTCATTGGATTGTCTGCTTCTGTTGTGATTGGTTCATTGGATTGTCTGCCTTTGTTGTGATTGGTTCATTGGATTGTCTGCCTCTGTTGTGATTGGTTCATTTGATTGTCTGTCTCTGTTATGATTGGCTCATTGAATTGTCTGCCTCTGTTGTGATTGGTTCATTGGATTGTCTGCCTTTGTTGTGATTGGTTCATTTCATTGTCTGTCTCTGTTGTGATTGGTTCATTGGATTGTCTGCCTTTGTTGTGATTGGTTCATTTCATTGTCTGCCTCTGTTGTGATTGGTTCATTTGATTGTCTGTCTGTTGTGATTGGTTCATTGGATTGTCTGCCTCTGTTGTGATTGGTTCATTTGATTGCCTGCATCTGTTGTGATGGGTTCATTTGATTGTCTGCCTCTGTTCTGATTGGTTCATTGGATTTCTGCCTCTGTTCTGATTGGTTCGTTTCATCGTCTGCCTCTGTTTTGATTGGTTCATTGGATTGTCTGTCTCTGTTGTGATTGGTTCAATCAATTGTCCACCTCTGTTCTGATTGGTTCATCGGATAGTCTGCCTCTGTTGTGATTGGTTCATTGGATTGTCTGCCTCTGTTGTGATTAGTTCAATGGATTGTCTGTCTCTGTTGTGATTGGTTCATTCGATTGTCTGCCTCTGTTCTGATTCGTTCATGCGATTGTCTGCTTCTGTTCTGATTGGTTCATTGGATTGTCTGCCCGTGTTGTGATTGGTTCATTTGATTGTCTGCATGTGTTATGATTCGTTCATTTGATTGTCTGCATCTGTTGTGATTCGTTCATTTGATAGTGTGCGTCTGTTATGATTGGTTCATTGGATTGGCTGTCTCTGTTGTGATTGGTTCATTGGATTGTCTGCCCGTGTTGTGATTGGTTCATTTGATTGTCTGCATCTGTTATGATTCGTTCATTTGATTGTCTGCATCTGTTGTGATTCGTTCATTTGATTGTCTGCATCGGTTGTGATTGGTTCATTTGATTGTCAGCGTCTGTTGTGATTGGTTCATTTTATTGTCTGCCTCTGTTCTGATTGACTCATTGGATTGTCTGCCTCTTTTGTGATTAGTTCATTTGATTTTCTGCCTCTGTTGTGATTGGTTCATTGGATTGTCTGCCTCTGTCCTGATTGGTTCATTGGATCGTCTGCTTCTGTTCTGATTGGTTCATTGGATTGTCTACCTCTGTTGTTATTAGTTCATTGGATTGTCTGCGTCTGTTGTGATTGGCTCATTGGATTCTCTGCCTCTGTTTTGATTGGCTCATTGGATTATCTGCCTCTATTCTGATTGGTTCATTTGATTGTCTGCATCTGTTGTGATTCGTTCATTTCATTGTCTGCATCTGTTGTGATTGGTTCATTCGATTGTGTGACTCTGTTCTGATTGGTTCATTGGATTGTCTGCCTGTGTTGTGATTGGTTCATTTGATTGTCTGCATCTGTTGTGATTGGTTCATTTTATTGCCTGCATCTGTTGTGATGGGTGATTAGATTGTCTGCCTCTGTTCTGATTGGTTCATTGGATTGTCTGTCTCTGTTGTGATTGGTTCATTGGATTGTCTGCCTCTGTTGTGATTGGTTCATTGGATTGTCCGCCTCTGTTGTGATTGGTTCATTGGATTGTCTGCCTCTGTTCTGATTGGTTCATTGGATTGTCTGCCTCTGTTGTGATTGGTTCATTGGATTGTCTTTCTGTGTTGTGATTGGTTCATTTGATTGTCTGCCTCTGTTGTGATTGGTTCATTGGATTGTCTGCCTCTGTTCTGATTAGCTAATTGGATTCTCCGCCTCTGTTGTGATTGGCTCATTGGATTGTCTGCCTCTGTTGTGATTGGTTCATTGGATTGTCTGCCCGTGTTGTGATGGTTCATTTGATTGTCTGCATCTGTTGTGATTCGTTCATTTGATTGTCTGCATCGGTTGTGATTGGTTCATTTGATTGTCTGCGTCTGTTGTGATTGGTTCATTTGATTGCCTGCATCTGTTGTGTTGGGTGATTAGATTGTCTGCCTCTGTTGTGATTGGTTCATTGGATTGTCTGCTTCTGTTCTGATTGGTTCATTGGATTGTCTGCCCGTGTTGTGATTGGTTCATTTGATTGTCTGCATCTGTTGTGATTCTTTCATTTGATTGCCTGCATCTGTTGTGATTGGTTCATTTGATTGGTTCATTGTATTGTCTGCCTCTGTTGTGATTGGTTCATTGGATTGTCTGCCTCTGTTCTGATTGGCTCATTGGATTCTCCGCCTCTGTTGTGATTGGCTCATTGGATTGTCTGCCTCTGTTGTGATTGTTTCATTGGATTGTCTGCCCGTGTTGTGATGGTTCATTTGATTGTCTGCATCTGTTGTGATTCGTTCATTTGATTGTCTGCATCGGTTGTGATTGGTTCATTTGATTGTCAGCGTCTGTTGTGATTGGTTCATTTTATTGTCTGCCTGCGTTCTGATTGACTCATTGGATTGTCTGCCTCTTTTGTGATTGGTTCATTGGATTGTCTGCCTCTGTCCTGATTGGTTCATTGGATCGTCTGCTTCTGTTCTGATTGGTTCATTGGATTGTCTACCTCTGTTGTGATTGCCTCATTTGATTTTCTGTGTCTGTTCTGATTGGTTCATTGGATTGTCTGCTTCTGTTCTGATTGGTTCATTGGATTGTCTGCCCGTGTTGTGATTGGTTAGTTTGATTGTCTGCCTCTGTTCTGATTGGTTCATTGGATTGTCTGCTTCTGTTCTGATTGGTTCATTGGATTGTCTGCCTCTGTTGTGATTGGTTCATTGGATTGTATGCCTCTGTTGAGATTGACTCATTGGATTGTCTGCCTCTGTTGTGATTGGTTCATTGGATTTTCTGCCTCTGTTGTGATTGGTTCATTGGATTGTCTGCTTCTGTTGTGATTGGTTCATTGGATTGTCTGCCTTTGTTGTGATTGGTTCATTGGATTGTCTGCCTCTGTTGTGATTGGTTCATTTGATTGTCTGTCTCTGTTATGATTGGCTCATTGAATTGTCTGCCTCTGTTGTGATTGGTTCATTGGATTGTCTGCCTTTGTTGTGATTGGTTCATTTCATTGTCTGTCTCTGTTGTGATTGGTTCATTGGATTGTCTGCCTTTGTTGTGATTGGTTCATTTGATTGTCTGCCTCTGTTGTGATTGGTTCATTTGATTGTCTGTCTGTTGTGATTGGTTCATTGGATTGTCTGCCTCTGTTGTGATTGGTTCATTTGATTGCCTGCATCTGTTGTGATGGGTTCATTTGATTGTCTGCCTCTGTTGTGATTGGTTCATTGGATTGTCTGCTTCTGTTCTGATTGGTTCATTGGATTGTCTGCCCGTGTTGTGATTCGTTCATTAGATTGTCTGCATCTGTTGTGATTCGTTCATTTGATTGCCTGCATCTGTTGTGATTGGTTCATTTGATTGTGTGCGTCTGTTATGATTGGTTCATTGTATTGTCTGCCTCTGTTCTGATTGGTTCATTTGATTGTCTGCCTCTGTTGTGATTGGTTCATTGGATTGTCTGCCTCTGTTTGGATTGGTTCATTGGATTGTCTGCCTCTGTTGTGATTGGCTCATTTGATTTTCTGTGTCTGTTGTGATTAGTTCATTGGACTTTCTGCCTTTGTTGTTATTGGTTCATTGGACTGTCTGCCTCTGTTGTGATTGGTTCATTGGATTGTCTGCCTCTGTTGTGATTGGTTCATTGGATTGTCTCCGTCTGTTGTGATTGGTTCATTGGATTGTCTGCCTCTGTTCTGATTGGTTCAGTAGATTGTGTGCCTCTGTTGTGATTGGTTCATTGGATTGTCTGTCTCTGCTGTGATTGGTTCATTCGATTGTCTGTCTCTGTTGTGATTGGTTCATTCGATTGTCTGCCTCTGTTCTGATTGGTTCATTGGATTGTCTGCTTCTGTTCTGATTGGTTCATTGGATTGTCTGCTTCTGTTCTGATTGGTTCATTGGATTGTCTGCCTCTGTTGTGATTGGTTCATTGGATTGTATGCCTCTGTTGAGATTGACTCATTGGATTGTCTGCCTCTGTTGTGATTGGTTCATTGGATTTTCTGCCTCTGTTGTGATTGGTTCATTGGATTGTCTGCTTCTGTTGTGATTGGTTCATTGGAATGTCTGCCTTTGTTGTGATTGGTTCATTGGATTGTCTGCCTCTGTTGTGATTGGTTCATTTGATTGTCTGTCTCTGTTATGATTGGCTCATTGAATTGTCTGCCTCTGTTGTGATTGGTTCATTGGATTGTCTGCCTTTGTTGTGATTGGTTCATTTCATTGTCTGTCTCTGTTGTGATTGGTTCATTGGATTGTCTGCCTTTGTTGTGATTGGTTAATTTGATTGTCTGCCTCTGTTGTGATTGGTTCATTTGATTGTCTGTCTGTTGTGATTGGTTCATTGGATTGTCTGCCTCTGTTGTGATTGGTTCATTTGATTGCCTGCATCTGTTGTGATGGGTTCATTTGATTGTCTGCCTCTGTTCTGATTGGTTCATTGGATTGTCTGCCTCTGTTCTGATTGGTTCGTTTCATCGTCTGCCTCTGTTTTGATTGGTTCATTGGATTGTCTGTCTCTGTTGTGATTGGTTCAATCAATTGTCCACCTCTGTTCTGATTGGTTCATCGGATAGTCTGCCTATGTTGTGATTGGTTCATTGGATTCTCTGCCTCTGTTGTGAATGGCTAATTGGATTGTCCGCCACTGTTGTGATATGGTTCATTGGATTGTCTGCCTCTGTTGTGATTGGCTCATTGGATTGTCTGCCTGTGTTGTGATTGGTTCATTGGATTGTCTGCCTCTGTTCTGACTGGTTCATTGGATTGTCTGCTTCTGTTGTGATTGGTTCATTGCATTGTCTGTCTCTGTTCTGATTGGTTCATTGGATTGTCTGCCTCTGTTCTGATTGGCTCATTGGATTCTCCGCCTCTGTTGTGATTGGCTCATTGGATTGTCTGCCTCTGTTGTGATTGTTTCATTGCATTGTCTGTCTCTGTTCTGATTGGTTCATTGGATTGTCTGCCTCTGTTGTGATTAGTTCAATGGATTGTCTGTCTCTGTTGTGATTGGTTCATTCGATTGTCTGCCTCTGTTCTGATTCGTTCATGCGATTGTCTGCTTCTGTTCTGATTGGTTCATTGGATTGTCTGCCCGTGTTGTGATTGGTTCATTTGATTGTCTGCATCTGTTATGATTCGTTCATTTGATTGTCTGCATCTGTTGTGATTCGTTCATTTGATAGTGTGCGTCTGTTATGATTGGTTCATTGGATTGGCTGTCTCTGTTGTGATTGGTTAATTGGATTGTCTGCCTCTGTTCTGATTGGGTCATTGGATTGTCTGCTTCTGTTCTGATTGGTTCATTGGATTGTCTTTCAATGTTGTGATTAGTTCATTGGATTGTCTGTCTCTGTTGTGATTGTTTCATTGGATTGTCTGCCTTTGTTCTGATTGGTTCATTGGATTGTCTGCTTCTGTTCTGATTGGCTCATTGGATTGTCTGCCTCTGGTCTGATTGGTTCATTGGATTGTCTGTCTGTGTTGTGATTGGTTCATTTGATTATCTGCCTCTGTTGTGATTGGTTCATTGGATTGTCTGCCTCTGTTCTGATTGGCTCATTGGATTCTCCGCCTCTGTTGTGATTGGCTCATTGGATTGTCTGCCTCTGTTGTGATTGTTTCATTGGATTGTCTGCCCGTGTTGTGATGGTACATTTGATTGTCTGCATCTGTTGTGATTCGTTCATTTGATTGTCTGCATCGGTTGTGATTGGTTCATTTGATTGTCAGCGTCTGTTGTGATTGGTTCATTTTATTGTCTGCCTCTGTTCTGATTGACTCATTGGATTGTCTGCCTCTTTTGTGATTAGTTCATTTGATTTTATGCCTCTGTTGTGATTGGTTCATTGGATTGTCTGCCTCTGCCCTGATTGGTTCATTGGATCGTCTGCTTCTGTTCTGATTGGTTCATTGGATTGTCTACCTCTGTTGTTATTAGTTCATTGGATTGTCTGCGTCTGTTGTGATTGGCTCATTGGATTCTCTGCCTCTGTTTTGATTGGCTCATTGGATTATCTGCCTCTATTCTGATTGGTTCATTTGATTGTCTGCATCTGTTGTGATTCGTTCATTTCATTGTCTGCATCTGTTGTGATTGGTTCATTCGATTGTGTGACTCTGTTCTGATTGGTTCATTGGATTGTCTGCCTGTGTTGTGATTGGTTCATTTGATTGTCTGCATCTGTTGTGATTGGTTCATTTTATTGCCTGCATCTGTTGTGATGGGTGATTAGATTGTCTGCCTCTGTTCTGATTGGTTCATTGGATTGTCTGTCTCTGTTGTGATTGGTTCATTGGATTGTCTGCCTCTGTTGTGATTGGTTCATTGGATTGTCCGCCTCTGTTGTGATTGGTTCATTGGATTGTCTGCCTCTGTTCTGATTGGTTCATTGGATTGTCTGCCTCTGTTGTGATTGGTTCATTGGATTGTCTTTCTGTGTTGTGATTGGTTCATTTGATTGTCTGCCTCTGTTGTGATTGGTTCATTGGATTGTCTGCCTCTGTTCTGATTAGCTTATTGGATTCTCCGCCTCTGTTGTGATTGGCTCATTGGATTGTCTGCCTCTGTTGTGATGGTTCATTTGATTGTCTGCATCTGTTGTGATTCGTTCATTTGATTGTCTGCATCGGTTGTGATTGGTTCATTTGATTGTCTGCGTCTGTTGTGATTGGTTCATTTGATTGCCTGCATCTGTTGTGTTGGGTGATTAGATTGTCTGCCTCTGTTGTGATTGGTTCATTGGATTGTCTGCTTCTGTTCTGATTGGTTCATTGGATTGTCTGCTCGTGTTGTGATTGGTTCATTTGATTGTCTGCATCTGTTGTGATTCTTTCATTTGATTGCCTGCATCTGTTGTGATTGGTTCATTTGATTGGTTCATTGTATTGTCTGCCTCTGTTGTGATTGGTTCATTGGATTGTCTGCCTCTGTTCTGATTGGCTCATTGGATTCTCCGCCTCTGTTGTGATTGGCTCATTGGATTGTCTGCCTCTGTTGTGATTGTTTCATTGGATTGTCTGCCCGTGTTGTGATGGTTCATTTGATTGTCTGCATCTGTTGTGATTCGTTCATTTGATTGTCTGCATCGGTTGTGATTGGTTCATTTGATTGTCAGCGTCTGTTGTGATTGGTTCATTTTATTGTCTGCCTGCGTTCTGATTGACTCATTGGATTGTCTGCCTCTTTTGTGATTGGTTCATTGGATTGTCTGCCTCTGTCCTGATTGGTTCATTGGATCGTCTGCTTCTGTTCTGATTGGTTCATTGGATTGTCTACCTCTGTTGTGATTGCCTCATTTGATTTTCTGTGTCTGTTCTGATTGGTTCATTGGATTGTCTGCTTCTGTTCTGATTGGTTCATTGGATTGTCTGCCCGTGTTGTGATTGGTTCATTTGATTGTCTGCCTCTGTTGTGATTGGTTCATTCAATTGTCTGTCTCTGTTGTGATTAGTTCATTGGATTGTCCGTCTCTGTTCTGATTGGTTCATTGGATAGTCTACCTCTGTTGTGATTAGTTCATTGGATTGTCTGCCTCTGTTGTGATTGGTTCATTGGATTGTCTGCCTCTGTTCTGATGGTTCATTTGATTGTCTGCATCTGTTGTGATTCGTTCATTTGATTGTCTGCATCGGTTGTGATTGGTTCATTTGATTAACTGCGTCTGTTGTGATTGGCTCATTTGATTGCCTGCATCTGTTGTGATGGGTGATTAGATTGTCTGCCTCTGTTGTGATTGGTTCATTGGATTGTCTGCTTCTGTTCTGATTGGTTCATTGGATTGTCTGCCCGTGTTGTGATTGGTTCATTTGATTGTCTGCATCTGTTGTGATTCTTTCATTTGATTGCCTGCATCTGTTGTGATTGGTTCATTTGATTGGTTCATTGTATTGTCTGCCTCTGTTGTGATTGGTTCATTGGATTGTCTGCCTCTGTTCTGATTGGCTCATTGGATTCTCCGCCTCTGTTGTGATTGGCTCATTGGATTGTCTGCCTCAGTTGTGATTGGTTCATTGGATTGTCTGCCCGTGTTGTGATGGTTCATTTGATCGCTGCATCTGTTGTGATTCGTTCATTTGATTGTCTGCATCGGTTCTGATTGGTTCATTTGATTGTCAGCGTCTGTTGTGATTGGTTCATTTTATTGTCTGCCTGTGTTCTGATTGACTCATTGGATTGTCTGCCTCTTTTGTGATTGGTTCATTGGATTGTCTGCCTCTGTCCTGATTGGTTCATTGGATCGTCTGCTTCTGTTCTGATTGGTTCATTGGATTGTCTACCTCTGTTGTGATTGCCTCATTTGATTTTCTGTGTCTGTTGTGATTGGTTCATTGGATTGTCTGCTTCTGTTGTGATTGGTTCATTGGATTGTCTGCCCGTGTTGTGATTGGTTCATTTGATTGTCTGCCTCTGTTGTGATTGGTTCATTCGATTGTCTGTCTCTGCTGTGATTGGTTCATTCCATTGTCCGTCTCTGTTCTGATTGGTTCATTGGATAGTCTACCTCTGTTGTGATTAGTTCATTGGATTGTCTGCCTCTGTTGTGATTGGTTTATTGGATTGTCTGCCTCTGTTGTGATTGGCTAATTGGCTTGTCCGCCTCTGTTGTGATATGGTTGATTGGATTGTGTGCCTCTGTTGTGATTGGCTCATTGGATTGTCTGCCTCTGTTGTGATTGGTTCATTGGATTGTCTGCCTCTGCTGTGATTGGTTCATTGGACTGTCTGTCTCTGTTGTGATTGGTTCATTCGATTGTCTGCCTCTGTTCTGATTGGAAAATTGGATTGTCTGCTTCTGTTCTGATTGGTTCATTGGATTGTCTGCCCGTGTTGTGACTGGTTTATTTGATTGTCTGCATCTGTTGTGATTGGTTCATTTGATTGCCTGCATCTGTTGTGATTGGTTCATTCGATTGTCTGCCTCTGTTCTGATTGGTTCATTGGATTGTCTGCTTCTGTTCTGATTGGTTCATTCGATTGTCTTCATCTGTTCTGATTGGTTCATTCGATTGTCTTCATCTGTTGTGATTGGTTCATTGGATTGTCTGTCTCTGTTGTGATTGGTTCATTGGATTGTCTGCCTCTGTTGTGATTGGTTCATTGGATTGTCTGCCTCTGTTGTGATTGGTTCATTGGATTGTCTGCCTCTGTTGTGATTGGTTCATTTGATTGTCTGCCTCTGTTGCGATTGGTTCATTTGATTGTCTGTCTCTGTTGTGATTGGTTCATTGGATTGTCTGCCTGTGTTGTGATTGGTTCATTCGATTGTCTGCCTTTGTTGTGATTGGTTCATTGGATTGTGTGTCTCTGTTGTGATTTGTCAGAGTGATCACTTTGGTTTTACGACACTCAAGTGGAACCCGCTCTAATGTAATAGTGATATTTTAAGGAGAAATTAGGGGTTAATAACACAAACGGCAAGTACAAAAAGTGCGTTGATAGTATCTTGTATTTCAATTGATAATAATCCTAAAACCCAGTTTTTACTACTAACGCCAACCCAGCTCCCAAGTAGAAGAGATTAACGTCAAATGAAAGCAACTATTTACGCAAGCATAAGCACTACCTTGAGCAAGAGACAGGTTTTCCTTTCAAATTAAAGGATACTTCTAAATCATACCGAAACCCTCATGTCATCTCTTCCAGACCAAAATATGTGATTTGTTCTACCATTTTTTAGACCTTACACTTACAATTTTTCTATTTTGCCATAAAAAGGCAAAATTCTATTCCGATTTCAGACTTGAAGTCAAATATACCCATTTTCAAAAACCTCTAACTTTCTTTTTGCAATATATCGAAAAACTAACAGGATCACACGAAAATACTGCTTTTTTGATTTAATTTAAAGGTCACTTTCTTAGAATTAAGAAAAGTGTTACCCGAATCAAGGTTTGACCTGGCTAATTTGCTTAAGGTGGTTCGATACAGTTTTCTGGAGACCATACCAACATTTTTCAATCGGCTTTTAAGCGGTCTTCTCCAAGTCAGATCAACGTGAAATTTTCACCACTAACTGGTTTTGAATTGAAGCTTGGCAAGATATATTTTCTGGTAAAATCGATATTACCATGACGACGATAAACAAGAAACTTAGAAATCAGTAAAAGTGAAATTTAGCGCGTTTAACATTTCGCATTGAAAATCCCACATAGGCATCTTAAAATATGGTATATGGCATATACATTTTGCAAGAATAAAAAGATTCTGTATGTTTGAATTAAAATAAATCGCAACAACATTTCAAACCTTACTATTTGTGTACTGGTATTAAATTAATCGAGAGATTAACACTGGTTTTGTGAAATTACTTAATGATAATGTCAAAAAGTAGCTTGATGTTGTTTGTAAACGTTGAAAGTTTTGTTTACTTTCTCTTTCCTAACATCGCATCATGTGCAATTTTTGGGTAATTTTCGATTTTAATGGCTTTTGCAAAAATCTGAGAAACGGCTCGATGGATTTTTTTAAAACATTCACTGTACGAACCGGCCGAAAACACGGCGTTACAAATTTACTTTTTTAAAGTTATGCTTAATAATGATTTCAAATCATTTGAACCACCTTAAAAGGGAACTTAAAATTCCCCAAGGTAAAAAATACAAACCAAAAATGCCACGGTAAACAATAAACAAATACGATAGTTCGCTCTGCAGCCCTATCCTCCCCTGAGAAGATAAAGGAACATTGATGAAAGTTCGCTCAACAAAAGTGTATTTTTTATAGTGTAACTTACAATATTAAATATTAAAAAAATAATATCCTACCTTTACATCAGGTAAGATCTCGTTCTTTTGCTTGTCCTGTTGACTGGTTTCTTGATGACAACGAACTTGTGCACCCTAAAGGAAATAAATCAACGTTGAAAAACGGCCAAATTGTAAAGCACAATTTCACAGCAAACTTCATAATCCACTACGATTTGTCAGATTTCCACAATCCTATATTTATTATCTACAAATGATGAGACATTCGCAACCACAAATGTTGTCATAAATCATAAGGCTGACGATTTAATTATCAATTAACAGAAAACTTTAACATCCTACCTGTAGAACAAGTAAGGTGATTCTCATTTGTTTGCTTGCCCCCTGTTTTCTTGTCTGCTTTCTTGATGATAAAAAATACACCGGGAACATACTGAAGAAAAAGAAATAACGTTGAGAAATGGCCCGGTTGTAAAACCGTTAAGGCTTCGTGTTCTTCAAAGTCGCCACACTGTTTAAATTGCTCTGAAGAAATTTAGTTCAAGCAATTCAAAACGGTTAGATCGCCCCATCGCTAATGACGACGCAAACAGCAGTTCACCTATTGCGATCCAGCGCAGGTAAGTACTATTTAATGCAGAACGTCAGAGAATTGGCCATCACTTTTTAAAACTTGGAGTTAGCTACTAGTAATGTATAATGTCCAGTTTCGCACACGTACCTTAACAGCATTTCCTCCCGATTCTGTGATCTCAGTTTGTTGATCCGCTCCATTCTTCATTCCGTTCCCTTCCCCCACTTCCAATTCACTGCATTTTCATGGAAGTTGTCTGAAAATGTAAAAGCACACGATTTTTCACGAATTGGAATTTCAGACTTTACCGTTGGCGACAAATATCCGCGCATCCCGAGCAAGTTTCTGTCCGGTTTTTCACGTACGTACCTTAATTCTAAAACTACATGAACAGCAACCCTTCTATTATTCCCTTGGGAATGGTGTCCCCTCGGACGACCCATTTATCTAAACCGAACAGTTCCATGTACCGCATGTTTGTTTTTTAAGCAGGATAATATGGTCTCCTTGTCTAGAGTTATGACAGGGTAGAGTTGCATTTTCAAAGACGAGTTTGCATTCAATTTAATTGAAATTCATTGATCTGAATAAATTGAGTACATTTTTTTTCGGAATTTTCAGAATTTTTTTCGCTAGAGCTAATTTTCACCGGATGTTATTTTCGCAGATCGTTGGAAAACCAGCGAAAATTAGATACCGAGAAAAGTTGTAACGGTCGAAATGCCGTGATCCGCATTAAGTGTTACATCGCAAGGCAAATGAAAAAAAAAAACAAGCTACAGTATTATCTAATCTAATCTAATCTTGATGAAAAGGGACCACATTTTTTTCAGACTGGCTCATCTTTCCACAATCGACAAATGTTGTTTTGATAATTCTGTTATATTTTTATATCTTTTTGTTTTCAAAATTGGTTTTGGTCAGGTTGTGAAATCGTTTCATTACACCATAACTCATTCTAAATGAAAATGTCATCGCAGTAGACAACAAACAAATTGGAAGTGTATCTTATTATCAATTATTGGAAAAAAAATCCTGCCTTCACATGATGATTCCCGTTTGTTTGCTTATCATTTGCTTTTTTTCTTGTCTGGTTTCTCTGATGACAATAAACTACACTGACGAGGCATATCATCCTGCCGAAAGGAAAGGAAAGAACTTAGAGAAACAGCCCGCATTGATAAAGCCCTCAGGGATTCTTGTTCTACCAACTCAAACCAATGTTTGAATTGCTCTGAACAAAGGATGTTCAGTTTTTTTACTATATTAAGGTTTCTTTTACAAGGCACATTCCAAACGTCACAGTTACAGGTCACTAGAATTGCGCATCCAAATGAACCATATTTTCACTGAAGATATATTTCAAGCCTAAGCTCGTTGGTTGGTTAGGTTGTGAAATCGATTTATTACAAGATAACTCAGTTTAATTGAAAATGTCACCGCGGTAAACAATAAACAAATTGGCACAGTTTGCAACAATACTTTGCTGTTATAAAAATTACTAATGCTATATGAATGGGAGTAGCTAATGGTCGTGGGTCGTGGGTGAAACGTCGTGGGTCGTGGGTAAAAGGTCGTGGGTCGTGGGTAAAAGGTCGTGGGTCGTGGGTCGTGGGTAAAATGTCGTGGGTCGTGGGTAAAAAGTCGTGGGTCGTGGGTAAAAAGTCGTGGGTCATGGGTGTTAGAAAGAAAAAACATAAGAAATGAAGGAATGAATATAAAAAGCAATTTTAAACATTAAAGCATCTATAGAGAGACAAACAAAGTATTGTATTCGACGATGAGAGACGATCCGGATATCAATTGAGAGTAATATTTTTAACTCTTAGATAGGATAGCCAAGAAGAAAAAAAAAAACAGGAAAGAAAAAAGTCAACGCAGTGGCCTTTAGTTCTCGGTATTGGAATTTGAGACATGATTTTTGATTTGCTTTATGTACATTGTCTCATTGTTATTGTTAAGTCTTCACCCGTCACGGCGTACTCATAGCCAGCAGCCGACTCAGAGACTCAGACAATAAAATACAAACAATATTATTGGGAGGAAGATAAATGTCTCTGCCGTAATCTGGATAACTGTTATTAAAACGCGCAAAATATATTACAGATTTTCATCATGGCATGCGGGGCTTTTCAGTTAACATCATTGTGTGACTAGAAATCGGGCTTAGTCTTCCACATTGTGATATAACCGCTGGAACTAGATAGGACGACAAATACAACTGGAAAAGAAAAGACGGCATTAATCGCTTTCTGCATAACAAGAAAAAACAAAACAAAAAAAGACTACTAAAACTAAAATAAACCATTCAGCTGTGCAGTAAGGGCTTCCCAAACGTTATCTCTTTGTAAAAAAAAACTTTCATGGCTTCAGCTGGAGACGATATTTCTGGATGTTGATGAGCGAGCAAGAATCTTAGAATTTTATCACTCAGCTTTCAAACACAACGAAATTTGAATCTCTGATGTAGACACTGCGCTCATAAAATGGTTTCAATGCCTGAAAAGGTTTTCATGGCTTTCAGCAGTCGTCCCCAGGTTTAGGGATTTTGAGAGTTTTTATTTCTTTTTCATCAGTACACTGACACAGGGGAGACCTGTGAGTCTGTGACCAGTTTTTAACACGCCGCATACCCCGCATTTTCAGATCAGCTGCACCTTCGGAAAGTGGCAGTCAGTAAATGTCTTAACATAAATTATTAAACAGCTAAGACATTTAGTTCCAGCATTAATGGGTTAAGGATAAAAAATAAATAAACATCCGGGAGTAAGATCGCCATTTCCCACGGTCATGGATGCATCTGTGGTCAGCTCCTATAAACATTCCACCGTGCAGCTTGTGAGTTCTGGCTTTTTGTTTCACAGCTACGAATATTTGCAACTCGTTTGCGATAAACTGTTGTTGGAAAGGTTACTTCGAGAGCAGCAATATTTTTGTTTCTATCGAAATGGACCAAAAGAAAAAGAATAAGCAGGTGTCGTTCGGGGAAAATCTGGTTGAGAAGAGCCAAGTCCAAAGTGGTTTCATGCTTTTCAAGAACAAGCTTAAGACAAGGATGAGACCTTCAAAATGGCAATGGTGGAGTCCGTGGGTTTCCTGGAAAATAGTGATCAAGGATCGAGGATCGGGGATCAAGGATCAAGGATCAAGGTTCGGGGACCAAGGATCAAAGATCAAGAAATAAAAACTCTCAAAATCCCTAAACCTGGGGACGACTGCTGAAAGCCATGAAAACCTTTTCAGGCATTAAAACCATTTTATGAGCGCAGTGTCTACATCAGAGATTCAAATTTCGTTGTGTTTGAAAGCTGAGTGATAAAATTCTAAGATTCTTGCTCGCTCATCAACATCCAGAAAAATCGTCTCCAGCTGAAGCCATGAAAGTTTTTTTTACAAAGAGATAACGTTTGGGAAGCCCTTACTGCACAGTTGAATGGTTTATTTTAGTTTTAGTAGTCTTTTTTTGTTTTGTTTTTTCTTGTTATGCAGAAAGCGATTAATGCCGTCTTTTCTTTTCCAGTTGTATTTGTCGTCCTATCTATTCCGTGACGTAAAGTTCCAGCGGTTATATCACAATGTGGAAGACTAAGCCCGATTTCTAGTCACACAATGATGTTATCTGAAAAGCCCCGCATGCCATGATGAAAATCTGTAATATATTCACAGGGAGCAGAGGAGCCAAATTTGACCTAATACGCGTTCGATCTTTGAGCTTAAAATGCGCGCTGTGTCTTGCGTTATTCGATCTGTTGTTTTCGAGTTTTTCCCCCAGCGGGACCCCAAGCGTAATCGGCGCTTTCCGGAAAGCGTGAGCTTTCCGAGCGAGGCACGAAGTGCCGAGAAGAAAAAGGGACAAGGGAAGAAACATAGTACCACGTGATTCGTTGGATGTGGACCGCAACATACTGGTGACGGAAGTAAAAACTCCGAAAGTGACATGCCGTCAATAAAACGGAAGTTATGCCAACCGTTCAAAATAGACCTTGTCACGGTTTTTCCAAATTTTTATATTGGCCTGACAGCAAAAATCCATCGACACTGCTGGAAAAAGCATCTCAAAATTAGCAAAGTGGCCGAGTTTAAAAGCGATATCTTTTAAAATAGTGGAGATATAGCTCCGCAAAGTCGACCACAGGCGGCCCAAGCTCACTATTAGATAACCGGGACGTGACCCTTGCTTTATGAGCGGTATTGTGTTACAAAGATTCGATTTATAAAGGTTTGTATGGGAACGCAACGGTTTTGCTTCAAAACTTAAAAATTCGAATCTTATGTGAATAAAATTGACTTACCCTGTTGCTGTGTTGTATTCTTTGTTGTTTGCTTGCTCCTCGGGGAGATTTAGCGCGATTTCGGCAAGTTATCGTTATTTCGGTGCTCCACTGCAGTGGAGTGGAGCACACCTCTCGTATGACGTATTTCCGTCACCAGTATGTTGCGGTCCACATCCTACGAAAGTCAACTTTGAACGCCATAAAGAGCGATCACCGAAAAGAGCATTTAATGGATCTCTTCATCGAAATTGTTGAAAAGCTGTACAGAGAACGTCCATATAAAGCTACATGCCAAAAATCAGAACTTTTTATTGAATCAAAAGCGAGTAATCGGGGATCAAAAATTCGGCTCAAATCTGTTTCCTCCCTTGTCTCTCTTCTTGCTGCGTAACGATTTTGTGGCGCCCACAGTCAGCAATTTGCGGTTACCCAACCGAAAGCTCCGATTACGCTTGGGATCCCGCTGGGGCGAAAAACAGACTCGTAGATCGAACGCGTAAAGGTCAAATTTGGCTCCTCTGCTCCCTGTGATATATTTTGCGCGTTTTAATAACAGTTATCCAGATTACGACAGAGACATTTATCTTCCTCCCAATAATATTGTTTGTATTTTATTGTCTGAGTCTCTGAGTCGGCTCCTGGCTATGAGTACGCCGTGACGGGTGAAGACTTAACAATAACAATCAGACAATGTACATAAAGCAAATCAAAAATCATGTCTCAAATTCCAATACCGAGAACTAAAGGCCACTGCGTTTACCTTTTTCCTTCCTGTTTTTTTTTCTCCTTGGCTATCCTATCTAAGAGTTCAAAATATTACTCTCAATTGACATCCGGATCGTCTCTCATCGTCGAATACAATACTTTGTTTGTCTCTCTATAGATGCTTTAATGTTTAAAATTGCTTTTTATATTCATTCTTTCATTTTTATGTTTTTTCTTTCTAACACCCATGACCCACGACTTTTTACCCACGACCCACGACTTTTTACCCACGACCCACGACATTTTACCCACTACCTACGACTTTTTACCCACGACCCACGACTTTTTACCCACGACCCACGACCTTTTACCCACGACCCACGACCTTTTACCCACGACCCACGACGTTTCACCCACGACCCACGACCATTAGCTACTCCCTATATGAATATCAGTCGAATTTTCTTAACTTTTTTAACTACATTGTATTTAATTTTAACTTTTAAACAAACATTTTTATTATTCTATAGTTAGGTATAAATTTTAACATATATTTACATATTTTATCTTTTTGTTATACTTTCATAGTTCAGTTATACACGACCCCACAAGCTGTACAGCTTTAATTACTAATCGTGTCTAAATAAAGGTTTTACATTACATTACATTACAGCATACTGATTCTTTTTATGGTGTATCTGATCAGTTATCAGTTATTGGAAAAAAATACTATATTCCTACCTTTACCAACATGATTTCCATTTGTTTGCTTATCCTTTGTTTTCAACTGGTTTCTTGATGATGATGAACTACACTGACGAGGTATCCTGCCAGAAGGAACAGAAAGAACGTAGAGAAAAAAAAGCCCTCAGGGCTTCTTGTTCTACCAACTCAAACCAATGTTTGAATTGCTCTGAACAAAGGATGTTCAGTTTAGCTTGATTTCAAGATCAGACAAGTTTGTTATGTTCCAAGCACAGCTTTATTGTTACCTTAGCAACTATACATCATGCATGGTTACTAGACAAGAAAAAAATCCATTTGTTCTTGCCATTACTTTTCGACTTAACGCGATTCATTACTGACGATTTCAGTTGGTTAAAGCTTACCTTGACTTACAGATAACAAAAATAACTTTTCATAGCCCGTTAAGTTGCAAACTATTTTTCACCTTTATTCTAGCGTATTTTGACAATTGTTTTGATCTTACCCATGCACCTCATTCAAATTACTACCAATGTTTCTTCCAACTGATTAAAAAATGAAATGTCTCACGATTTTAAATTAACACAGTCCCCGTTGCGAATAAAATAAGAAGTTTCTATCCTACTGCTAAACGTAAGTCCTTTTTCCGTTCGTGGCTCTATACCCACTTGTACACAGCGCTGTTGATGTTGCGTTTTCTTTTCTGACTGTCGTAATAGTTTGCCACTGCCAGGTAGGTATGACCTTTGTACTTAAATGACGTCATGTCAAACGCTCCGTGTGTTGGAAACTCTTGGTACTTGATGAACCGCGCTCCAGAGGCCTGATACACAACTGACTGAGTGTTGTGTTTCTGACTGTCACCATGGTAATTGGCCACACCCAGGAACGTTTGACCGCTGATCACAAATGGATGCCAGGCCATAGCTCCACGAGTAGAAATGGACTGAAACAGAACGAACTTGTTGCCATCCCACTTGTAAATGAAGGAGTCGGTATTGTATTTACTTCCAGAGTAGTGGTTGGCAAAGGCGAGGAAAGTGTGGCCATTGATGATGAATGATTTCGCATCCCATGCTGCATAAGTCTGAAGAGACTGCAGTTTAACAAAGTGTCCTCCTGACCACTTGAACACAGTCGACTGAACAGAATACTTCTGTTGAGAGTTGTAATGGTTTGCAAATGCGATGAAAGTGTCATTGTTTATTACAAAAGCTTCACATCCCAGGGCACCTTCAGTTGGTATCTCCTGAAACTTGTAAAACTTGCCGCTGCTCCATTTGTAGATGACTGACTTTATAGAATGGGTACTACCATCATAGTAGTTTGCCACTGCGAGATAATTTTCGCCATTTATCTTGAAAAATGTGAAGTGACCTGCTCCTTTTGTAGGTATTTTCTGAAAGACGACAAACAGCTTTCCATTCCACTTATAAATTACTGAGTCCAGTCGGTACGTTCCATCGTAATGATTAGCCACAGCAAGGAAATGTTTATCAGCGATTGAAAAGTATTCAAGGCCACCATAAGGTCCTCTAGTTTGTAGGGTCTGATACAAAACAAATTGTCCAGTTGACTCGTCCATCTTATAGATCATGGAGCCTGTCTTGCGTTTGTTAATGTCGCCATAATAGTTTGCAAAAGCAAGAAAGAGACTCCCATCAATGGTGAAATGTTCCACATCTGATGCTCCTCGGGTTGGTAGATCTTGAAATTTCTCAAAGAAGTGAAAACTGGTTGAACAACCTATGTTAAAATGAAAACACAAGAGAAAGCCTGTAAGCGAGTTTTGGAGAAAAGCTGGTTTTATTCGCTGTTATCGGGGTCTTACTGAATAAGGGAGCATAATATAACATAAAACTGAAAATTGTCAAGTTGTACTTATTCATTGTCCATAGTATCACGCTCTATTTTGTTTTTTTTTTCACGAACGTTTTGAGAACGCAAAATACTGAATTTGTTTCTACTGCCATAAGACGTTTCCTTTGCACATATCAATTGAGGCTTTCATGAGCGCTTTATTAACAACCACATTCTCCAGAACGTATATTTAATGGAAATGTACATCAGCTTTCCCCTTTTAACAAACGAACAAAAAGATACAACAAGTTTTGATCTCCGTCTAGAGTCGCTTTGTGATGTTGTCTCACATCACCTTTGCTGGACTAGTTAAACCTCTATACCTCCCAACTCAAAAGCTTTTTTTGATTGGACAAGAACGTATCACGTGCCATGGGTCAAAACAGTCTAACTCGCTTGGGCGATCGAACCTCACTAACTCCTTAAAGACTCTCTGGCGACCAAGATGCAACGCGCGCATCAGCTGAGGTTCCGTATGATATGAAACCTTCATTTTCCCGTCGTCTGTCGTTCGCTCGCAAAAATCGCTCTGGATCAGAGCCATCTTTCGACTAACATGCCGGTTACACAATGTTAGAACATGTAGCTGGGGCTTAACACGTGATCAGGTCGTGCGCCTTGAAACCGCGGCAAATTTGCATTTGTAATTTGTAACAGTCATTTTGAAATAAACTTGACACCTTTATATTTTTTTCTATTTTTGAGTTGGGAGGTATAACAAAACACTTAAGTAATGCTTCACATAAGAACTATCGTAAACTTCATTGTTCTGCGGCAATGGCTCTTTCCCACATAGAATATCTTTGATTTTAAGATTAGAGGAGGGGCTGATGGTTCATAATTATATTTCATTATAAAAATACAGAAAATCCATTTGCGTCAAACATATTTTAGGAAATGTTCGTGCTTAACCAATCAGAATAGCAGAAGACAATAGCTTCTAATTTTGCTTCTTTGATGAAGTTCCCCAAATACAATATCTTTAAAAAATTGCATGTTGTGCGATTGGGTCTCAAATTACTTAAAACATTTAGACTTTATGCACCTTGAACCTTAACTTTTTGCGGTTTTCGAGTCTCGGCCAATGAGATCACTAGTTGTAACAATGAAAATAGTTGACATTCCATCGTGCATTGCCGTTCAGCACTATCCTTCTTATGCGGATCATTACTTAATAAAGTGGTATTGGTAGTTGTTTAGAATAAAATTACCTTACCATCACATGTTCCAGGCATTCCTTTCTGTCCATGTTGTCCTTTTTCTCCTTGTGATCCTTTGTGTCCAGGAGATCCTTTCTCGCCCTCCGTAAAAAAGGTAAAATGTACGGCAAATTTATTAACGGAACAATTAACAAAAAATGTAGTGGGATCGTCCAGGTTAGTGTAGTTCTGTTGTTGTTATTGTTGTTGTTAACAGTGACTGACATTTTGAAAGCTTGAGCAGAAGTCATCTTCAGAGTCATGTTTTAGAACACTTTTATTTTTCTTGCACCGATTCACCATGTTTAGCTCAAGTCATTAAATTATGAAGCATTCTATCAGTTTGAAATATTTTAAGGAAGAAAACCACAGGTACATGTAACCCAAGCTCCTGGTGTGAGAAACCGTGTATTTAGAGTCTTTGTGAGTTTTGAAATGTGATCATCACATCACTGAGGCGTAACGTAACAACTGCGCTTTATGTCAAAGTTTTAATTCCACTGATTTCTCTCTCTCTCTCTATATATATATATATATATATAGAGAGAGAGAGAAAATCAGTAAAACTAAAACTCTCTGGAATCGCTCCAAAATGGCCCAAGCAGACACAAGTAATCCCGGAAGTAATACATCTGGGAATCAAGGTAAGGCATTTTTATTGTATTTTTATTTCTGATACTGTTCCTAATAATATGTTCATTGAATTCCCATAAAAACCTTTATAATTATTTTGCGCAAATGTACGCAACATGGCTTCTCACACAAAGCGCCAATGTTATGACGTTACACATAAGTGACGTGATACTCATATTCATATTATAAAACTCAAAGACACTCAATATATGGTTTGTTACACTAGGAGCTTGGGTTAGTTTGAGCAAACCACTATAATTTTATTAAAACAAAAAACAGAACACTCCAGTTTTTTCATCCTATACATAAATAAAATTCTCAGAAAAAATATACCGGTATTAAGAAATTATTGAAATTTTATGGTGGTTTCTTGGTGTTGCAGATGGTGTGATCACCAAATGACGTAAAACAAACGATTCAAAAGACACTGAACAATACCCACACCACAACACAAAAGCTAACCAACAATGGCTTCCGCAACACCAAGAAACACCCAATTTTATATACATAGTTTACTACCCGTAGTGTTGATACATGTTTTAGCACTTCAGGAAAAGAAAATTCTCTTTTCTAACAAAAAGGTACAAAACTGCGGCTCAAATAGAAGTGAAAGTTTAAAATTGTTTAGAAAATATCTTCTTGGGTTAGGAAGATTAATTTCTATATTATTTTAGTTGTCTTTTTAAAAAATGCAAATCACAGTGTTTACTTTTATGCTAACATTGCCGTTGTTTCCTCCTATGCCTGGTTCACCCTTCTCTCCCTTAAAACATAAAATAATTAATTATAACATTGCCATTGTTTCCTCCTATGCCTGGTTCACCCTTCTCTCCCTTAAAACATAAAATAATTAATTATAACATTGCCGTTGTTTCCTCCTATGCCTGGTTCACCCTTCTCTCCCTTAAAACATAAAATAATTAATTATAACATTGCCACTGTTTCCTCCTATGCCTGGTTCACCCTTCTCTCTCTTAAAACATAAAATAATTAATTATAACATTGCCGCTGTTTCCTCCTATGCCTGGTTCACCCTTCTCTCCCTTAAAACATAAAATAATTAATTATAACATTGCCACTGTTTCCTCCTATGCCTGGTTCACCCTTCTCTCCCTTAAAACATAAAATAATTAATTATAACATTGCCGCTGTTTCCTCTTATGCCTGGTTCACCCTTCTCTCCCTTAAAACATAAAATAATTAATTATACAACATTGCCACTGTTTCCTCCTATGCCTGGTTCACCCTTCTCTCCCTTAAAACATAAAATAATTAATTATAACATTGCCACTGTTTCCTCTTATGCCTGGTTCACCCTTCTCTCCCTTAAAACATAAAATAATTAATTATACAACATTGCCACTGTTTCCTCCTATGCCTGGTTCACCCTTCTCTCCCTTAAAACATAAAATAATTTATTATAACATTGTCACTGTTTCCTCCTATGCCTGGTTCACCCTTCTCTCCCTTAAAACATAAAATAATTAATTATGACACAAACTCATACGAAGAATCATTCTTGGTTATAAAAGCTTCCATAAAGGAAAAAATATTAATACTGTAAGGCTTAAACTCCTCTGGGGGGGGGGGGGAGGGGGTACTCTCATATTACATACCGGTAGCTATATGGTTATGTGCCGCTGTGAAGGGTATGCTTTTTTCAAGCAGTTTAGTCTGGGATAGGGTATAGAAATTAGAGAGTTGGTCTAGAACAGGGTATCATTTGCCAAGAAAATGGTCTGGTATAAAGAATTATCTCAGAAGAGAATGAGGCTTCGCTATAAAATGGAAATAAAATCGCCGCAGCAATACTGTTGACAGATGGTTTTCCATTAAAAACACTAACAGCGATACAGTTCTAAAAGTAGCAAGTCTGGGATAGGGTAGGGATTTTTGTTGTCTGGTCTCCAGAAGGATTTACTAGTAAGTAACGGAAGAGTATTCTTTAGATTGTTAATAATATTAATTTAAGTTTACATTGACAAAAAAATACAGAACATAAAATACCTTAATCCCAGGATTTCCATCCCATCCTGGTGTCCCTGCTTCGCCTTTCTCTCCCTCAAAAATTGGAAAAGTATAATTTGGTTACCATGGTAACAAAGTTGATGCACTTTAGTTGGTGAGATAAGTGGCTTGAATATGCCATAATAGCACCCCTTTCTTCCTTCTTGTAGAAACAGCCAGAAGAGTAAGTTAACTTAATTATCCCACAGACCAGTGAGAATAAACTCGTCTCTGTATTTGGTAAATTCTCCAACAAACTGAAATTTTACAACCCTAATTTTATTCAAGAGATTTTGATTATAGCTGCATGTATGTACAGTTTCACTTTTCTGTCACAAAGCACTAATATAAACCTTCACTTCTAAAGAAACATTATTTTTTTCCTTTAATTTTAACCATTTTGTAGACAAGTTTCCATTCCAAAAAGGGACCTTTTTGTATCAGTATTGGATATTGGTACCATAATCAAAGTGATAAGCTCACCAGACTTTGACTGTTTCACAGTATGCCACTATGTGATTCGTTAGGTGATGCCAGTGAGGAAAAAGCCAAAACGATATTAGTTTGAGTTGCAAGAACTGCCCTTTAACTTTTATCCTAACATTTGAAAATAACTACTTTATTGACCAACCTTTCCTCTACTTGTTCCATATCTTGTCCATCGCGGCCATCTTTTCCTGTGTTAAAAACAATGATCCAAAGGAAATGTGAAAAGGCGTTAAACACTTACTAGCCATCAAATGTCAAGTGTAAATTGAAAGTTGCAAGCTAAGGCTGTTTGTACAAATTTTTGAAATACAGCTGACGACATGGAAAAATACATGTACACCTGTCGCAGTAATTCTCTATTTTATTAAAGTCACTGGGGCCCAGTTCTAACTGTAATATCCGAGGAAAATCCAGGTCACTTTAATATCAATTGACAGAATTGCAAATCAAAGTAAATTTTGTGTAATTATTGAGTTACCTTATTGGTAAATTATCTGATATCTGTTTTAATTATCAGAGCCATTATTATAATGTACATTTTATATCTGATTTAAATTTCACTAATGTAGCTTCTTTTATTGCTGATACCGGTAGTTGTAAGCCAAGTTCGTCTTAAAATAACAAAAGCTTCTAAAAACGCATAGTCTTCAATGCACCTTATCTAGAAAACAAGCATGGTGACCAGGGTTGTCATAAAGTTTTGAAGTAGCCGACTGTATTGTCGGAGTAGGCGGCCGAGGTAGGGGAAAATACCATCTCTTCTAATGAACAGTCCAGCTGAGTATCCGGCCGAGATAACAAAGATGATGGTGATTTTCGCCGGCAGCCAGCTACTTTTGACAACCCTGATGTATGGTGACCCCCCTTTTCTTGGCCTTTTTGGCAAAAGTTGATCTTTATTTACTGCATGGCAAATTTTAAAAAAATATCTGTACATAGCAACATTTTGGGTGTGAACGTCCTTATAAATATTTTTAATATTGTGATACCTGATAAATAAAGGTGTCTGTCTGTCTGCCTAGCATCTTGACTCTGTTTCTTAGTATATCAGGGATGGAAATAAGGGAAAACAGATTGATAGGTGATTTTTTGCGAGGGTGTAAATGATCATGCACCCCCCCCCCCCCCCCCCCCCCCCAAACACGTCTCGATTTACTAGAAAACCAGAAGGAAATGGAAACTCAGCTACTAGAAACATCAGAAAGTTTGCCGGCCGATGGCTCCCAAGATCTCTCGTCTGTTTTCGACTGCCATCTTTCATTGGAGGCAAATACCATGAACATGCTGGTGAAACTGGATGAATTTGAGGAGAAACTGAATTTGAGACATTGACTGCACATTTTTTCATTTACAACAGCTCTTTTAAGAGCCACAACACCCATAAAAGCTTTGTCCAATGTCCAGATAAGATTTAATTTGATTCTTGTGAAATTTTATTATTTTATTTCATTTTTGGCTGGCAAATTTAATCGGTAATTACCGATCACCGGCCGTTATTTCCATCCCTGTATACGTTAGTATATTTTAATCACAGTAAATTAGCTGTTCATTGAATGCTAGAACTTTAGCTGGTCCACTACCCCATGTATAAATGGAGTTTTTTTTAGTGTTGTTTATCTTCATATATATTTAAAAGAAATTATCTGACCTGGCGACAGTAATTTTTGGTTGCTAGCTCCCCAATATTATCCCAATATTAAATTGCCCCAATATTATCATTGGAGATCTATTTTTTTAGTCTTTCTGTGCTCATCATGATTCTAAAATTCAACACCTGATTTAATTGCTGTGCAATTTTTAATTTATAGTTACTTTGCATCAAGAAAATTACTCAGTTCATTTAAAACTGTGATAAATAATTCTATAAACAAACAAAATTGAAGACATTACCATTCGTACCATCACGCCCATCTTTTCCTGTGCGAGAAGAAAAAATAATTAATGCAAGAGTCTTCATTTGAAACTAATGCTCTACTGGCAGGGAAATGAGAAGTGATTGAAATCAAACAACCAGATGTCATGAGAAATTAAGCTTAAATGTGGCAAACTCACCATTTTGTCCATCTTTTCCATCTTTGCCTGTCAAAAATTGGATCAAGTAAGGAAAACTGAAATAATTTGAGATCATTTGATTGCAAAACCACACAGCAAACTCAATATCGACTCACTGCTTATATGAACATATTTTGGTAATTTTGGGTTACATACCATCTTTACAGCAACCACCATGTGGAACAACTTCACAGCTTTTTGGTTTTGTTATGGAACCATTTGTCTAAAACAGATTGAAAAGTTATTCTTTTAAATGAAAAAAATATCTGAAGGTGGTGTTTATTTTTTAAATACATGTACTAAGCACAACAAAAAATGGACCCCACCACAAAAAAAAAAAAAATTCTGACAACTCTTGTCAAAAATAACCCCTGAATATGCACTGTCAACAAAATTAATTACCCCCCCTCCCATTCCACTGCCAGGCTGTGACCCAAGACTGTAGCAAAAAACTACTGTATTCTCAACTTGAAAGACAACCCATTTCTTCCATATATACATATATATATATATATATATATATATATATATATATATATATATATATATAAATTTCATTGAATGCAGATCAGACTTCAGAAGATATTCATTCGTTTAATGCTACAGCACTGTTTCGTATGGTCAAAAGATGACCACACTCATCAGGCAATTTTAAAAAATTGCCTGATGAGTGTGGTCATCTTTTGACCATACGAAACAGTGCTGTAGCATTAAACGAATGAATATCTTCTGAAGTCTGATCTGCATTCAATGAAATTTGTCTTTGCTCCTCTAATGAATTAGAGTTGAGCGCTTTTGAAATCCATTCTACTGAACTGTCATAGAATATATATATATATATATATATATATATATATATATATATATATATATATATATATATATATATATATATATATATATATATTAGAAGACACTCTGATCAACTGATTCAACTTGGCAGACTTGTTGATCAGACTGTCTTCTAATATTTATGCTCTAGTTTTCCTATTGAGCACTCTGACAGCAGTTCTGCAAATCAACTAATATATATATATATATATATATATATATATATATATATATATATATATATATATATATATATATACATTTTTAAAACAACTTTAGTGGCTTACAGCATTGCTGCAATTAAAAGCGTGATCCCTTCAATAATAAACAATCCTTATGCACTTCCATTAATCGCCAATATCTCTGTTAAATTTTAGCGAAATCGGCTTTCAAACGTTCACAATATAACGTTTTTCAAAGTGACACCGCTGCTAAAATTTTGTCTTATGAATTTATTTATGGCCAGGTATCCGCCGCGACCTTAAAAGAACAGTCTGCTAGGATCAGCATACCAAACAATTTACTTTAATGCAAGAAAAACATTCACGGTGAATCATTTCAGACACTCAAACTAGAGAGACGGAAACTTTTTTTTCTTCAATGAAACTACAACCCAGAAACATTTAAAGAAACACAATGTGGAGGGCTACAACTTAAGGTTAAACTAAATGAAATCCTCCAAACTACCATACCGGCTTCAAATACAAATAGAGTAAAATTTGGTCAAAAACAGGAGCCTATGATCCATTAAAAGATTGCCAAAACAAGAAAAACTCACAGGCTTACATAAATGTACCAACTTTTTTAAATTGGTAAAATCTAAAACCATTTTTACTAATGTAAATTAAAAAAAGTTTAATAATTATTATTAGAAGTCGTCATAACACACACACAAAAAAAAAACACAAAAAACATACACCACCAACTTTCAACTGATTTAGAACATTGTAACCCCCACTCTATCTATTTGGTATCTGTACCTGCAGTGGACACTCAGGTTTTTAAACATCTATTTCCTTTTTGCTCTTCTTCGCCAATTTAATTCTTTTCTTCACTTCCCACAATATTACATTTATATTAACAAGCTATAAATTTTGTATCTTCCCTTTGAAATTAATTTCCCAGATTTTAACTGCTGCTTTCATTTTGGCAAAAATGCAGTTTTATATTTTAAAAAAATTCCAAATAGCTTAATAAAGCTTAAATTAATAAACGAGATGGATCTGTCTTTGATATCATTTTACAACAAACTCAGTTTTCTCTCATGAAGAAGAGAACAAAATTGTCAAAGGAGTCAAACTGATATTCAAACGTTTGGTCGTCCGATCCGAATTTTTTATCCAAAAAACAGGTCTAAACTTGACCAAAAAATTGTAATAAAAACAACTGCAGTGCAGAAGATGACCCAACTAACTCGTATGATAGTATCATACTTACTTTCTCCGATTTGTGATAAGCTTTTCCATTCTAAAATTAATACGCGATTTTGAACCGGAATGTCGCTGACTCTCCTTAAAAACTTCTCTCATAAAAATATCAGCTGCTTGGGCATTATTCTGAGACTCAAACACTCGTATTTTGAGCGAAATAAATCTAAATCAGCGCCTCGGCCAAGAACACACAATCAAATACTGAGGGTTAGCAAATTATTCGCCAGGCGTTAATTTCTATCTTAAGAGAAGACTGGGAATGGGAAGCCAAGATTGTCACTCAAGCATGTCACTCACTTTTTATCATGAACTGAATACTACGCGCTCTGTGATTGGCCGTTGCCTATGAGCTATCAGAGCAAGCCTCGAAAAATGTTTAGCAGGAGCTGTTTTTTAATACGAGCAAGAAAAAACCAAGACGAAAAGTGTTCTTGGCGACTTGAAAAATACCTAAACTGGAACAAATCTTCCAACAGTCGAGCGCTAGGAGGCAACTTCGTAATTTTACTATTTTTATTTTTCTGTTCATTGTATAAAACAAATAGATTCCATTTGGCCGTGTGTCTGTTCAGTTTATATCACAGATGACGTCAAAATGTGGTAAGAACAAAAAAGTGGCACACGAGCCGCAGGCGAGTGTGTCACTGATGTTCGTACCACATTTTGACGTCTTCTGTGATCTATAACTGAACAGACACAAGGCCAAATGGAATCTGTTTGTTAAATAAAACTTTCGAGGTTTTTCATCCCGATCAACGATGAAACTGCGCGCAGAAAATTTATACTGCTTTTCGCAACTTTACTTTTATTGAGAGTTTAATGAACAGACAAGAGAATTTGAACAGAACCGTGAGAAGCACAACTGATCTGATAAAAAAGAAAGTTGAACGTAATTAATTTACCTTGGCGCACCCAAGTTGCTGTTCAGAAAAATTTCCAGATTTATTGCCGTAAGATCAGAAAGAAAGTCCTCCTTTTAGTTCAAAACCGAGATAAATGTTACGATCGATATATTAAAGACAAGCTCAAGGGGATAGTGTGTAAACACAGTTTCGGGATCTAGAATTTAACTAACTTCACCAATAAGGAACAATTTGAATGTTATAAGGACGTGTACTTTACCTGATTTGAAGATTTGTTCTGCGATGTTCCGAAGGAACCGGCCAAGAAAATGGCCAAAGCCAACAAGAAGAACAAACGAAACATCTTCACTCTCCGCTCCTCACAAGTGAACTGACGATATTAAACAAATTTGTTCGTGTATAAAGGATAACTTAGAGTTCCGGTCTTTGGTTTACTTTATTGTAGAACTTGAAAATATACAAGATTGAAAACCTTTTGTGAGGGTGTTTACATCTCTGACTTGTTAGACAAAAGGTGATCTTGGCATTGGAGGGGGGTGGGGGGGGGGGGTTACTCAACAAAGTTTTGTGCGGGGGGGATGCTCCTCCCTTTACCGTTTTTGACAGAAAACGCAACCCTTTTATATACCTTCTATAGAAAAAGGGTTCCCCTTTCACATACCTATAGAAGAAACACTGCATCTCTTTACTACACCTTTGAAATAAACTTTCTTATGGAACGATATCCACGAAAAATCACCAATTGTTTCCATTAGCACTACCACTAACGTCTGTTTGAGATATTTTGAAAGACTATTTTTATACCTCAATACCAGTTTTTCCTACCCTTTTCTATATTCAACTCGCGAAATCCCTTCCCTTTTAAGTACCCTCCAGCCTAAAAATGGCACCCCTTTCGGGCGGAGCATCCCCGTATAGTCCATGATCGGGAGTACCCCCCCCCCCCTCCCCCGAGTTGAAGACTTATTAACTCAGAGTCTAAAGTCGAAACCGTATTCCATTATATGTATTGAATTTGGTACACTGAGTTACTCAGTGTTTAAGAAAAATATATATTTTTATTCTACAAGACCTTAATGTTGACTGAAAAGGACCTAAATAAATTGTCTCAGCCGAATTATTAGGTTACATTTTTTAAATTTATTACCTATACTTCAAACTCATTTGTTCATCAGACCTGAATCAACAGCCTGATACTTGAAAAGTGCGCAAGAAATCTAGAATCAAAGTTATTGAGGGAATTTATTTCATTATTGTGTGTAAAGCGCCGAAAATAGCCGCGAGTGAATATGCCCGTTGCTTATTCCAGTCCTTTTCGCTAAAAGGGTTTGTTTCCAAAGAGTGGTACTGCCTCGGCGGGGAAGTAAAATACGAAAATTTTTAATCGACTTTGACTCGGTCTTTAAATACTGATTAAGGGGAAAATATCTCGAAAGTTCTCGTGATATTTGAAGTAAAAATATCAAAGAGCGAAAACTTATTGACTACGACAGTCTATTAAATCTTTCCTAGTATTCTGAATCTTATGAATTTTATCTTACGCTTTTAAAAAGCATTCAAGATAGAGAGCCGACAACAACTTGGTTTAACTAAACCCTTAAGAGCCAACCACCGTTTCAAACTCAAGTCTAAATCCGCAACATTAAATAGTTACAAATATTCTTTTTTATTCGCATAATCGACGCATGAAATAAATTGCCAAAAGAAATCACCGAAGCAGAAAATTTGAACATTTTTAAGAACAAGCTCAGACGCTATTTATTTTAAATTTATTTTATAGTTTGAAATGTGATGTATATATTTTTTGTTTACAATTATGCTCTAGTTACTGGTCTCAGAGGGAGGGAGATAAACTAGAAAGGGCTAACCTCTTCCATCTCCTTTTCACGTTTTTTAATGAAATTTGTGAATAAACAATTGTTATTTATTATTAAAATGTTCAATGTGAATGGGGTTTTATTTGAATAAGTATATCAGCCATTTTAGAGAAATTCAAAAGTGGATCTCATATTAGGCCGGAATGCGGGATGGGAAATCGACTGTAATTACTGTTTATTGCACTGTACTTGTCTCTTTTTTCAGTTTTGCAAGAAGCGCCAGAACGTGCCGCCATCTCATTCAAAAGGGTTGAAAAATTACATGTTTGTTTTCTATTTTGACAACATTTCTTCCTTTTCACGCAAGGCTGCATCGTGAGAAAATCTATAAAAAAAAGCTATAATCTCAGTAATTGTGTTTTGGGGTAACTTGAAACGCTCGAGAAAAAGTGTTATCCTGTGAATATGGAATTTTACTTATAATTAGGGTAACTTCATATAAAAGACTGAGATTCATCAGACATGTAAAATAGGTTACGATTTTTGCAAATTTGGTTCGATTCTGCGTAATTTATGTCACTTGTTCTTTTCGATTGTTAGTCTTCTTAGTTTTGCGTTGTGATTTATATCAACTATTCCGTCAGTTTTTTATATGCACATCCTGTTTAAATCCAAAAGGGGGGATATAAATCCATGGAAGACCAGTTTGTAAAACCTCATTAGAAAACAAAATTATCGCTTCTATGTTTAAAAATATGTATATTGTATTGAATCACAATAAACAAAACCAAGCTTACCTCACAAAGCAATCACTAAAGATGGAAGGAGTTTAGAAGAAATACCCTTCGTCCTTCGACGAAACACTGGTAAAACTGCGATTAAAAGCTGCGTTCAGGCCATACTTTGGCTTTTGCTTGTTAAACTTTACCTTATTGAAAACAAAAAAAAAATGGTTCAAATTGCCACCAAATTAGTCCTCAAGCAAACAAAAGGCTGAAAAATTACGCGTTTATTGCTCATTCTGACAACCTTTCCACTTTGTCACGCAAGGCTGAGTCCCGTGGGCCCTTTAGGTTTTGCAATCGAGGCTGAACTGGAAACGAGGCAGGTTACGCATGTTGCGCCTGTTGAAGATTGACCACACATTGAAGGACTCAAGAAATATTCGTCTAATGAAGAACAAGAGGCTCCAAGCAGCCTTTACTCATGCGCATGCGTAAGAAAATTTTATGATATATTTGAAACATGATAAGAAGATGTCCGACCTGGAGATAAGTTACTCCTATCATTCATTCATCGTTCCTACAAACCACGTTGTTTACTATTGAATGTTTTGGAAATAAAGGCTGTACCACAATGAAGCCAGTGATTCTTCTAAGTCTTATATATACCAAACGTGAAGATAGTAATGTATGTAGGGTTGTAGGAGATGCTGTCGTGACACGTAAGTAACGCTCTTTTACCGGAAGTGACAGTAGCCGGAAGTCACTAAACAGGAAGTGTAAATGGCGAAGACATGAACCGAAAGTGCACAATTTAAAATATGCGTGCACAAATTTGCATGCAAAATCGTGACACAAAAAATAAAGATAATAACAAGAAAAATAATAACAAGAAAAACGGAGCCGAAACCTTACCTCATGCCGCTTCGCGCATGGGTAAAAATTGGATGTAATTGTATTTCAATATTTTTCGTAATCAGTGTGCTATTCAAGGGCCGAGTTGTGTGTTTTACGAGGTTTTGTCACAAGAGAGAATCTGTATAAGTTTATTGAAGCAACAAACCACTGGCGACAGAGAGCTTATAAGATGGGGGTACACCTGAATGCCTTTTTCCCGTCACTTGACATGGATTTAATGGAAATATATCGTTCACGTTTCAAGCAATTTAAAAACGCTTAGCACATCTCATGAATCTATGTTATGGGCTGTTTACCTGAATTTGAGCGAAATTTTTAGAGGTTTAAAAATCTTTTGAGAAAAACTATTTCCTCCCAAACATACCTAAAAATCACCCAAAAATTTACAAAACAATCCATAACATAGATTCATGAGATGAACAAAGCGTTGTTGGATTCAGTGCTTGAAACGTGAACAAGATGTTTTCATTAAACCCATGTAAAGCGGCGTAAAAATGGCATTCAGGTCTCCCCCGCCTTAAGATTTCGCCTTTTTCACAGAAATTTGTTTTGATCTTGAAAAAAGAAAGAAAGAAAGAAATTAAGAAATTAAGAAAGAAAGGAAAGAAAGAAAGAAATTGAAATTTTCTATGTTTGCGATTTTGCTTTAGATTCGCAAAAGAAAGAAATGAGGCCAAATTGTTAGACACTCAAAAAAGTCCTTTCAGTTTAAAACCAGACCCCATAAATGTCCAACGGCTCAGAACCCCCAAAAAGCCCCCCATAAACGTCCTCGCCAAAATTGTTCACCCCAACAAGGTCACCACAAAAGTCTTCCTATAACAAATTTCAAACCAAAATGGTCTTCGCATCTCCACGTCACTTTTACACCTGAGTACCTCCCCCCAACTCCTGGGGGATTTCCAGTCCCCGTCACTATTACACCTGAGTACCCACCTCCCACCCCAACCCCTGGGGCTTTCCTCCCCGTCACTATTACACCTGAATACCCGCTCCCAACCCCTGGGAACTTTCCTCCCTGTCACTAATACACCTGAGTACCTACCTCCCCCATCCCAACCCCTGGGGGCTTACCCCATTCATTCCCAGGGTCGGATATTGGGTTAATCACCTTTTAATGGATGTGGATGAACTTCTTTAGTGTGACTGTTAAGATGAAAGCTGTCGAGTGGTCACTTTCTTATTATATTATGTATTGGGATTTCCGTATAACCCCATACATTAGTTATGCATACCTTTCTTAAAACTGAAACAACAGAACACCTAAAGAAAAAAATAGGGCACACATGCATAATTAATGCATGGGGTTATACGAAAATCTTACCCATTTGAATGGTTACACACTAGGATTTCAAACCCCCAAACTAAAAAATTAGAACCACCTTGAACAGCATAATAAACAGTACTACAGGACAGTACTGCTCATTAGCTTTTTGGAGGCATTTGAATAGTCACACTTTGGATTTTACCCTCAAACTAAAAAATTAGAACCACCTATTACAGATTTTTCCTTTGAATAAAACATGTTTGTTGAATTGTATTTTTAACTAAGTATTTCTCACAGGTACCCCAATGCCTTTTATTTTCATGTAGGTTTTACTTTCGATATTTTTGGGCAAAAGTGTAGAATACCCGGCCATTTATTTGCATGTAATTGAATATGAATGTTTTCTTTTGTTTTCATATGCCTCGTTCTTCCAAACGTTTAGGGATATCATGATAAATTCTTTATTTTCAAATTGCCCATAATACACTTTGTTTGCCCCCCAAATTTTGCAAAAAGTATTGTTTGTAAATGCTCTTGGGAGGCCTGCATATTCTCAAGAGCATTTCAGAACAATTGTTTATGCAAAATTTGGGCGGCAAATAAAGTGTATTATGGGCAATTCGAAAATAGGGAATTAGTGGTCGGGTGTTCTAAAATCGCTCCTTTTTGCACATCTTGAAAGCTTCTTGAAAAAGTCTACGATAATGAATGCTCTCTATTGTCTCAAGTCGAAGCTTTGTACTTGACCCTGCTTTTCCAAAATATCGAAAACAATTCTTGGTTTGCACATGACGTCACGGCGGCCATGTTGGAGGACACCTACAAAAGAATTTTGATGAACTTCTTTTGTTCTGGTACCAACATGGCCGCCATGGCCTTTGTCATTTCAGTCCGACAGGACTGAAGGTCACGTGATTGCAAACCATCAATTAAACAGCGTAAAATGTACCAACCGGCAATTTTGCACGAATTTCGCGAATTCTTTAAAATAAAAGACATCAGGATAACTAGAAATTACCTGTTATAAAAAAAGTTGCTTCCAGTGAAATGCATCGAAAGCGTTGATCCACGTGCTTGGAACCAGAACCATTACTCGGATGTGGCAAAGCTCTGAGTACCCGTTTCGCGTATTCTGAGGCCATGCTCTATTCTTAACGTCATGGATGGTTTCCAGTTAGAAAAAGCGGCGCTCACTTGGATTTTTTCCTTCAAAGTAACTACATTAAAACGGCAATGATGTTCACCTTCGTTCGCCATGCTCGTCGAGGTAAAAGGTGACGGGAAGAAAGAAGCAATTGAATATTCATTTTAAAATTCAAATCAATTTTCTTTGCACGTGCAACTGTTTCTTTTCCAAAGTTTTGATGATATAATTTATGCCTCGGGGAATTATAAAACCGGGCACAAAAAAGACAATGGACACTTTTTGTACGGTCACGGAAGAGTGGAAAAATTTAACAAGGAAATACCGACAAGTTTGTTTGAGGCTGAGTTAGTGGGGGAACATGTGGAATCCGGGAGAAAATGAATACGTGATGAATTAAGAAAGGTGAATGCAAAAACTGTCTGGAACTATCGTGATGTGTTTTTTGTGTTAACTCTTTTATATCGTGAAAAAAAAATAACTTTTTTGGGTTACGTTCTGGGCCATCAGACGTTTTTGGGGTCTGGTTTTAGCCCAATAGGACTTTTTTGATGTTTGGTAATGCGCTTTTCAGGATTAAAAAGAAGTCTTGTATACTTTTGAATGTAAGGTATTGCGTAATTATAGGGGAAGATTTAGGAACTGACATTTACTTTGTCCCTTGACTGTAGATGCCGAACAAACAATACTTTTAGAAGGATAACTAACTTCTACAATAAAGTCTTATGTACTGAACATGTACACCTAGCCTCTGGATATTTAGGGCTGCCTTGAAAGAGCTTATTGACTTAAACTTTTATAGCCATGTACTTGTTGAATTAAGTAGGGGACAAAAATGAACCAAAATATGAACATATTTCTGAAACTGAAAGCAGAAAACCTATTGCCTTTATTTTTGCCACTTTTATTTAAACCTTAAAACACACTAAAGTGTGCGGATGAATATCAACAGTTGAACATACCCAGGGATCGGGTGTTAATGACGACACATCGTAAAAGTTCCCTACAAACACCCTTGTTAAGACGACTCCATTTGCAACGCTGTGGTGAACATGCAGAACAAGTCCGAAATAACCTTCTTCGACTATTGGAACTGCAATTAATTGCCAGGTCGAAAGGGACTCAGGCAAAGGAGTGGAGCAGATTTCGGCAACTGTAACATCTAGATTTTTTAAATAGTTTGAAAAGTTACATTCCCATTTTGAGAGGTGTTTTTTTTTTCACACTGAAGTTCTCATCCTCCTTCCGGATCCAAACGAAATATTCGAAATTTTTTTTGAATGACGGTGTGAAACGTGGGCAAATTCGTTCACCCTTTTCGTCTTCTCCATAAACAAGCCGCTCATAAATAATATGTCGGAGTTTCTCGATGTCCGGTACTCCTTCTATGACCATTTAAGCGTGGATTATGTGGCGGTTCGCTGGACGATCTTGCTGCCAAACTGAGTCATCTCCGCAAAAAGGAATACAGTTTCGAATGTACGATATATAACCCTCGACGATGTATTTAACTAGTTTCAAAATGGCCAACACAATCAGCACGAATTAAAAGACTAAAGACCAGAAAAGTCACAATGCTCTCCAACTTGTAGATCAAAGCACTTATTGCAATAGTCATAGCGAGATTTGTTCCTGTATACTGTTTGTGAATCTGTGGAGAACGAATGCTGAATACTCTTGATGGATGTATCGCCGACTTTTGTCCTTGTTCCTGCAAAGACGCGAGCGAAATCGGGAGACAAAAACTACCGTAGATCATAGACTGAAAACTGCTTCTAATGATGTGCCATTGAGTTTACGAAGTCCTCATTCATTTTAAAAGCAAATTGTCGCAAATTACATTACCGCTGTATATCCGCTGAAAATGTCCGTTTGGTTAAACCGCGGTTTTTTTTTTTATCGCTTTCCGCTCTTGCAACAAAGTATATTATCGGTGCTTGCGTTGCTGAGTGACACAAGGTGCGTTTCATTTTGGTCATCGGTAATGCCTGCATGCACGCATGCGTAAGAGCTCGGCTCTTACGCATGATGAGAGTAAAGTGGATCCATTACTAATAGTCAGAATTCCTGTTCGAAACCAACCGAATGCCGTTAAGAATACTTTATTCAAGAAAATTAATTCATATTGTAATGAAAAACACTTACGTGGACATTTAATAGGTCTTGCTTACGCGCATCAAGAGAGCTTGAAAAAAAGAGAAAATACAAGTCAAATATATAGGCATGAACTAGAAATACGTGTCTCGCAGAACCTCGCGAAGCTCGGGGGAGGGGAAACAGCAAAATTTTAGCGACGGGGAGGGAGAGAAGGGTCGTTACCTTTGGAACTTTGCGGTATTTAGTTAAGTTTAATCCCGGAAAAGTTTGCACTAATACTGAGCTAAGAAGGTTGCTTAGTGCACACGAAGGGTTTCTACACAAGGAATCCTTCATTATGAGGAAGGTACCTGGGAATTGAAATAGTTTTCAAATACAAGATGGCAGATCAGCCGACGCTTTTCCATTGGTTTATTTTTATTTTGCTGTGGGGACAGGTCGCATGAACAATGCATACGAGGCGACAATCACAATTTGTCTCATCTGGTCCCCGCGATCTGTCGCACGAAATTAAACCTATTTGGATTTATGAGGCCTGCCACAGGGACAAAATTCTGTCGCAGCAACAAGCATTTTTCTTTAAACTGAAAATGTGACACGGCAATTGCGACTGGAACCTGCTCCCATGTCATGTCTCTGTTAAAATTTAAGTTGTACTGTCGTATTGTATTTTCGTATTTCGACGACCATTACGAAAGATCTACCTTTCAAATAAACTGAAAGTGTCGCATTCATGATACTGCATAGTTACACAGTTGTTAGGTGTATTCCTACGGGGGTACACCTGCATACACACGTTACTAGTGATATGTGTACTCGAAGTGTACGGGCTACACAGTCATGAATATCACGGGGAATATCACGGCCCCCGCCAAGGGGCTGATAAAAAATTTAACATCTGACCAATCACAACATGCACAGAATCAAGAATCATCGACATTGACACAGGGTAAACAATCTTTCCGTTTTAAACCCCCTTGTTCGAGAGAACGCATGGTCAAAGAAGAAATTCACTTTGTTAAGAAAGAGGGATATTTTGCTTCGACCGTGGTAGAAGACAACTGCTCTTGAATTCAAACGACAAAATTATCAAGGTGAGCAATTCATTTGTCAGGGGCCGGGGCCGTAAGACCATGGAGGGTAAGTGTTAGGGTTAGAAACTCCCCTATAAAAGTGACGGAGGTGATCGTAAAGTCGTGCCTTTTAGGGTTCAAAATTCATGGTTTGGTACCACTAACAGTGTACCATTTAGGGTATTAAGTTAGAAACATGCATATAGGAACAACTTTTCAGAAATATTTGGTTTCACTTATGTGAGCTCATGTACAGAACGGGTTTCCGAATTCTCGACCATTTCCCCCCCTTCCCCCCCCCCGGATACCCGTTAAGGTGGTCCGCGTGATCTGTGATCACAAAAAAAAGAACATCGAATCCGTGAACTAGAAATGCATGCTTGTCATGATACGTGAAGTGTTTCTTGACAGAAACTAACTGACTTTCACGGTAAAAAATGTCCTCCAAAACAACGTAAACTCCTCCGGAGACAGACATAATTCATTGCAATTGTTTAACAAAATGCGCAAAAGTCGCGCATGAATGAATGAATGAATGAGCGGACAGCACACATGTCCGGTTTACGTTCTTTTCCCAGTAACATGGGACCTCAGCTCATAAATGAAAACATGGGCAGTATATAATATTAGGCAAAGAATAAGTGAAAAAAAAGCAATATGAAGGTTTTAACCACAAGGTCTCATAAGTGTTGATCCTGTCATCAAACTTTGCCTATTGTAATGGTAAGGATTTTTAATAACAATGCGGCTTCATTTCTTTTGTTTTATATTTGAATACCCGACTTTTTTAATGGTAATTTTTACTGCTACACGGCAAACTAAGCAATTAACTTGGAGACGATGTTTGTCGGCTGTTCTACCTAGAATGACTTAGAATTGCCTCAGGCCTCTTCTGAAAATCATGATTGCAGGGTTCTTTTCTTATTTGAATTTGGAGAGTGTATATTGTTAACAGCCACAAAGGCAAATAAAACCGAACGCTTTATTCGTTTATCTGCTTGGCCGGTAATTCCTTTTCCGTCGATATAATATTCATATGATATCTTTCATTGCCTCCACCTTTCCGCGATTTTCGAAGCCGAACCAGACAGACCCATGAACCGTGAAAGTAGAATATTTATTACATTGATTATCATATTTTATAGACGTCAACGGTGTGCGTAACCACCATATATCGCCGTTATTTGTCCGAATTGACTGACTTATTCCTTTTCACTCCGACCGGAGCATAGGGCCTCCACTGCAGCTTTCCATGCATCGACTCGAGTTTGTGCTGTCCGTTTCACTTCATTCCATGACATCCCGATGTCCTCATATTTCATCTGCATTGTTTTTCTCCACGACTTCGTGGGTCTGCCCTTCCTCCTGGCCCCTTGTGGGTTCCACTCAAAGGACTGGCGAGTGATGTTGGTGACAGGTTTCCTCAAGGTGTGGCCAATCCCCGTATGGTGACTTCAATTCTCTCGTGGTTGGTATGCTGCCACAAGTCCTCGTTCGAAATCCTCCTTGGCCACCAGACTCCCAGGATGTACCGGAGCTTGCGATTGATGAAGGCCTGAAGTTTGGCGATGATCCTCTTAGTCAGTCTCCAAGTCTCAAATCCATAAAAAGAGGACGGACTTGACGTTGGAATTGAAGATCCTCAGCTTTGTCCTTTGGCTTCAACATCTTCCTCGGTGCCGCCAGTGGTGGTTATAAGGCTATCAAGGTACGTGAAGGCCGTAACCTGCTCTAGGGCCTCACCTCCACAAGTGATGTATTCCGTGTTTACCGGGGACCGAATCCTCATCTCCTTGTTGGTCTTGGATGCATTCACTTTGAGCCCAACCCTGCAAACCTGTTCTTCAAGTGCCTCTAGCTTCTGTCTCACGTTTGTGATCATCTGGCTCAGCAAAACCAGATCATCATGGAAGTGCAGGTCTTCGAGCTCCTGAAGCAAGGTGAACTGGATCCCGGTCTTGGTATCTCCAGAGACCTGTCGGGCTACCCAATCCAGTGCCACAAGAAAAAGAAGGGGTTTTGTAGGCACCCATGACGGACCTCTGTATATATTTCAAAGCTAGGAGTTCTGTCATGTCTCCCTCGTGCAGAACTCTTGCTTGGAAACCCTTGTAAAAGACTTGGATTATCTTGACGACCTTCTCTGGAACCCCATAGTGCCTCACGATTTTCCAGAGCAAAGTCGACAAAGACCATGTACAGCCCGGTGTTCCACTCCAGCGTCTGCTCCACGATAATCCTCAGGGTTGCTATTTGGTCGCAGCGAATTCCT
>JAJGOT010000515.1:122500-232500 GCA_022457155.1 Cladopsammia gracilis | reverse complement strand
GTCCCTAGGAGCTCCGACTTCCGCAGTGCGTCTGCTAGCTAGTAAACCGTGAAAGTAGAATTATAATTACCACTGCAAAAAAGCCCAACACTGCAAAACTTTACCTGAAAGCGTTGTTTCACCTCTTGTATTATGCAGATAAGATTACTGGTTAATATCTGACAATTAATTACATGATTTGGTAACTAAGGTCGATATCATACCTTCGATTAAAACAGATCATTCCGCTACATTTCTAGAACTTGAAGAAATAAAATCGAGTGGAAGAGGAGCTGCCTTCTGGAAACAAGCAGGATCTTGAAGCACTGTACGAGGACCAGGTAGAAGGGATAATACTTCGCGCAAGAAGTAAAAAATAGTAAATATTTCTAAATCTCGAGAAACGTAACCATGTTAAAAAGCACGTAAGAAATCTGCCCATAAGCGGCGTAATGACACTTTTATGATTATGAATTCACAACGCCAATTTTATAGGAACATATATCGAAGTAAAAATGTTGATTTAGATGCCAATGTCGATGCCAAAATCGCGTCCAAAGTTACAGCGACCTGTATTGTTAAAGTTTTACGGGAAATTATTCATAGCAATCAAACTGGGTCGTTACATAGGGGAAGCTGCAAGATCGATTCTAGACATAATGGATTACAAGAAATCTTGTGATATTCCTGAAATGCTACTTTTTATACATTTTGGAAAAGCCTTTGACAGTTTGGAGTGGAATTTTATGTTTAAGTAATGCTCCACATAAGAACTACTGTAAACTTCATTGTTCTGCGGCATTGGAGCCTTCCCGAATGGAATGTCTTTGATTTCAAGAATAGGGGAGGAGCTGATTGTTTATAATTATATTTCAGTATAAAAATAAAGAAAATCCATTTGCGTGAAATAAATTTTAGAAAATGTTCGTACGTAACCAATCAGAATAGCAGAAAACAATAGCTAATAATTTTGCTTCTTTGATGAAGTTGCCCAATACAATTTCTTTAAAAAATTGCATGTTGTGCGATTGGGTCTTAAATTACATGAAACCTTTAAAAAATCAAACAAAATGTACCTTGAACCCTAACTTTGTAGAGGTCTTTAATGGAGTCTAGGCCAATGAGATCACTAGTTGTAACAATGAAAAAATTCGACATTCCATCGTGCATTGCCGTTAGCACTCTCCTTCGTATGCGGATCATTGCTTAAATGCTTAGTCTTTGGATTTGGAACCACTCTTACAAGATGGATAGAAACCTTTTACAGTAAAATAACAAGTAATATCATCAACAATGGAACACATTCAGCGAGTTTTGAAGTAAACGAAGAGTAAGGCAGGGCGACCCCCTCTCCTCCTACTTATTTATCATTGCCGTGGAGTATTTGGCATTCTCAAACTCATTAATAATTCATCAAGTTACAAGCCAATCAGGATACCCCAATTTGGTCAGGTGCATATGGTTTGAAACCCCGATGAAACACTGGACAGAGGCCTTTCCACGATAGTTTGATGAAATATCAAACTCTAGAGTTTCATAAAACGTCAAACCCATGTGGTACAGGGTTATCCTAATTTAAATATTAATGACACAAACACCGAAGTGAATAGACAAGCTTTTAATTACCGCTAGTAATCCCAAAACGCAATTACGTTCATTCATTTTTGGATAATCCATTTACATTAATGTTTACGGTACAGTTATTGAAATATGGATAGGCCATGAATTCACAAGTACCTGCTGAACTACCAACTTCTACAGCAGTTTCTGACACCTCTTTACTGGAAGAAACATTACTTGTAGAGCTGCACTTAGGTGCCAATATATCGGAAACCTCAGCACGAATGCCTGCAATTATACCGTATAGGGATTTCGGAGGGTAACGTTCTCTGGATGGCTTCGCAACCTCCTGGACAAATTTGGTCAGCCAATAATTAATGGACAACACACTCATCTCGACCAAAGGTGTATCCACCGACTCAACTTCATGAAAATCGTACGTTTTAAAAAAAACCTGCGACCTCAACAATTGGTACTTTCACCAGTCGCTGCCTTTGCCACTCTTCAAATATTCCATACGCCCATTTATTCTTGTACTGAGTCGACTTGGGTACCGCATTTCGAACCAGATTTACCTCCTCCTCGGCTGTTTTCACTTCACGAAAACGTGACAACGCCATATCTGATTAACTATGATTGAATTGAAATCAAGCGGACATATATGTGTTCCGCTTAACAATAAACTTTTCAGGGACTTGTGACACTACTGTTAAAATGCTAATTACTCTAAAACAATACCAAAAAACAAATTTATTTGCCAAATCAGTGAGACATTTTTTCATTGTTCTTGCTTCGTGATGCATGTTTGAGAAGCTATATCAAAAACTCGTGCTTCGGGTTTCATCAGGCGTTCCAAACACCTTGAAACAATAAAAGCACTCGGCCGAAGCGGCCTCGTGCTTTCATCTGTTTCTCGGTGTTTGGAACCCCTGATGAAACCCTCGCACTCGTTGTTGATATATTACGTCGCTATTCGCTCATGCTCAGAAATAAAAGGAATCGGTAGTTTCTTGGTGTTGCGGATGGTGTGATCACCAAATGACGTAAAACAAAAGATTCAAAAGATAATGAACAATACCCACACCACAACACAAAAGCTAAGCAACAATGGCTTCCGCAACACCAAGAAACACTCAAGGAATCAAAATAGATTCAAAAGAATTCAAAATGGTTCAATATGTGGATGACCTAACAGCTTTCATATCAGATATTAGATCTGCTCAACACCTTTTTAAGTTACTTAGGGGTTCGCTTTAGTTATAATAATGAAAATACGCTTGTGGAGTTGGAGAGGCCTCTCCTTGTTTGGCAAAGTCACAATTGTTAAGAGATTATTACTTCCTAAAGTTTGATATATTTCGTCAATTCCTCCTTCTCCTTTGGAGTTCATAAAGTCTTTTCAAACAATCATATATAATTTTATTTGGAGAGTCCGGACAAAATCGCCAGGACAGCGGTAATAAATGATTTCGAATTTGGTGGCCTAAACGTAACTGATCTTACAATGTCAATTATGTCACTCCGACTTTCATGGATCGCAAGATTCCTAAACGACGATTTTTATCCCTGGAAAGCCTATCTTTCACATTTATTAAAGCCTTTTGGTGGAGACTTTTTTCTCCATTGTGATTATAATATTAATCATTATAACTTTTCTCCAATATTTTATAAGGAGATGTTACAATGGTGGTCAGACTTTCGTTCTAAATTCAGGCGCGCAGCTGGGGTTTCAGAAGGGGTGTTCGTATTTATCTGAAGGTTTTGCAGTCCAAATACAGCGAGCGCCGGAGGCCCGAGCCTCTAGGGGGTCTGGGGGCATGCCCCCCCCCCCCCCCCCCCCCCACCCCGAAATGTTTGCAATCTAGAGGCTTGGAAATGCTATTTTGTGCATTCTCCACGAGACATTTCGTCAAAAAATCAATCTCGATCAAGTGTAAAATGACAGGTATTTTTAGTGGTTACAGATAATTTTGTTAGCTTGATACATATATCCTGGCCTAACTTAACTTAACTTAACCAGTCCCTCCGGGTTACGCCGTCCCTGTAATGAAAGTAGCCTTAACGTCATTAAGGGACTGTGCAATAATTATCAGGTAGGGGGGGCGTTGGAAAACCAGAGGGGGGGGGCATAAAGTAAAATCAAAGCAATGATGGGGGGGGGGCTCAAAGTAAAATAAGTAACTCAAGGGGAGTCTCACTCTGACTGAAAAGCTTGATAATGTGTTCTGTGGCGGAACTGCAATTTCAATCTGTTGCAATACGATTATCTATTCTTCTCTATCTCTATAATATAGAGACGAATATTGTGATAAAGCGTTTCTGGCTTTTTAACTTTGAATTGTCAACAACATTTGAACAGTAGAATATAGTTATACACCAGTGCAAACATTTTGCCCTGGTGAAATTATTTTGCTTCAATTCAAATATTTTGCACGGGTTCAAAATAAATTTAAACCAATGCAGACAAAATTGCACCAAAATCATAAATTCAATGCAACATCGATAATCATATTGCAACAGATTGAAGATGTACCTCAACCAGCATGGTTTTAAGATCAGTGGAGGTAAAGTGGCACTGGTTGCACGAGTTCTCCAGTACGTTCGTGGTGATCCCACGAGAAACCTAGGAGGAGAACGTTAACGGGGAAATTTGTTCTACGGCAAGCAGCTCTGATTCGCAATCAAGTTATTCAGAAGTGGAATCGGATGGCTTTGTTGAACACTGCGTCGAAGCCATGTTTGTTCCAGATAGGGATGTCCAACAAGTAAACATGTAGTATTGCTGTATATCCATGTCTGGAACAAACATTACCTCGTAGCAATAACAGGTGGGTGTTTATTAAGAAAATGCTGGGTATTTGTAATTGTATATAAGAGTAAGAGGGGGGGGGGGGGGGTCATGCAATATTTCTGACTGATCAGAGGGAGGGGGGCAATAACCAAATTCACTCGTTTAGAGGGGGGTATTACCTAGTATTTTCCTACTTGAAGTCCATTTTCCAACCCTCCCCTCCTGATAATTATTGCGCAGTCTCTAAGCACTGAACACGTATCAGCAAATATATGATAAATGCTACTCTGAACACGTATCACCTAGGTCCCCTGAAATTGTATTCCCTACATTTCGTCTTTCGAGACTCCATTGTCAAATTCCGAATGTCTGTTAAGGAATCACATTTCCTGCATTTTGAGACCCCTTTTTGTCAAATTCCAACTGCTTTTTTAACTTCAATTCAATATCTACGACAGCATAATTCTTCAGTTCAACTTTAAACAAGAAAGATCGATGCATGCTCCTGTCCTCCTACGCGCGTGAATTTTGATGTTGTAAGTCCTCGTGAAACCATCATTTGTAACAATCATAATGTTAGACTTAACGGTAAACCTATATATTATCATAATTATAATAGCACAAATATTGTTCTCTTAAGCGACTTAAGGTTTGATTTGAGTAATACGGAGTCCTTTAACCTTGCAAAACGAAATGGTTTAAGAGATTCCAACTTTCTGGCCTGGGCCGGTGTTCGTTGTGCTGTACCAAGTCATCTAAAAATTCTAAGCAGAGAAGTTAATAAAAGTCATGTCAGATCATTGCAATTTTAAATCGGTGACAAAATTTTTAATCCAACGCTAAGTAAGTGTAGAGATCTCTATGGTCTCCTTATATCCAATTAGGCGACCAGAGGTAAAGTTGAAATCAAGTTGAAATCAAAATTGTCTTTCGATGACGTGGAAGCAAGAAAGGCTTTCTTATAACTCTCGTAGTGGAGCTTGCTCTGTGAGTGATCCAGGCCTCTTGGCGAAGTTTGTAAATAAAACACAGTAATAAATACAAATAAATAAAATATCTGGTATCTGTTTCAGTTGAAAATACTATGACATTTTATTTACAAATTCTCGCTTAGCTAAGATAGGTTTAATACAAAGCGATCTTTGCACTTTTTGTAACACTTCTCGGGAAACTTATTTATTTATTTTTTAATTGGTTTACTACTGGCAATACATACATGTGCATATTTAGATTAATTACATTAATTACAGTGAATGAGTCTTAAGCTTAATTACAATTTTCACGAGACTTTTTTTACTTAATTAATTGTTTAAAATTAACATCAATGTAAGTAATACAGAAGCAAAGACAACATTTTACAACGAAGGAATAAAAATAACTACTTACAGTAAAAAGCAAAGAAAGTGCGACGGAAAACTGTATGTTAAAGGTTAATTTCACAAGTTCGGTAGAAGTTGGGAAGCGCTTTCTGTTTAGTTGCTATCTCTTTTAAAATTTGTAATTTTTCTTGCATTTTTAGAAGGAAGTTACGGAAGGATAGTATTTCTCCACGTAAGCTACTGCAAAAAATTCAGTATTTTGCGATTAAGATGGAGTAATTTACGACCTGCCAATGCTTTGTTCTCTTAAACCAGCCATAGAGTATATGACTTGCGTTTAACACAATGCTTTCATGTGTTTTATCATGCCACCAATTTTGAAACAAAATCCAAAACTCGGCAGATAAACTATAGTATATTAACATGTGCTCTAGGGTTTGTCTTTCTAAGTTGCACAAGTTAACGGCGTCACAGATACTAAATGTGTTTTGTTTATTTATTTAATTGTTTTGTTTAAGCTACATTTATGAACTGTCCGTAGAAATTGTAGTCTTCCTTTTTTCTCTCCCTGTAAAGAACTAGTTAAAAGAAAACATAAAATTGAACGTCTCATTGCTGCGAAATGTATTAATCTGAAGATGCTTGAGGCTAAGTGGAAACTCGTTTCAAACTGTAATTTTCTAACTAATTTTTATTTTTATTAAATTAGGTGTGCAACAAAGAACCAATTAATTGTGGCGAAAAGTAATGCAAGAATCATAGTTTCTCGAACTCATTAATAATTCATGACGTTATAAGCCAACCATAGCGCCCCATTCGGGTCAGGTGGATGAGTTTGAAACTCAATGAAACACCAGTTGAAAATCACTAGTGTTTCATCACGTTTTCATCACTAGTGTTTCATCACGTTTTCATCACCAGTGATAAAATTGTTCTTAATCTGCATATTCATAGATTACTGAAACACAGCTTAACATGAATCATTAATTTTTAATAAACAATGGCCAAATTAAATTAAATTAAATTAAAAACTGACAAGCTGACATTAAAGTTTACAGTACATTTCTTAGTCACCGAAACAGACTGGCATAGTATCCATATCCACATTCGGACAAACGTTTTAGCTTGCTGTCGAGGCACACGTTACCCGCAAACAGTGCGCAGTTTTTCGCTTGATTTTGGCAACCTGGCATATATCGGGTAATAAAAGGTTAAGCGTATTAATACCTACAGGTGATTTGGTACACTTCTCTCAACGCAAAGTTCCTCTTCCTCGATAGTTCTCGGGGAGCTAAATCTTCCTTCGACTACGGCAAGAGCGATATGTTAATCACTACTTGTCGACAATACTGTTGGAATGCAAATTTGGCGCAACGCGAAACTATTGGATAGTTAAAAAGAAAAGCTTACAAATACAGTGAATGCCGACTGAACACAAATGATTATACATTCAATGGCATTTTAAAGAAAAGTAAAAAAATGTAACACTGCGTGCTGATTTAGTACCGTTTCATTAGAGAAGTCATTTTAAAAATTCGTGCGTCGTTTTTCATCATAGGTTCCAAACACCTCGAAACGATAAAAGTACTCGGCCTTCGGCCTCGTGCTTTCATACGTTTCTCGGTGTTTGGAACCTATAATGAAACCCTCGCACTCATTTTTGAAATATTACGTAAGAAAGTATTGTATTGTAAGTAATATAATAAAATTGTATTGTAGGTAGTGTGCGTCTTGTTTTTGTCAGTAGTGTTTTGCGTTGCAATAAAAAAAGAATGCTAATTACCTTCAGTTGATTACCATCTCTTATGGTCGTTCCACCTTTAAATTGATTGTTGCGGTACTTGGGTTACACTCCTATATAACGCCGCGACTGACAATATGCACTGCTGGCATTTTGTTTTGTTAATCTTATAGAAATGCTCTCCATTTCAGAAAATAATGGGATCAAGATTCTGACTTTATTTAATGCAAGTAAAATATTAAAATCTTGAGGAAAAATTCTTGATGGAGGAAGACAAAAGCAAAGAGAAAGTACCTCTTCAGAAGGTGACAGCTTACGAGGATCAACTGTTCAACAAAACAACTGATGATAACTCAAACAACCAATGGAAGTGCAGTTCTTTGGTTCCAAAGCGTTACATGATATCTATTTTGTCGTTTTTTGGATGTTGCAATGTTTTTGCCTTACGGGTCAACCTCAGTGTGGCTTTAGTGGCAATGGCAGCGAACAATACAGTTGTAAATCCAGAAGGCAAAATGGTTGAGGTATGATCATCCTCAGAGACCCAGAGACAGTTAGTCGGGGCGGGACGAAGTAAAAACCCGGCAAAAATCGGCGCGACGAAAGTTTTCAAGAGCGAGCGAACAATTCGTCTCGCCCCGACTAACTGCCCTTGGGTCTCCGAAGATAAGGTTTGAGCAGTCTTAACGCTGAGTTACATGACAGATAAGACAACGCTTCTGATACTTCGCTGTGGTTTGAAATTACAAGTTACTTATAGAAGATAATGCATGGGAGTGCGGAAATATGAAATTTCTCTTCGAGTGTTTCACACGAGTATACAAATTTCATATTTCCATGCAGCCGTGTATTATTTTGTTTATTTAATAAACGACATTGATGGAAGAAGATTAAACATTTTCCCGAAGATTTTCGAAAGTTCTCCGAATACTGTCGGAAGGTTGTACGAACGTTTTCGATCATTTTCCGAAATTTTCCGAAAATTGTTGATGTCGTTAGCGACCATTTTTGCACATGTCAAACGAGCAAAAAGGTGGTCGTCTATAATCGAAACATATCTTGGAATCTTCCTCGGAAATCTTCGGCAATTTTTCGGAAAATTTTGGAAAATGATCGGAAACGGTTGAATAGTGTTGACCACAAGTTCTGTGAAGGAGGTTTGAACACTCGGTCCTAATGTGCATAGATTTAGGCGATTTTCTTTCTTCCGCATTTAATGATCCGTTTAAGAAGCTATATCAAACACTCGAAAGAGTGTTTCATCAAGTGTCCAAACCCTTCCAAAGTGGGTTAAAAAAAATCGGCTGCGCTTCGCTTTATCAACCCACTTCTCGATGTTTGGATATCCTGATGAAACGCTATTCCTCGTGTTTGATATATTATAAGACAAATTTCATATCTGTATATCGTTCACTTTGCAAAGTAAGTTATTTTGTCTACGAATGGAAAGGTTGTGAAGAGTTAATTTCGGTTTTGCGCGCGTTGTGTCAGTTATGCTTTAGGCGGCGCGTAAGAAACACTTCTTGGAAAGTTCAAGATTCTCTTGGCAAACCGCAGAACTAAAGTGAGAAAAATCGGCAGAGAGGTCGTATAGGAAAAAAACATGTCCAAGGTCCCAAATAATCGGTCACAGTTCTTTCGAACGCGGCCGGTAAATAACATATTTATTATATGCGCAAAGAAATGCGCGCGTTATGATTGGTTAAACCGAGTTCGATAAGGCACGCGCGTGACGTAAGGTTCATTATAACCGTTTTTAATTTATAAAAGAAATAAAAAACTTGTTCCTCTAGCATGTTGAATATCTATAAGCACTTCGGAATTTTTAAGAACACTCGAAAGACATTCGTGTTCTTAAAATTCCTGCATGCTTATATACTTAACAATGCACCTGGCTCGTTTTTTATTTCTTTAATATCGTATAATTTACTAATCAGTTGACGCATACATTATTGCAAACATTGTAGTTAATATTCATTTGTTGTTTCGTTTACAGGAGCCTGCAGAATTTAACTGGAGCTCTGAAACTCAAGGTAATTAAATTTAATTTGATACTGCGCTTAATCCTTTTCGTCAATGAAGTATATACCCACCAATAGAGTACCCAAGTGTAACCTGGCAAAAACAAATTAAATTTCTGAAATTATGGGTTTTCGATGAGATATTCGGAAAGATCATGATGAAAAAAGCTGCCAAAAATCAGTATTCTAATGCCATTTAATCAATACACGAACTATTCAATTTGTGAGCAGATATAGATTTTAATACAAATCTGTTTCGTAGAGCGACATGATGTCGGTCCACTCATCAGTTAATCTCTCTATACATTGAATCATCAGTAAGAGCTACGACAATATGATTGCGTTTAAATAAACCGTTAAAATAAAATACACCGTTAAAAACCATTGAAAAACTAACAAATGGTTCCGCGCTTGACAGTTCTCGTAATAAGTTCTTAATTGTACTTAAGGATGCACTTTCGTTAGTGCCTGTATGTTGATATGGGTCCATTACGTTTGTTTAGGGTTGCCCAATGTGGCTTAGTTATTATAAAGTGTTTCTCTGTATTGCATAAATTGCATCTCTTCGTGAGGTTTGTGTATGGTTGCGCTATATATATATATATATATATAATTTATATATAAAGTGTAGAACTGGATATTCGTAAAACAGTGCTCAATACATTAATGTAGAGCGAAGTATATGTTTATGGAGGAAACAAACAAATAAACTACGCTTTCATCCCGACAAGCCTGTTTCGTGGTTGCCCACTCATCAGGGGATTCAATAAGAATATTCCTTACCGTCGCTTCTTATATACAAAATAATTTACATAATAACAATAACAAATCTATGCGGCGCGAAGTTTAACAGTTCAGCTGTTGCGTAGAAGGGCTTTGTTTCTATGGCGGCAAGAAGACACGAGTTCATTACGTTTGTTAAGCGTAGAAAGTTTCGGTCGGCAAATGATTAGAAATTTTTCCTTTAGGCAGAGGTTGCATCTTTTGCTTGAGCTGTTGTACGGTGAATGCGAAGACAGGATGCGCCATGAAATATAGTGTTCGATGTTGTTGTCTTTGAGAGTCCAGATGTACTTGCTTAGTTCAGTTGAGTTTCTGTGTTTAGAGTGGCGGAATGATGCGGTGTGGTTTCGGTATCTTGTTTTGAAGTCGTTTTCCGTGAGTCCGATGTATGTTTCTGTTGTGTTGTTGTCGTTGCGCGTGACTGTAGCTTGGTAGATGACTGATGATTGTAGGCAGTTTCCGTCGAGTGGGCATGTGTTCTTTTGTCGGCAGTTGCATGTCTTCTTGTCTTGAGTGGTATTAGAGTTAGCTGTGGCGGCGTCGTTGGCTTGCGTGGATGACTTTAGAATCTGCTTATTATGGTTATCAATTATCTGTTTGGCGTTATTCATGCAGCTGTAACTTATTTTTATGGTGTTGCGGTTGAAGATTTTTCGGAGCTTGTGATCTTTAGGGAAGTGCTTGTCTATTAGGGCGAGGAACTTGCATCCGATGTTGGTGCTGGTGTTTTTGCTAAATGGAGGGTTATACCAGATGATGTTGTTGCGTTGTCTGTTTTTCCGTCTGTTTGTTGTTGGAGGTTCATACTGTAGCGTGTATTGGTAGCCGCTTTCGTCGAGTGCTTTCTGGTATGGAGGGACGGCTTTGTCAAAGGATGCTTTGTCGGAAGGTAGGGATGAAAGGCGTTTGTTGATGCCGGCGGGAATGTTCTTTGCAGTGATGGGCGGGTGATTGCTCTCGCGGTGGACGTATTGAAGTTTAGTGTTCGGTTTAGTGAAGGGCTGATAGGTGCTTTGGTTGAGGTTAAATGTGACGTCTAGGAAGTTAATGATTTGTTTGTTAGCTTCTATGGTAATGCGTAGTCCGTTATTATTAAAGATGCGGCATATTTCTTTCTTGGTGTTCTGTGTCTCTGGGTGAAGCGTTAGTAATGGCTAGTCCGTCGTCTCGGTAAAGTCCTACGTTAATATTTAGGTGCTGGAGTTGAGATAGGAGGAAGCTTCCCACGAGTTCGCATGTTTCGGCGCCGTCGAAGCTTCCCATGGTGACGTCGAATGTCGTGTTGCCTTTCTTTTGCCAGGGTTGGTTCTTGTGGATTAGGATGGAGCTTTTAGCGTGGATTATGATGTTTCTTTCGTCGGGGGTGATGTTATCGTAGTAAGAGGCGAAGTCGAGTGCTTTGTTAAGGAGGTCTTGGCTGATGGAGGGGTAGAACTCTTCAATGTCGAAGCAGATGAAGCTGGAGCGTTGTTGGTTTTGAACAGATTTAAACCAGTTAATTACGGATGCGGTGTTTTTCCATTAGTTGAAGTTGCATGTTTTTGTGATGTTGCTGTTAATACGGTCGAGGATGTCTTTGCTGACTTTGCCTATCTCGGATTTCGTGGGGTTGATTAGTCTGCAGGTCGGTTTGTTTGCGAAGTTTGGCTTGTGGTCTTTAAGGTTACAGTGTACCTTCAGATCGAAAATTTATTGAAAATTTTTTTTTGGCGTTAAAATAAAGTTTACAGAATGAACTTTCATCCAAAAAAGAAAGTATCGAAAAATAGTGAAAATTGACGGAGAAATGACGGTATAACTTTTGTGGGCGGAGTTTGTTTATTAAGCGATATGTTTTTTTAAGCGCCGTTTTCTCAAAGTTAATTTTTCGCTTGTTGGGGACACTTTAAAGAGCTACAACTCAAAGGGAATTTGTTCGATTTTCCTTAAATTTGGACAGAAGCTAGGTTAACATATAATCAACAAAAACGTGTCGGCGAATTTCTTAATTCCGAAAACTTTTTCGTCAAGAGGCATTTCCGTGCGATCATTCCAATTTTTTTTCTCCCCTTTTCGAAAATATTCTGTAACTTTTCACTGCAATTGAATAAGGAAAATCGCCGACACGTTTTTTTAGCGCTTCGTGTCCGGAAACCCGAGAACAAATCAAATTAGCAAAATATAATAATCGCTTTGAGTTATAGCGTTTTAAAGCTGATTCGGACTTTCGAATTTAGACGTCGTAAAAAATTCGACAATTCATTTTATTACCAAATGGTTTCCATATTTAGATAGCCAGCTCTATAAGCTTTAATTTGATATCTGGGTTTAGGTATATTAAGAGTAATCTTAAGACGCTAGAGCTGTTATACTGAAGACACCCCCGAAGGTACACTGTAACCTTAAGTGTTATGAATGCGTCTTTGTTAGCTGTAGCGTCCACTCTGTCGTCGATTCCTAGTTTTGTCGCGATGTCTTTGTTTTGTTTATGGATGGCTTGTGTGGTCTCAGGTTGCGCTTTCTTGTAAGACTTCGTGATGTTCTTTTCTAGTAGGTCGTTGTACTTGGAGGGCTCTAGTTTGTAAAAGTTCGTAGTTTTGTCGGCGGCGATTAGTAGCTTGGGCTCAGTTTTGATGGAGTCGGTGTCGGAAAACGACTTCAAAACAAGATACCGAAACCACACCGCATCATTCCGCCACTCTAAACACAGAAACTCAACTGAACTAAGCAAGTACATCTGGACTCTCAAAGACAACAACATCGAACACTATATTTCATGGCGCATCCTGTCTTCGCATTCACCGTACAACAGCTCAAGCAAAAGATGCGACCTCTGCCTAAAGAAAAAATTTCTAATCATTTGCCGACCGAAACTTTCTACACTTAGGGGCGGACCATTAGAAATCTTGGGAGGGGGGGTGACAATTACCAAAAAAAAAATCCTGCAAAGGAAAATTGTCTCAAAAAAAATTCCTGCAAGCAGTTGACCATAAAAAAATAAAATCCTGCAAGCTAACTGGCTATATATACATATATTTATTTATTTATTTATTTTAAACTGGAACATATGAGAGTATGACATGCTCTCTGTTAGTAAAATTCATCAAAAAGCAACTTCAGGTTGAGTCAAATGCTATCAAAAATTACCTGCCTCAAAGGTCTATCTGCAGGGGCGGATCCACGATTTTTCTTTGGAGGGGGTGCATTTCTTAGGAGGGGGTGCACCTCTAAGGAATGACGTAACTGAAGGGTGACGTAAACAAATTTTAAAAGCGAACAACGCATAGGTCATCTCAGTGGGGGAGGGGGGGGTGCGTACCCCCTGCACCCGTCCCCTAGATCCGCCCCTGATCTGGTATCTTAATATAACCAAAACCTTGTTTATGTAAACATCATAAAATATGTAACCTGCTCTACTACACGCAAGTATTTTTTTAAAAACATTAGTTTACAGATTGTCCAACCGTCCCGTCTCGTCGAGATTACCCCGATTTTGCTGGAAAATCTCGAATCCCGACCAATGTGATCGGCATAGGAAAAATCCAGATTTTGACATCCGGTTCTGTCATTTTCATCAAATTCTCATAATACTTACTATACAAAAAGACGAAATTGCGTATACTTAACTCTTATATCCCGATAAACTAAAAAAACAGCAAGAAATATAAAATGAAATCGAGTACTTGTATGTGGAGCCACACAAAGAGACGCAAAGCGACGCGAAGCCACATCAATTTGCCAAACATTTTTGACAGAAATTGTTGTCTCAGAACACTAGAAATGGAGTTTCAGAGCATCAAGTTTTCAAAATTTTCTGGTGGGGCATGCCCCCAGACCCCCCTAGCGGCTCGCGCCTTCGGCGCTCGACCACTCCATCTCAATTTTTATTTCTCTCCATTTTTTATGCAAAGGTTCGACAGTCTGACTTAAATCGACTGTCCAGCGTTTAATAACAAAAATGGATTGGGCCAAGTATAAAAAAAATTGGAGCTTGGCCGCATTTATAAAGAAGATCTCAGAAAAAAAAAACCTGCAGGCTTGCACCTCCCAGAAAAAAAAATCCTGCAGGAAACTCAGGCCGAAAAAAAAATTCATACACTGACAAATTTTTGACCCCCCTCCCAGGATTTCTAATGGTCCACCCCTTAACAAACGTAATGAACTCGTGTCTTCTTGCCGCCATAGAAACAAAGCCCTTCTACGCAACAGCTGAACTGTTAAACTTCGCGCCGCATAGATTTGTTATTGTTACTAGAAATGCGTGTCTCGCAGAACCTCGCGAAGCTCGGGGGAGGATGCACTGAAAAATTTTAGCGATGTGGGAGGGAGAGAGAGAATTTCTGATTTAAATGTAGAGGTTGGGTTGCTTGCTGGCAATGACCTCATTTAAAGTTGAGACATTTTCGTTCTCAGTCTCTTCAATTTAACTTGTACTTTGTGCCCTGTCTTCCTGGAGAGCTGGTGTTGGTCAGTGTTGGGTTTTGAGCTGTGGGTCGCTGTAACTGCAATGGAACTGCCACCAACCCCCCCCCCCCCCCCCCACCCCCCCTTCCCCCTCCTCCCCATGTTCGGTCCAGGACAATATGCAGTGGTGTTCTGTTTATTTTGATTGTCTCAATTAAATTCCATTTTTGAAACTTGTGAGCTAGTGCTATCTCCTGTTCCGTTTACATACCGCTATAGTTTTTGTTCTATATACTGGGAATCAAACAATTGGTAATGCAATTCTCTATTTGTTTGAATGGTTGAGATCACAGGTTACTGCTGTTGAAAAGTGATGTTGTCCAAAAAATAACAACTCAATGGTGAAAGTGGCATGAGATTCTCCCAGCAGTAACAATACTATATTTTGGATACAGGTCATGGGAATTACAAAATTGATTACAAAACATGAATATTCAAGTTGAAGCAACAGATTCTCTGCAAATACCATAAGCAATGTATAGAGACCTGGATGGAGAATTTGTAGGTTAATACCAGGACTTAGGCCTTCATGACCAGTTAACGCCTTTAAAAATCTTGAAATCAAAATTAATTTGTTGATGTACATTCTCCTTACTGGTGTCAATGCAGTTCACATAGCCATATAACTACAGTGAATTTGTATTCAATTTCCAGAGACAACTTATGTTGAAGGTGATCAGGTTCTCAATTTGTATACTCTATGTACTTGCTCGTACACTGATATTGTGAGGAGATTTAAGATACTGATCTACATTTCTTAATCGCTCTTCTTCTCTGAGCCTTTCCTGTAATCAATGTTTGCTTTTCCCTACGTACCGTATCAGGTATGAAAGACATTCGTCACGGGTATTTAGCTGATAGCTCTTGCCGCCTCTCGTTGCGTCTACAAACAGAATCATTTTGTCCAACACTTGCAGTCGGTGTCGCCTCTCCTGATCGGTTTCGTTTAGAATTCCAATGGCGGCATTTTGTTAAGGCGTTTGAACCTAGTCAAACGGTGTGCCTAGGCTGTTCGAAGTCTTTGTAATGTATGCTCTCGTTGTTCGTCTTCGTTGCTCGATCGCGATTGCGGTGAATTTCAAGTCACCGTTCAGCGGAGTTTCGGTAGTTAATTTTCACGGACAAGGATTTCCAGCCACTTCTGGAATCCAGCGTTGTTGTCTTTGCTGTTCTTTCTCATTTGCATCAGAAATTGGTTGTGTTTCATCGAGAGTAAACATTTTTTGACAGACTACGAGTAAGGTTAAACGGCCGCCGGCACGGCCGCCATAAATCAACATAATACACCATTGTCAGCGGTCGCGATTTTTGTTGCCAGGCAACTGCCGGACATCTTCAGGTATATATATATATACCTGAATTTTTCAAAATGTGATCGCTACTTTTTGGATTCTACAGAACCGTGGTGGAACCGCGGCCCTCGGCCGCGGTTCCACCGGGGGACTGGCTGACTAGTTTTGAGGGGGGGCTCCGTCAACCATGTTTGTGGTGAAGTCTACTGTAGTGGGGCTAACAGCCAACACTCATTTGGGGTCCCTCTAGTTAAATCCAGGGGGGTAGGGTGGGTCAAAACTTGTGTCTCATGTTCAGAAAAGGCAACGTTTGACTTCACTGCTAGACTTGGTTTTACTCATTCATTTGCAGGGGGGGGGGGGGGGGGGGTGGCGTCTAGCCTGGGTCCGGTGAACTGTACTGTAGTAGGGCTAACAGCCAACACTCATTTGGGGTCCCTCTAGTTAAATCCAGGGGGGTAGGGTGGGTCAAAACCTGTGTCTCCAGTTTAAAACTTGGTTACTTTATAGGCCTTTTTGCTTACAATTTGCAGACCACCCCTGGAGAGTGCTCAGTTGTCTTAGCCCAGGAACAGGAATCAACTCTCAGTGTTTGTTTGGGCAAGCGGAGTCTGACGGAAGGTATTTTCCAGCCAAACCTGGCATTTTCCTGGTCATTTCAATGCCTGTACAGTTTTGGCCCAGCAGACCGGTTTTCAAAAATCCAGGCAGATATATATGAATATAAATATATTTTTCGCTCGAATTCGCGCGGCTCAGCTCCCGAGACCCGAGCACCCGAGCGGCCTTCGGCCGCCAAATTTATTAACCTCGCTACGCTCGGGCCTTCGGCCCTCGCTTCGCGAGGAATTATGTAAATTATTTTGTATATAAGAAGCGACGGTAAGGAATATTCTTATTGAATCCCCTGATGAGTGGGCAACCACGAAACAGGCTTGTGGGGATGAAAGCGTAGTTTATTTGTTTCTTTCCTCCATAAACATATATATATATAGAATCTAGGAAATAGCCTAGCATATATGGCGTAGGTCGCAACGAGTCTCTCATAGCTCAGTGGTTGGAGCATCTGACCGGTGTGCGGAAGGTCGTAGGTTCAATTCCTGTCGCGGACTCTTGTCCCACGCTCATGACATGAATAACATTACATCTTCCGCATTTCATTATCAAGCTTAACATTTACCATCTTTACTTATTTCTCAGGCTTCATGTAAGTTATAATCCTGTCGGGAACTCTTGTCCCACGCTCATGACATCAATAACATTACAACTTTCTAATTTCATTATCAAGCTTAACATTTACCATCTTTCCTTATTTATCAGGCTTCATGTAAGTTATAATCCTCTCGGGGACTCTTGTCCCACGCTTATGACATGAATAACATTACATCTTTCTCATTTCATTATCAAGCTTAACATTTACCATCTTTCCTTATTTATCAGGCTTCATGTAAGTTATAATCCTGTCGCGGACTCTTGTCCCACACTTATGACATGAATAACATTACATCTTTCTCATTTCATTATCAAGCTTAACATTTACCATCTTTCCTTATTTATCAGGCTTCATGTAAGTTATAATCCTGTCGCGGACTCTTGTCCCACGCTTATGACATGAATAACATTACATCTTTCTCATTTCATTATCAGGCTTAACATTTACCATCTTTCCTTACTTATCAGGCTTCATCTAAGTCATAATAAAGGTAATGACTTGTTATGTTTTGTAATGTGCAATAAAATGTTTATTACATGCACATTGCTGTTTTGCAGGAATTGTTTTGAGTTCCTTCTTTTTTGGCTACATCATCACACAGATCCCAGGTGGCTTTTTAGCTCTCAAATTTGGTGGTAAAAACGTGTTTGGTCTTGGCATTTTATCCTCTGCTGTTTTTACACTTGTAACGCCAGTTGCTGCACGGGCAAATGTTGGTTTGTTGGTGACCTTGAGAATTTTCATTGGTTTATGTGAGGTTAGTATACAAAGACCAGGAATTGCTTGTTGTACTACCAATCTCCTGGTTTACAAGTCTGGTGCCTTGTGCTTTCAGTTCCCCCGAACTAAAATATTTGTCTATCTAACTATTGATTCCCTATGCCTATGAAATCGGTCAACGAACATTTGATCACGCGATGAACTTTTCTAAAACCGCGGAGTGAAACCAATGGTGCGTGAAGAGGACTGACTTTCAAGCCATTTCAAAGTACATCAGAAACCAATAGGTGTTATAGTTTCACTTTAAAATATTAATGGTTTACATCCCCACAAACATAGAAAATTGAATGAACGCTTCACCTATTAATAACGGTGCTGTGTTTATGTTGTTAATAGGGTGTTGTTTTTCCCGCAAATCATGCAGTATGGACAAAGTGGGCTCCACCTCTGGAAAGAACCAAGCTTGCTACAAATGCTGTGTCAGGTTTGAAAGCAAATGTTCGAACGGTACAAACATAAGGTTTTGCCTCTGAATGCATGCATAGTCTGCCTACTGATGTCAGATTATAGAAGTCAGGAGAAGTAGAGGGAAGATACATTAAGTGACTTAGTGGCAAATTTAAGACAAGATTTGGATCTGGATCTGGATTTGAAGCTGGATCGTTAGACATATTTGTCTTTATTATCTATTAAAAATTTTAGGTCACGAATTTTGCTGCTGAAAAGATAAAAAAGAACGAGAACAGAAAGAACAGATATTGTGTTATTTAATTTACAGAGTACCTCCAGATCATCCATTTTTCTCGAAATTTGATTTTAGAGGTCAAAATAAAGGTTTTAGAACTATAGTTCATTCAATAAAAATTATCGAAAAAGAGCGATTTCCGCGCGATTGCTTGGCTCGAAGGAGACTTTGATCGGCTATACTGACGTCACAAAAATTGGAAAGAACTAAATTTACATGTGAGCTTGCGCAAAGGGGGCCACCTTAATCCGGTTAATGTTAGTGTGTTTCTCTACAGGATGTCAAATTGGAACAGTGATCGCCATGGCATTGTCAGGTGTTTTGGCACAACATCTTGGTTGGCCATGAGTCTTTTATGTGTTTGGTAAGACAAGAGGAGGTATAATACAGTAACAACAGGAGCACTTAATGAACCTTTTCGGAAGGCCTTGATCATCTAAAAAATTCGTGATAAATTAGATTAAAAACTAAGGTTTTCTTGAGTAAAATGTCTCCTCAAACTTTCGCAACATCAGAAAATTCAACGCCTTTTGTTTTCGGAAGGACAGCAAGTGTCGTTTTGGGTACAAAATAAGGTAAGCTAGGATTTTCGGAAAGGTGAAAGCAGCCAGTAAATTCGGAGGATAAGATTCTTTATCCTAATATTTTCCGCCGCTGAGATGCAGTGTTTCTTCTGTAGGTCTATGAAAGGGGTAATATTTTCTATGGAAGGTATATGAAAGGGTTCCCCTTTCTGATAAAAACGGTATATAAAACGGTAAGGGTGTGGACCTCGGGACGGAGCATCCCCGTACAAAAACTATGTTGAGTACATCCTCCCCTGGGGTTAACGAACATTCCTGTTTAGGCTATCCCTTGATTATATCCATTATCCCTTATCCCTTGGGCTATCCCTTGATTATATCCCTTATCCCTTAGGCTATCCCTTGATTATATCCCTCATCCCTTAGGCTATCCCTTGATCCCTTGATATTACTCCTTAGGATCCACTGGTGTGGCGTGGGCCATTGTCTGTTTTTTAGTTGTCAAAAATTCACCGTCCGAAGATTCATGTATCTCCGAGGAAGAACGGCTGTATATTGAAAAGGCTCTTGCAAACGACGCCCAAAAGAAGGTATTTAAGCGACTTGTTTTTCATGAGAAAACCCAAACTAAATATCGTTTCTTTGATAACCCACTGAGCCACCCAAAGCGATACTTATTGTTTCACGACTGTTGTTCATGATTAAACAGTAAAACAAGAACATGTATGTCGTTGAACCAACCATTTATTCCAAGGAAAATATGAGCAAAATAAGGCAGCCACCACATGACTTAGGTGTTCCCAACGCACTAGAAGATTTTGCACACACTTTAATGAAGTTTTGTTACTTTACAAGTGCGACTGCTAACCTAAGCTTACACCCAAATCACAAACAAAGGAGGAAAGTTTGCGTGTTCTCATTAGCTTATAAGATGAAATGACGTCATATAGTGGAAAAATAAAGTATGTTATCCAGGGCGTTCACACGTTCATATGGGCAAGCTAGGTCCCGAGAAGCTAGGACATTTTGCCGCGCTTTTTGTCCAAGGTCGTCATATTCTGTATAGTGTAACAATAGAACGATTTCGTATAACCCATGTTATAGATGCTAATTAGATTTTTATATGCTAATGAGCCAAGCTGACAGAAAAATTCGAGGTGCGATAGATTCACACATTTTACAAACCCCCAAAAGAAAGAAAACAAGATTTTCTTCGGAAGCCAAAAAAGGCTAAAACTTAGAGTAAATGTTTTGCGAACAAGGGAAAATTATTGTTTCAAGTTGTTGCAACTGAACGCCTGATATATTCGAGTACTGAGAGGGAAACAATGTCCTCGACTGGCAAAATATATTCTTTAGGCAAAGTTTTTAGCTAGTAAAATTTTGTCAGTTGAACCCAAGTCTCCAAAATATTCTGAAAATCAAATATCAGACATCATATCATGAATAATTTTTAATGAACTGAATTTTGGATTTAAATTTGTACAACTTTTCCAGGGACTTTTCACGCTTGATTTACAGGTCTTAGGGTTAAGGGTTAGGGTTAGGGGTTAGGGTTACCCCAGACGGGGCACTGATGTTAACAGCCGTTAGAGCTGGGCAGATGCATTTACTCAATCCCAGAGAGAGACGAAGAGCGCGCAGATTCAACCGAGCATTGGTACAAAGACGCATTAAAGTTGAACACGTCTTTAAAGAAGTAAAAACATATAAAGCAGTGGGTCAAATTTGGCGCCATCCATCACGTATCCATCTAATGCCTGTGTGCGTCGAACTGGCAACCTTCCTACCTGAGAGAAGAGTTCGCTTTTTCCGGGCTATTTAATCGTCTTATGCCTTGCAAATAAACTGCGCCAAAAAGATGAAAGTGAGAAATTGGTTTTGTTTTCTTGGACACCTACATAGATCTGGTTTGTTGTCGTCAGTTATCAGCCTTTCACGGCATTACGAATACTTCATATCATATCGATAATTACGCCCGTTTGAAGTCTTCATAAAGTCCGGTGGCAAAAAATTGTAATGAAAAATGTTTTTTCTTTTCACTTCAAAACAAATTAAAAATCATAACACTTTTTTCCGATTTGAAAAATCAAAGCGTCAAAAATCAAAGTTGCGAATGCATTGTAGCGTGAATCACTTGAGCGTGAAACTTTTAAGTTTAAAAACAGTGAAAAGTTGAAAATGAATTTAGACTTGAATGTTCGCCGTTTATTTAGTAATCCTTTTGCTACCTATGTTATTGGCCCTTTCATGTGTTTTTAAAAAGCGTGAACCTAACCTACTGCTTCATTCTGCTTATCTCATATGGCCAGACTCATTAGCATATAAAAGTCTCATTAGCATTTAAAACATGGGTTATACGAAATCGTTCTAATATTGCGTTTTTGTGCCTCTCTTGAATAGGACCTGAGGGTGCCATGGAAGGCCATATTCACCTCCTTACCTGTCTGGGCAATAGTTGTTGCTCACGTCACCGAGAACTGGGGATTCTTCACCATGCTAACTGAATTGCCAAGTTATCTAAAACACAGACTTAAATTCGATCTTAGCCAGGTTTGCCCATTTGTTGCTGCTATTCGTGTAAAGGTTCATTAATTAATTTGCAGTGTTGACATCGGAATTTTGAGTGAAAATCAGGTCCTGATGCTGGACACTCAGCGGATCACATTAAGTTCGGAATCTGAAAATTTCTTTGGATGGAGGGCCTTAATCAGATGTTCTTTCACTGGCAAAGCTCAGCCAACGGCGTTGGACTACAGATCTGAGGGTCGGTAGTTCGAGACCTAGTATTTTCCATCATGTTATTTCCTTAGACAAGAAACTTTTCTCCACATTGTCTCTACGTACACCCAGGTGTATAAATGGGTACTGGCGACACAATGCTGGGGGTAACCCTGCGATAGACTAGCATCTCATCTAGCGGGGTGTAGTAATACTCCTAGCTGTTTTATGCAATGCTTTATGAGCTGAGTTTATAAGTTAAAACTAGTGGTTCCTAATGGAAGGTAAAGTGCTGCGAGCAAATGGTCTAGTTATGAAGCATCATATTTCGTAATAGACAATATTCGTATTCACGGTATTGAACTGGAACTAGCGTGCAGTCGAGGCTCATGCGGGGGAGTCTTTTCACATGCAAATATGTTTAATGATATTGCCCCGCATTAGCCTCGACTGTAAGCTAGTTCCAGTTCAATACCGAGAATACGAATATTGTCTATTGCGCGAGAAAAATATTGAGGTATTCGGTAGTAATGTCCATAATTGATTGCAGTAAAGAGGAAGGAACGTATTCATTAGCAGATGTAGTAAATCTTCGGTGTCTTTTGATTTAGGTATTAGGAGTCGAAATATAAAGTAAAGCGTACAAGAAGAAGAACAATGACAACACAAAGCTAAGCGTGAATAAATGTCTTTTAATGTATATGTTTGCGACCACAATGGGTTGTTTGGAGCATCGGCCAACGAACACATTCGCTCTCAGTTCGTTTTCTGCGACCACGATGGGTTGTTTGACAGACTGGCCACCGAGTACATTCGCTCAGTTCAGTTTGTTTGTCACAAATCGGACCAAATCGGCTCAACTCGTGATTCGTTTGTAGATCGTTTTATGTTGCTCCTTTCACATGATTTGCAATCAACGATACTTTGAAAGAAATGACCGAACAACTCCTTAAGTGACATAGTAGCAAAGCAGTACAAATAAAACTCGCCAAATAAAGAAAAGCTAAAAACTCGTCCCACACGCGGACGAACACGAAGGGAAAGCACGTGTTTGAGCCAGCGTTGCAAAGGTCAGCTGTGCTGTTGAACCGCACGAAAGCGAGGCAAAATGTTCCACTAAGACGGGGGACGCGTCGAGAATCAAACCGGTATCTGAGTTAAATAGGAGTGCTGCAACAATATAAAATGAGCACTGCAATCTTTATCTATCTTTATGAAAAGTGCTCAGAAATTCTTTTCGAATTGCAGGCTGGTTTTCTCTCTGCTCTCCCCTATCTTATAATGGCACTAATGGTTCAAATAGGAGGACAGATAGCAGATTTTCTACGAAGTAAACGAGTTTTGAGTACATTAGTGGTGCGGAAATTATTCACTTCCTTTGGTGAGAAAGTCCAACAATTTATTTGTAGCTGATGTAGCAAGTGTTCGGACTCTTTTTTTATCATTATGACTTTATTGACAATAAAAAACAAAATAACACAATGTGACATTTAAATTACACAACCATACAGACAATGGAGTGAACAGATAAACATATCGATAATACATACATTCTACAACTATATCATTATATATAACAATTATTACCAACTATATTAACTCAAATAGAAGGGGCAAGTATCCATTTCTTTTTTACAGGGGCTTGTAGTAACATTTATTATATTCCAAGCAAAACATTTTGTAAAGTAAGGTGAACTTGCTGAGGATTCGAGGATTGTCGCCCACGGTTGCCTGCGATTGCCTGCTTAAACCTTTTATTTTTTGCAGTTTAAGTAACACTGAATGCGTGTAAGAACAAGGCAATCCTCTATTGTTCTGCGGCATTTCGCTTTCCCCACATACGATAGTTTAGATTTTCTTACTGAGAATGCATCAACCTATGGACAACACGTTTTGAAATAAAATGTACTGAAAATTTATTTTAAAGAGATATTTCTTTTGTGTTACAAGATTTTATTCAATCATGAGACTCCAAAACAATGGTCAAGAAAGGTTTCTAATTTTCCATGTTTCCCACATAGAAATTTTCCTGCATTAAAACTCAGAATAGTTTTCACTAAAAGGGAATCAATAAGTAAACTAGTGAGAAACAAATGCGCTACCTGATGAAGTGATATTAGATTTTCATGTTTAAGCCAATGAGATGGTGAGTTTCAACAATATCGCAATTAACACCTTTCTGCATTCCTTGCCGTTGGGTTGCCTAGTTCTTACTAGGACCATTACATAAAGGAGCTATGTCATGGTGATTTTGAAGTTTTCGGGTCAAAACTGCCCCAAATTAAAACTAAGTATCTTTGTCGTACACGAAATGCTTAAAGAACACTAACAGGAAGATATCAAGTGAATTTTAGTAGAGAAAATAAACCATAATCAGAGCTTTTGCGAATTTTCTAAAACACAAGCGATAAACTTGAAAAAATTGGCCCAATTTTTTCAAGATGCAATCCATTTCCATCCTGGCCATCTGCAGTCCAAGTCACTTATTTTTACTCTTAGAGCACTAGTAGAATAATTTTAAACAAAACTGGATTCTTATTTTTGGAATTTCACTGAAATAAAGATGTATTTTGGCTTTTTAAAGTAACGCTAAAAATGGTGACACAGCCCCTTTAAACTTCTTTGCCTTATCACTTTTGGCGGTTTTTCCTTTCTTTTTAAGATGATAAAGCAACCTTCTGGCTATACTTACTTTAACACGATATATCAGTCGCGACCCAGACGCTTGAAAGATCATTGCACCGGTATCGCATGGCATGGGTTCGAGTCTATTTAACCCTGAGGTTTTTCTTTGCAGCTGCTCAAGTATTCAAAATTACCGCGCTAAAATCACTGTCAGAATCTTATATAATTTTCATCACCTCTCGTTTGGTTTGCAGGTTTTGCTTGTCAATGCATCTGTCTCGTCATCGCAGGTTGCACTTCAAACTGGCTCGTGGCTGTTGTTTGTGTAACGCTGGCCATGGGTGGAGGAGGGTTCGCATTTTGCGGTTTCTATATCAATCATCTGGACATCGCCCCGCCCTTTGCTGGCATTCTCATGGGAATCTCCAATATGATGGCTGCACTGCCAGGAATCATCAGCCCTTTGTTAACTGGAGTTATTGTTCAGCATCAAGTACGCGAGTGATATTGACACTGTTTCCTTTGTCGAAAGACTGTTGAATAATAGTTTTTGTTTTTAATGGTCACAATTTTTGATTTAACCCAGGGTCTAAACAGTTAAAAACAACTTGTGTTCAATAGATTTCATTTGAATGGTCACAATTCACGATTTCATCCACAGCTTTAAAAGTAAGAACCACTTTCAGAGCATAAAAACAGTACCACAGGAAAGCACTATTCTGACTGTTCCATTGAAAGCTGTCGAGCGGTACACTTTTATAATGCTATCAGCGTACTTTTTTTTCAGTTTTGTCGGAACTTGGCCAGTTTTAAGGAGTCAAAGTTTAAAGATCTTTATTTATTTATTTACTTCGGTTTTCGTTTTTTTCGCAGAGTGCCGGAGAGTGGAGAACAATATTTTACATTGGAGGACTAATCTACCTGACTGGAGCTATATTTTATTGCATCTTTTCTTCTGGTGAAACACAGAACTGGGCAACAGCTGAGTATTCTACACTGACTCAGGAGACTGATGATGATGATGATGACGACATTGAACGCAGATAACTACTTCGGGTGCCAGTTGGCCACCAATAGGTTATTTTCGAGTTGCATTCAAGGCACTATGAATTATCATTTAATTTATTTATTTACAGCAAAATTACCGTTAATTCTCTGTGAAGCCCTAATGTACGGAAAAACGTCGAGAAGATAACATAAACACCTTATGAACGTATGAATGTAGAGGAAAACGTCGAGTAGATAACTAAAGACTAACACCTTACGAATGTAAAGGAAAACGACAAGACGATAAGGCTAACACCTTACGAACGTACAAATGTATGAACATACGAACGTACGGAATAAAAAACATCGAGAAGGTAAGACTAACACCTTATGAGCATACGAATTTACAGGAAAACGTTGAAAATGTAAGACTAATGTCTTAACGAAAGTACTAACGTACCAACGATCATATTTGTACCAACGTACAGATAAACGTAATTTTCATTTTGGTTTTGTCTGGTGCTTCATGATTTTTACTAGCCCATATGGCTAGTGAAAGCAAAATTCCACTAGCCAAAACTGAATTTGTTCCAGACTACGGCTAGTTGGCTACCGTTAGTCTCGAGCCCTGCCGGATTACACGATATCAGCAGCTAATTGTTATAATCATTTTCGTAACTGCGGATACCATTGAAGCAATAGAGTGAATAAAATCTTCGTATTTCGTAATTAACTTTACACTGTGATAAACACGAAGCGACAAGATGACGTTTAATCGTACTCAACGTTGGGAGCAGGGGGTCCCGTTAATTGAATTCCCTTAACGTTTATTGGATGCTCACGGTAAGGCGCATCGCACTGTAAAGTAAGTGCATCATAAATAAACGCACGCAAACTTTCATTTTCATAGTTTTGTCGGGTTACAGTGATTCACGCCGTTGATAACTTACGCGTCTTTTTAAGTGATGCTCCACATAAGAACTACGGTAAACCTCATTGTTCTGCGTTCTTCTGACTCTTTCCCACATATCTCTGGTTTCAAGAATAGGGGAGGGGCTGATGGTTCATAATGATATTTCAGTATAAGAATAAAGAAAGTCCATTTGCGTCAAATAAATATTCAAAATGGCGGCGCGCGGGAAATTTAAAAGCGAAAATAGGCGATATTCATATCCATTTTTTTGCACACTGAAAGAATATTTCCATTTGTTATTAAAATAATCAAAATTTTGACTTTATTTTCAACAATTTAATGTCAATTTGTCATGAAAATGGAGGTTCCCTTTAAGCCACGACGATAGCTTTGGACCAATGTAATACAAATAATTGGATCGACTGACGAAGATAAGTAAAGCGCCGTTATAACAAATAAACAAAGAAAGGTTAACGAGCAGGAGATTGTTGCACGTGTGTTTTCCAATAAGTAGGTTACTACTACGAACAGGTAAAACACAGCCATGACACATATACACATCTTTATAGTTTGTCGTTTTCTTCTATCGTTCATATGCACTTGTTCAGACCGCAGGGCGTTATCTTGTCTTATTTTCCACCTAGCTCGGTTTTCTTTGTTCTTTTCAGGGGAATATATCACATAACCCCGTTCATTACAGTGTCTGAAAAGCTGGGTGCGGCTTTGATTGTAACAGGGGAGAGGGCGGGGCTGAAAACAATAACTGATAACAATAGCAAAACAAAGGATTATATATTCCCCTCAACATATTCCCCTCAACATATTCCCCTCGACATATTCCCCTCATAATAGAATAACACAAACGGGAAGACAAAATAGGGCGTAACAAGGAAAACACTCTAGCATCGGTCAATATTTTTTGTTTACAAAAAAGGCAACTTCATCAATCATATTCCCACGTAATTAACGTGATGGTCGCGACCAAAGAGCGAAATGTTAATAGCATTATTCAATGATATCGTACCTCGATTCAGGTTTCGGGTCTTCAAAAACGTATGACGCCTCGTTTTACGCTTGAACCTGAATATGTTTCTGTTGCTTTCCCTTGGAAAACACACCGCAACCACTCCATTGATCTTCGAAAGATGAAGGCGGGCAGTTGTGCCATGGCGAGACCACGAGTACTCTTCATACATTTTCTTCTCTCTCTCCTTCTACTCATAACGAAGCAACGTGCTCAATGCAAATTTGGCAAAAGCAAAACATGTTTACCGTCTCGCTTCGTAATGTGCCGTGATCCCAATGCGACCTTGCGGAATCATCATGCTTTTTTGCATTTGAATTGAACGGAATGTTACTCTCCGAAAAATTAATAGTTTCTTTGTTTTAGAAAACCTCACAAGGTGGAAAATAAGCATGTTATTGACCAGTCCCTCGGGGATATGTGATATATTCCCTCGCTCCTGGTCAATAACCCTTACTTCGTAGTGTTACTGCTATAGCACAATATAAAATCGTCATGACATCGAGTGGTGCAATGTAAAGTAGCGCGACGCGAACTCGTCCATAATTAATATAAAATTAGAAGTGTCCTCATACCCGCAAACAGGCATAAAATGCTAGCGAGTTAATCATTATCGCCATGATCCATGTGGAAGCGATGGCAAAGGCGCGAAATCTTGAGGAAAAACGATCGCCACAAACCGATCTAAAGAAATCCAAACAAGGCGTTCTATAGAAACAGTCAAAGAAATAGCCCGAAGAATGATAATAAGCTTTCAGACGATCGATCCTTCAGTTCTACTGATGAACCATCCCAAAGAATTATAAGATGAGTTTGCTAAAATAACTGTCAATGGAAAAAATAAGTCGGAAACCGACATATTGGCAATGAAGAAGTTCGCTGTCTTCCTTAGCTCTTTTCGCTTATAAACCATGACGATTATGAAAATGTTTCCAACCAAGTTGAACAGCATTGCAATGGAGAGGAATAACAGTTTGGTGATTTTAAGTGGAAAGGAAATGTTGAACAAGTCACATGACCACATTTGCTGGCTTGATGAGCCGTTGCTGAAATTTTTAGACATGTCAGAAATAAATAAAGCTTTACCGTTTGTCATTTCCTTGGAAAATTGCCAAGAAACTGAGTCGAGAAGGTATCAGTACAGTTTAGATGAAAATGCTGCAAACGCCTTGATTGGTTTATGCGTGTAATCCAAAATCACGGTTATTAGTCTTCTGTTGGAATATGACAAGGTTTCTTGCGCTTAGCGACGGCGACGTGTATTTGCTTCGAGCTCTGATTGACTCATCGAATTGTCTCCCTTTGTTGTGATTTGGTTTTACGACACTTAAGTGGAACCCGCTCTAATATACATGTAATAGTGATACTTTAAGGAGAAATTAGGGGTTAATCACACAAACGGCAAGTACAATAAAAAGTGCGTTGATAGTATATTGTATTTCAATTGATAATAATCCTAAAGCCCAGTTTTCACTACTAACGCCGACCCAGCTCCCAAGAATAAGAGATTAACGTCAAATGAAAACAACTATTTATACATAAGCATAAGCACTAGCTTGACCATGAGAGAAGTTTTCCCTTCGAAGGATACTTCTAATCACGTTAAAACCCTCATGTCATCCCTTGCAGACCAAAATATGTGATTTTTTTCTACCATTTTAAGACCTAACACTAAAAATTTCTTCTTCTTTCCAAACAACAATGACAAAATTACATTTCCAATTTCAGACTTGAAGTCAAATATATCCATTTTCAGACAAAAGCTGCTCAAAAACAAATCTCTCTGGAGCCGCGGCCAGACACGCGCATCCTTAAGGTGGCTCGACTGGATATTTTGGGGGCGATACCCTCCAAGTTTGAGCATTAACTACGACGCCATTAACAATGCTATGGACAAATGGTCACCACAGCTGTAATAGATAAAGATGAAAGTTTGTTAAGACCAGTGTGAAATTAACATCGGAGTTGCCATAGCAACGGAATGCCGCCATGACGTTTTTTCTATCCGTCGTGGCACCAGGAGGTTTTTTCGGAAATCGCTTAGGGGAGCTTGTACCTCCTATAGCCGCCTCGAATATGGCAAAGATTGAACAAATTCTATGAGAGCGTTTTTGAAATGTTTGGGGATGAAGTTTTGGCGATTACAAATACACTGAAAAGCACACTGTGGACATAATTGGCTAATACCTAAAGAAAACGATGCGCTTTGGGAATGTAGTTTCATCTCATAGTAGCTTGATTCCATTGAAATCGTGTTTGAAAAAGTGATGAGGGGGATTGCTTTGGCCGATTGCGAGAAAGAAGGATTTGATTAGCATGCGTTCAGCCGCTTTTTTTTGTATGTAATTCGGTCTACGTCTACAAATGTGATGTTAATTTGGCAACCGCTTGATAATTATCTTTTTTAAATTTGACTATCTCGAGATTAATCGTCACTTTATATAGCCTGCAGGTTTCAAGGACATTGAAAACATGCAAGGCAATTAAATAAGACCTCAAATGTACCATTTTTTCCCTCAGGTTTTGTGTTTAAGCGAGCGTCCTCATTATTCACGGGTATTGTTTTCAAGTTTCATATGCACGTGCACAACTTTAGCAAAAAAATTCATTTGCATCGAGCAGAACGCTCGATTACTTTGCGAAGAATTTTCCGAAAGATGCTAATAACTGGCTTGAGAATTGCAATAACATTACGCACTCGATGTCACGCCATTACGTGGGTCTAGACTTTTATGCTGCTCTGTTGTTCTGTGGAATAATACCTTTTTGTTTTCTGGACATAGAGACCCTCGGGATGGCTGCATTACAGCGTAATAGCATGACGTCGAGTGCGTAATGTTGTAACAATCCTCAAGCCAGTTATTAGCATATTTCGGAAAAGCCTTCGGAAAGCAATCGAGCGTTCTGTTCGATGAAAATGAAGTTTTTGCTGAAGTTGTGCACGTGCATATGAAACTAGAAAACAATACTCGTGAATAATGAGGACGCTCACTTGTAAACAGGACATCCGCGGGAAAAAAATGGTACATTGAAGGCCCTATTTTATTGCCTTACATGTTTTCAATGTCCTTGAAACTTGCAGGCCATATAAAGTGACGATTAATCTCGAGATTGTCAAATTTAAGAAAAAAATTATCAAGCGGTTTCCAAATTATCATCACATTTGTAGGCGTAAACCAAATTAAATACAAAAATGGAAACAAGAGCATCTGAACGCACACCAATCAAATATTTCTTTCTCGCAATCGGCCAAAGTAATCCCCCTCACTTTTTCACACACGATCTCAGGTGGAATCAAAATACTATGACATGAAACTGCATTCCCAAAGCGCATCGTTTTCTTTAGATATTAGCCAATTATGTCGATAGTATGTTTTTCACTGTATTTATAATCCCCAAAACTTCATCCCCAAAAGTTTCAAAAACGCTCTCATAGAATTTGTTCAATCTTTGCCATATTCGAGGCGGCTATGGGAAGTACAAGCTCCATTAAGCGATTGCCGAGAAAAACCTCCTGGTGCCGAGAAATACGACGGCAAGTAAAAAACGTCATGGCGTCATTACGTTGCTATGGCAACTCCGATGTTAATTTCACAATGGTCGTAACAAATTTTCATCTTTATCTATTATAGCTGTGGTGACCGTTTTTCCATAACATTGTTAATGGAGTCGTAGTTAATGCTCAAACTTGGGGGGTATCGCCCCCAAAACATCCAGTCGAGCCACCTTAAATAGCAAAGGAGAAAGCTTAAAATCGCCTCGTGCAGCATAATAAACACTACCAAAGAAAAGTACTGCTCACTAGCTTTCATTTGAATGGTCACACTCGGCTGTGGGACTTTATGCACAGACTCATAATTTAGAACCAACTTGTGCAGCATAATAAACAGTACCACAGGAAAGTACTGCTCATTAGCTTTCATTTGAATGGTCACACTGTAGGACTTTATGCAGAGACTCAAAACTGAGAACCACAGTGTGCAGCATAATAAACCGTACCACAGAAAAGTACTGCTCATTAGCTTTCATTTGAATGGTCATACTCAGCTGTAGGACTTAATGCACAGACTCAAAATTTAGAACCACCTTGTGCAGCATAATAAACCGTACCACAGAAAAGTACTGCTCATTAGCTTTCATTTGAATGGTCATACTCAGCTGTAGGACTTAACGCACAGACTCAAAATTTAGAACCACCTTGTGCAGCATAATAAACACTACCACAGAAAAGTACATGTACTGCTCAATAGCTTTCATTTGAATGGTCTGATACTAGGACTTTATGCACAGACTTAAAACTTAGAACCACCTTGGGCAGCATAATAAACAGTACCACAGAAAAGTACTGCTTAATAGCCTTCGTTTTAACGACGACTTCTTAGAATTTCGATCAGAGTTGACTGCTCTTGGTTGGACCACGATATTTTGCATATTAAAATGAAAACTTTTAGGCCGGTTATTTGAACAGTCTAACTTAGACCGCGGTATTAGAAAATTAATGGACCTCCATATCTGTTTATAAGTTGGGTATTTCAGGAGAAGAATGTTTGTCTAGTTTGTGCTATATGCCTTCTTGACATTGGTTACAGTAAATAGCGTTTAAAGACGAAGTTCCAGTATAAAAGGAGCCTGGCCTGGCCATTCTCACCTCCAGTCGTCAATCAATCACTGAACTGAGCATAAACAACTGGGGTCTTTCTGCATGTACCGGTATCCATGAACCACTCATTGTCTTCTATTGTTTGTGAGGTATTGTATTTTTGGTCTTGTTTTGCATTTGTATTATTGTCGTTCTTTGTTCCTTTTGTTTTACGTAATATGTGACCGGTACATGCAGAATCTACCAACAACTGACAAATAACATGCGTCATTACTAAGACCATTGCTAACAATTTGGAAAAACTTTATGAAAGCTTTATCAGAAGTCTTTATGAACTTCTATTTCTTTTTTAGCTTAGGTAAAATCTTGGTTTTATCAGATTTTTGAAGCAAATTATGTTCAAAGGACGCGCAAGTTAACCACGTTTTGCGACTGAAAGACGCCTAAATTTGCATTTCACACCAAAAAGGTGTGAAATGGGGGAGGAGCTAAGCCTTTTATACCGGAACTTCGTGTTTAAATATTAGGCTTGGTCAGATTAAAATGGGGTTAGACCGCGGTTTTGTTAAACACCGTCTAAACTTCGTTTAAATAACCGGCTCATAGAATTTGCGAGGTATTAATCATAATTTCCTTACATTTGTTGGATTGTCAAAATCAGTCTAAATTAATTTTCTACAAATATCCTATGTCATTCATATTCACTTTCTTAGAATTTAGAAACGTTTTACCCAAATCAAGGTTTGACCTGGCTAATTTGCTTGAAAGGGAACTTAAAATTCCCAGAGGTAAAAATACAAACGAAAAATGTCACGGTAAACAATAAACAAATATTAGGATAGTTCGCTCTGCAGCCCTATTCTCCCCTAAACAATAAACAAATAGGTAGTTCGCTCTATTTGCAGCCCTATTCTCCCCTAAGGAGATAAAGGAACATTGATGAAAGTTCGCTCAACAAAAGTGTATTTATTTTATAGTGTAACTTAATACTAAATATTAGAAATCTAATGTCCTACCTTTACATCAGGTAAGATCTCGTTCTTTTGCTTGTCCTGTTGGCTGGTTTCTTGATGATAACGAACGTGCACCCTAAAGGAAATAAATCTTGTCAGATTTCCACAATCCTATATTTTTTATCTACAAATGATGAGACATTCGCAACCACAAATGTTGTCAAATCATAAGGCAGCATTACGATTTAATTTTGGAAAAACATTCCAATTATCAATTCATAGAAAACTTTAACATTCTACCCTTAGAAGAAGTAAGGTGATACTCATTTGTTTGCTTGCCCTCTGTTTTCTTGTCTGCTTTCTTCATGATAACAAACACCGGGAACATCCTGAAGAAAAAGAAATGACGTTGAGATACGGCCTGGTTATAAAACCGTTAGGGCTCCTTGTTCTACAAAGTCATGAAACTGTTTAAATTGCTCTGAAGAAATTTAGTTCAAACAATCTAAAACGGTTAGATCACCCCATGCCTAATGACGACGCAAACAGGAGTTCACCTATTGCGATCCAGTGCAGGTAAGTACTGTTTAATGCAGAAAGTCAGATAATTGGTATTAAAGTGCACCTAACCCCCAATTTTTTTTCTTTAAATCAACCCAATGTACGTTGAAAAGTCGAATAGTGAAATGTTTCTTGTTTTTAACGTCGCGTTAGTGAGTTGTAGAGATTTGAATTTATAAAATGCTAATTATATGACGTCAAATCAAGACTTAAGTCGGTCGGTTAAGAAAGGATTATTTTAAAGCGATATTGTAAAACTTACGAACAGATGTTTTGAAATTCAAAGCCTCGCATCGCTCATCAAAGTTTGCTGTACATGTACGAAGCCAGTTGAGGAATTAGTTTCCAGACAAGGCTTTCAGAAAAGTATCCAGAGCTCAGAAATTATTGTTTCGACTTGAAAATATGCCGACTATACGTAGTTTGCAATATCTAAACTTCAGAGTTTATATGAACTTCGTTCGTGCTCAAATTCCGAAGTACGTTTCGAAGTTCGCAATTTGATTGTGAAATTCGCAACGTAATTGGCTAGTTAGTAACCTAGTACCCAATTTCCCAACGAACTTCGCAACACGGCGCGGTAAAGTTATGTGAAAACAACTGTAATAGTTCCGCTTGTTTTCCATACTCTTCGAAACTGTACAGTTTCGCGCCATGCGATCGCAATCGCAATCGCAAGGATCGCAAGGATCGCAACGTTTTGGTTTCCATATGATCGCAACGGTCGCAAGAATCGCAGCGATCGTCGATCGTAACGATCGCTGCGATCGTTGCGATTATATGGAAACCAGGCTTTAACCTACAAGAACAGCAACCTTCTATTATTCCTTTGGGAATGGTGTCCCCTTGGACGACCCGTTTTTATAAACCGAACAGTTCCCATGTACCGCATGTTAGTTTTTAAGCAGGATATGGTCTCCTTGTCTAGAGTTATGACAGGGTAGAGACTCTTCGTTATCAGTTGCAATTTCAAAGACGAGTTTTTAATCAATTTAGTTGAAATTGATTGATATGAATAAATTGAGTATATTTTCTCGATTTTTTTTCGCTAGAGTTTATTTTCACTGGATGTTATTATCGCGGATCGTTGGAAAACCAGCGAAAATTAGATCCCGCGAAAATTTCATGCCCATAGTATGTAACAGTCGAAATGCCGCGATCCGCATTAAGTGGCAAATTATAAAAAAAACAAGCTACAGCATCATCTAATCTTATCTTGATGAAAAGGAACCACATTTTCTCAGACTGGCTCATCTTTCCACAATCGACAAATGTTGTTTTGATAATTCTAGAAAATTTTCATCTTTTTTTTTTTAAATTGATTTTGGCCAGGTTGTGAAATCGGTTCATTACACCATAACTCAGTCTAAATGAAAATGTCATCGCAGTAGGCAAAAAACAACTTGGAGGTGCATCTTATCATCAATTATTGGAAAAATATATTCCTACCTTTACATGATGATTCCTGTTTGTTTGCTTATCCTTTGGTTTTTTTCTTGTCTGGTTTATTGATGATAACAACTACACTGACGAGGCATCCTGCCGGAAGAAAAAGAAAGAACTAAGAGAAACAACCCGTTGATAAAGCCCTCAGGGCTTCTTGTTCTAAAGACAATGAACAGTAGAAACCACAACTACAAACCAATGAGAGGTGCCGGATCTGTGACAAAGATCTGGATCAGTAGAAAAACTTGACTAAATGTAAAATAACACGGCAAACTGATCCGTACGGCCGAGAAAAGATTGACTCAAGAAAAATAAAGTAAAATAAAAGATATATATTTTGTGCCCGATATTTCGGTTTGAAACACAAACCTTCGACGGGGGCTAAAATAAAACTCAAACCAATGTTTGAATTGCTCTGAAGAAAAGGATGTTGTTTGCTTGACTAGATTAAGGTTTCTTTTACAAGGCACATTCCAAACGTCACAATTACAGGTCACTAGAATTGTGCCCCCCGCCCCCCCCCCCCCCTCCCCCCCCCCCCCCCCAAAAAAAAAAAAAACATTTTCACTGAAGGTATATTTTAAGCCTAAGCTCGTTGGTTGGTTGGTTAGGTTGTGAAATCGATTCAGAAGAGGATAACTCAGTTTCACTAATGTCACCGCGGTAATCAATAAACAAATTGGATAGTTTGCAGGAGGGAACCGATTCTTTTTATGGTGTACCTTATTATTTATTATTAGAAAGAATATATTCCTACCTTAACAAGATGATTCCCGTTTGTAAGCTTATCCTTTAATTTTCTTTTTTTCTTGTCTGGTTTCTTGACGATAATAAACTACAATGACTAGGCATCCTGCCGGAAGTAAAAAAAATTAAGTAGAGAAACAACCCGTTGATAAAGCCCTCGCGGCTTCTTCTTCTACCAACTCAAACCAATGTTTGAATTTCTCTGAACAAAGGATGTTCAGTTTAGCTTGATTTCAAGATCAGAAACGTTTGTTATGTTCCAAGCACAGCTTTATTGTTACCTTAAGCAACTACATTGTGTATACATTATGCATGGTTACTAGGCAAGAAAAAAATTAATTTGTTCTATTCATTGCTTTTTGCCTTAATGCGATTCATTATTGACAATTACAGTTGGTTAAAGCTCCCCTTGACTTACAGATAACAAAAAAAAAATAACTTTTTATAGTCCATTAAGTTGCAAACTATTTTTCAACTTTATCGTCCTAGTGTATTTTGACAATTGTTTTGATCTTACCCATGCATCTCATTCAAACTACTTCCAATATTTCTTCTAACTCATTACAAAAATGAAATGTCTAACGATTTTAAATTAACACAGTCCCTGTTGCGAATGAAATAAGAAGTTTCTATCCTACTGCTAAACGTAAGTTCTTTTTTGCTTGGATTCAGATTGTCCGTTTTTGGCTCTATACCCACTTGTACACGGCGCTGTTGATGTTGTATTTTCTTTTCTGACTGTCGTGATAGTTTGCCACTGCCAGGTAGGTATGACCTTTGTACTCAAATGACGTCATATCAAACGCTCCATGTGTTGGAAACTCTTGGTACTTGATGAACCGCGCTCCTGAGGCCTGGTACACAACTGACTGAGTGTTGTATTTTTGACTGTCACCACGGTGATTGGCCACACCCAGGAACGTTTGACCGCTGATCACAAATGGATGCCAGGCCATGGCTCCACGAGTAAGAATGGACTGAAACAGAACGAACTTGTTGCCATCCCACTTGTAAATGAAGGAGTCGATGTTGTGTTTACTTCCAGAGTAGTAGTTGGCAAAGGCGAGGAATGTGTGGCCATTGATGTTGAATGATTTCGCATCCCATGCTCCATAAGTCTGAAGAGACTGCAGTTTGACAAAGTGTCCTCCTAACCACTTGAACACAGTGGACTGAACAGAATACTTCTGTTGAGAGTTGTAATGGTTTGCAAATGCAATGAAAGTGTTATTGTTTATTACAAAAGCTTCACAACCAAAAGCACCTTCAGTTGGTATGTCCTGAAACTTGTTAAACTTGCCGCTGCTCCATTTGTAGATGACTGATTTTATAGAATAGGTACTATCGTCATGGTAGTTTGCCACTGCGAGATAATTTTCGCCATTTATCTTGAAAAATGTGAAGTGACCTGCTCCTTTTGTAGGTATTTTCTGAAAGACGACAAACAGCTTTCCATTCCACTGATAAATTACCGAGTCCAGTTGGTACGTTCCATCGTTATTATTAGCCACAGCAAGGAAATGTTTATCAGTGATTGAAAAGTATTCAAGGCCATAAGGTCCTCTAGTTTGCAGGGTCTGATACAAAGTAAATTTTCCACTTGACTTGTCCATCTTATAGATCATGGAGCCTGTCTTTCTTTTGTTAATGTCATCATAATAGTTTGCAAAAGCAAGAAAGAGACTCCCATCAATGGTGAAATGTTCCACATCTGCTGCTCCTCGGGTTGGTAGATCTTGAAATTTCTCAATGAAGTGAAAACCGGTTGAACAATCTAAGTTAAAATGGAAACATAAGAGAAAGCCTGTAAGCGCGTTTGGGAGAAAAGCTGTTTTTTTTTTCGCTGTCATCGGGGTCTGTATACTGAATAAGCGAGCATAATAACAAAACCGAAAATTGTCAAATTGTACTTATTCATTGTCCTTAGTAGTATACTCTATTCTTTTGATTTTTTTTTTCACGATTGTTTTGAGAACGTAAAATAGTTTTTTCTACTGCCATAAGACGTTTTCTTTGTACATAAAAATTGAGGCTTTTAAGAGCGCTTTAAGGTGGCTGAACACAGTTTCACTGTACTTATACGTCATTCATTGTCATTTTAAAACTACTAACGTCTGGGCGCCCAAAATTGGTGCGGCATACGATTAAGCAACAAGCTATATATTTTGATATTTTTGTTGAGCTTTTAGGGTGTTGCTATGGCAACACGGTGGATTGTAAATCAGCCTGCAATATTTGGGGCACTTTCCATTTAACCAAAAATTCCGGAAATTCGGGGTTGGGAAGCGAATGGAACGGACATTTTCCGGAACAAAATTCCGGAATTTTAGGACAACCTCGCGACTGAGGTTGTCCTAACGTTTCGGTGCAACGGTGCAACCAATTAGAAAATACTGTTCCATTCACCACACGGAATACCCGGAATTTCAAACCGGAATTTTTGGTTACATGGAAAGCGCCCTTGGTTTTGTTTATTTTCAGAAAATCTAGTCGTTAGATTTTGTCCGTCATTTGTCTCCAGTAAACTCGTAAAAATATTCGCATGCTAACACTGGTCTCATGTAATTTTAACAGAGGAATCTTCCGTAATTTGTGGTTTAATATGTTTGCATTTTGTAAAAATCTCCTCTGTTAGATGTCAAATTTCTGATGGCAGGTGAGTTCGGCATATTCAGAACTATTATTTGCCAAATTTCGAAATTTCAAATTTCAAATTTTCAAATTTCTAACGAGTGGTTCCGTAGAAATCAGCACATTTCCGAGGAAAGTCGCTAAAATATTCACACAATTTTTTGGTCAACTGCGCATGCGTTGTATTTGACTGGGTTCTCGATCCAAAGACAAAAACGACCAAAAAGGCAGTGTATTTCTTCAATGGTTCTATAAATTATCTATTGATTCAACAAACATTTTTACGAACAACAAATTGTTTGATTTTATTACGAAAAACAACACTTTCGCGATCCACGCTGAGCAAAATAAAATGATCGCTGAATAGGCGCCACGTTTGAGTTGGGAGGTATAACAAAACACTTATGACTGGCCCCACGGGAAAAAGCGAGTTTTGTTTCCCCTCAGCGAGGGTCTCAGGGAAACAAAACTCACCGTTTCCCTTCGGGCCAGTTAAAATCAAATTTTCACGACTGTAGAATTAGGAAACCAAGTAATGAGAAGAGAGAACAAAATTAACTTCCTAGGATATGTTCATTGTAGGGTCTTGACAAACTGCGAGCCAGCGAGCCATGTGAGTCACGCGAGTCATGCGAGGCAACTGTTCCCAGCCGCTTTCATACATTAGTTCCTTCACCCTTTGGCAGTTCGCTCAGTTCGCACGAGTTTTCACTTTCCTTCGATTATCATATTCTTATCATAGCAGGGTGACAGGCCGCACAATCTCTACCAGTGTGAAACATATGAGAACCTTTTACATTTTTGCTCTAACGAGTGTATCTTTTAAAGATTTTCCTTTAAAAATATAATATAATAGATATAATATAATAGATATCATAGGTTGTTCTTTAAAAATTTGCCGTAAAAGTGGTTGGTTTTGTATATGGTGCCATTTTCTCATTAAAACTTGTTTGATGTTTGGCACTGATGGTTGGTATTGTGTTACAAAAGGCAAAATGTCTTTTTGAGTTTGTTTATCTTGTTTAAGCACCGATTCCCTTTCTGTGAATTTTATTTCTGATAGGATTTTTTTTCTACCAGATTATTTGGGTAGCCTCTAGTCAGCAAGCGTTTTTTAAATTTTAAATTTAGCTTCTTTCAAGATAAGGAGTATGTTTGGTCGTTTGTTAAAAACTTGAAAAACACAAACATTTCAATCGTGAATGATTTCCCTCGGGAAATTGATGAAATACAAAAGACGCTATATCCCATCCTGAAAAAGGCCAAACAGAAAAAGCAAAAAGCCTATTTCAAAGTTGATAAGCTAATTATAAACGGGCAAATCTATAGAGGTGAAGAAACGATCAATCTCCCATATTACGGTCTCATTATGGATACAAGATACAGCGGAAACTAAAGCCAAAGCGGTCACAGCGCGACAGCATATCGATAGTTAAGTTTAGTTTATCGTTTACGTGTTGTATTAGTGTCAAATTATTTTACCTTCCTTGCTTCACAAAAAATGCGATTAATCTAGAAACTTTTTACCTTACAGGTTATTGTATGTTTTCCTGTAGATTAATAATTTGTTTTAGAGCGATATCATCAGTTGATATACACTATATTTTCTTGCATTCTGCGATATCTTTGATATCATTTTCGTATTATTTGACCTCATCTATAATACCACGTCCCCGATTCAGCTCTAATGACCGATTATTCTCTTAGTTTACTATCTCTTAATGTGAAGGGATTAAGCAATTTCAGAAAAAGGCGAACGATTTTTACGTGGTGTCGAAAAAGAAACTCTGATATAATATTCTTGCAAGAAACTCATTCGACATTGTCAACACAGTTAAATTGGAAAAACGAATGGGGTGCAGAACTTATTTGCTCTCATGGGAGCTCAAACTCTCGAGGTGTTGCAATCTTAATCAAAAAAGGTCTTGATTGTGTTATTCACTCTCAAATGGTAGATACATCTGGAAGGTATATCGTGGTTAAAGCTGCCATCCAAGATAAAATGTATGTTCTTATAAACATTTATGCACCAAACAAAGACGAAAATATCGTGAAATTTTTCAAAGATCTGTTAACTAAGCTGGCAACCGAAAATTTGGATTCAGAAGAAAATATTGTGATTGGAGGTGATTTCAATTGTCCTCTGAATCCTACACTGGACAAAAAAGGTGGCATAATGACGCCTAGGAAATCTGTGATAAATTGCATCAATGATGTCCAAAGTCAACTAGATCTTGTTGATATATGGAGAATTAAAAACCCACAAACAAAAAGTTTTACCTGGAGTCAACGATCTCCTCTAATTTTATGTCGCCTTGATTATTGGTTGATCTCTAATAATTTACATGACTGGGTCAAAGGCACAAATATAATCCCCGCCATTAGAACTGACCATTCCGCTATCTATCTAGAATTTGGAAACGTGGACAAAGAGGCTAAAGGTCCTGGGTTCTGGAAGATGAACACTTCTATATTAAAAGATGATGAGTACATTGATGATCTTACAAAAATGTTACCAATTTGGATTGCGGAAGGTCGAAAAGAACTTTCCAACCATCGTAATATTTGGGACTGGATAAAATATAACATAAGAGCTCATGCTATAAAACATTCCAAAACGAAGGCAAAGAAGAGAAATGAAAGAGGATTAAAACTTGAAAAAGAATATACTGAAGCGAGACAGGTTTTCGAAAAGAACCCCAATGACTTGAATGGTAACAATTTAAATGCAGCTAAGGAAAAGCTTGAATTATTTTATGATGAAAAAGTCAACGGAATAATAATCCGTGCCCGAGCTCGCTGGCATGAACACGGCGAAAAAAGTACCAAATATTTCCTAAATTTAGAAAAAAGAAATCATGTGAAAAAGCATATAAGGAAACTAGTCATCAGCGGCGTCGTAAAGACAAATCCTTTTGACATTCTTCAAGAACAAAGACGATTTTACCAAGAGCTATACAAAAGTTCAATTAGTGATGCGGAGAACTGTCAGAACATTGTAAAGTTTCTAGAGAATTTGAATATACCTCAACTAACCGAAGAACAAATGTTGTCCTGTGAAGGCAAAATTTCAGCTGAGGAATGTTATAATATCCTCGATAGTTTTCAAACTAACAAAACTCCCGGGAATGACGGAATTCCTGTAGAATTTTACAAAGTGTTCTGGTCATTAATTAGCGACCCATTTCTTAAATGTGTGAACGAAAGCTTTGAAAAAGGTGAAATGTCTTGTTCTCAAAAACAAGCGGTAATTACTCTAATAGAAAAAAAAGGAAAAGATCGTTCATATATTGAGAACTGGCGTCCAATTTCTCTCGTAAACGTTGACACAAAAGTAATGTCCAAAGTGATCGCCACTAGAATTAAGAATGTTCTTCCAAATATCATACACCATAACCAAACTGGATACGTGAAGGACTGATATATCGGCGAAACAATTAGATCAGTTTTCGATATTATGGATTTCACTGCAAAAAAAAGCATTCCGGGATTAATGATATTTATTGATTTCGAAAAGGCATTTGATAGCGTAGAATGGGAATTTCTTCGCTATTGTTTGGAATCCTTTAATTTTGGACCTAATTTCATCCATTGGGTGAAAACGTTCTACAGAAACATACAAAGCTGTGTAATAAACAACGGACTTTCATCTGAATACTTCAATCTTGAACGTGGGGTACGACAGGGGGACCCACTCTCTCCTTATCTCTTTGTAGTAACTATAGAAATATTAGCAATAGCAATTCGACAAAACAAAGATATAAAAGGCATCTCTATTGGGAGTGAGGAGACAAAAATCCTTCAATACGCAGATGATACGACGGTAATACTTGCCGACACAAGCTCTGCTACCGCTCTCTTTAAGCTGTTAGATAATTTCAAGATTGTTTCTGGCTTAAAGATTAATTGTTCCAAATCGGAAGCTATGTGGATAGGTTCTTCAATGAATTGCAAAGCACAGCCCTTCGGAATTAAATGGCCCAACTTGCCGATAAAGGCTTTAGGAATTTATTACACGTATGATCAGAAATTGCTTCTCGAAAAGAATTTCATAGAAAGATTAGACAGCATTAAAAACCTGATTAGAATCTGGTCCTCTAGAGGTCTTTCTATTTATGGAAAAATTACGATTATCAAATCTCTATTAATTCCAAAATTTGTTTTTGTGTCATCCTTAATACCTACCCCAAAAGAATTTGTTAATCAGTTAAACCAGTTATTATTTCAATTCTTATGGAATGGTCCTGATAAAGTCACACGCAGATCAGCGATAAATGATTACTCCAATGGAGGATTAAAGATGATTGATTTTGATAGCATGATAATATCGCTCCGATTGGCATGGCTAAAAAGAATATTTGGCTCAAATGATGGCACCTGGAAACGGTATCTGAGTAGGTGTATAGAGCTAATTCTGGGACAATCTATTTTTCTCCTGAATTTCACAGAAATAATTTGTGCGGATTGCAGCAAATGAAAAATAATTTGTCCCCTGCTCAAATCGACAGAATCCTCACAATTCTGTTGAGTTTGAGCAGAATTGAAGAAGCTAGGAGTTGTGTGACAAATGACAGAAATTGATAAATTTTTAGAATTTGTCGACTTTGTGACAATTCTGTGAAATTCAGGAGAAAATTAGATTGTCCCAGAATTAGCTCTATACACCTACTTGAGCACAAAACAAAATCTTGAAATTGGCTAATTTCAAGAATTTTCCGCTGAATTTTCACAGAGGAAAATTCTTTTCAAATCTCAAAATCTTTTCCCCAGGCAAAAAATGTCTGGTTCCGAAGAAGAAGCTGATTTTGATTTCTCTCCTGAAATTATTCGAGAAACCATTACAACATCTCATTCTCACAAAAATCCCAGGCTGGAACATTTCAAAGAAATCATTCGGCAAAATCAGGGGAAAAATCAAATTCCACTCAAAGATCTTGAATTTTATCAAAAAGAAATTCTCTCCCAAATTCCCCGTGACGAAATCACAAGAAAAAAAGTCAGGGATTTCGTCAAAGCTTCCAAATGGAAAAAAGTCCATGGCAACGATCATGCAATTTTCAATCATATAACAGGCCACGACGGGAATGAATACGAGCACCTGGAAAAATTCCTCATCGACGATTTTAAATATTTCTCACTGGCATATAATGACCTTCATCTCAGCAGAAAAAAGTTTCTCAATTGCCATCAAGTTCTTTTCGCCCTGTTGAAGAAGAACGGTTTCAACCCCAATGAAGATGATTTCAAGCTTCTTATTCTCCCCTCAAGGCGGGAGGAACAAGAAAAAATAATCCAAACCATCTTCAAAAAATGTCATTGGAAATAAAATGGATCTTGAAAGCGAAGCCAGTGACCATGAAAATTGTCTCTCCTGCTCAGAGGAAGAAACAAGAAGCGACGATGAAACTCCCACCACTTCAGACGAGGAATTCATTGTCTCTGATTCGGAGATGGAGGAAGCTGAGCGAAGCGACGAAATCGAAGACTCGATTGAACTTCTTTTTGAATCATTCGTCAATCTCCAGGAGGAACACAAAATTCTCAGAAATGCACTCAAAAAGCAAGTGGCCTTCTCTGGGAAATCCACCGGGAAATGAAAGAACGCAAAGCGAACGAAGCGAAGTGAAGCGAAGCGGTGTTTTGAAATAACAGACTTTGTGAATATTAATGTAAAACATTCATATTCTGACACGTCAACGCAATATGTCATTTTGAAATCGCCAGGTGACATTCTCGGAAAGCTGAATAAATTTTCTCAGAATAACCCGCCACTCCACGTGCACACACACGCCTGCAGGTCCATTGTCTTTTTTGGCTTCTTTTGTCCGGCGCGTGCTACTTATCTGCCTACAATAAATTTTCACGTGAAAGACAATAGATTACATTCCACACTTCCCTAACAACCCGAGTCGCTGAAGCTCAACACAAAAATTATTTTTGGCTCAGCCTGTTGATAGGGAAGTGTGGAATGTTTTGACGTCATATGTCTGGGAAGTGAATCATCACAAGAAAACGATGGTTAAGATAGTTTTTCCACATCGCTCAATGGAACCCAAGAATTAAATTTATCGGGGTAACCAATCCATTTTACAAGCGCGAGTTTTCGCTTATTATCGCGGCGCAGAACCTTTTCAATTCGAAACACATCTTGCGTTGTTCTTTGAAGTTCCGCCTCGTAAAATGATCTGGTGATTGATTCTCCCAACAGATCGACTAATTTATACGTTACAGGGTTTGTGTTCTTTATTTCGTCAATCACAAATATCTCCTCTGTCCAGTTCGGGGTGAAACCTTTGTCAAATAATTGCCGTTTAAACTTTGAAATTCTCACCCTGTCGCCAACCCTGAATTTTGCCGGGTTGTGTTTAGCATAAATTAAATCTCCGTATAAATTAGCGAAAACCTTTTTCTCATTTTCCTGTTTGCTCGCCTCTGCGGGACTCATCCGAATGCTCGAATGAAAACGATGATTATATTGATCCAGTAATTTGCCAAGTTTGTCCCAGTATATTGTATTGTTGTTAGCAGAAAACATTTTAAAGAGTTTCTCCTTGAAAGACCTGTTCCAGCGCTCAACAACAGATGACTTTTCTTGATTTTCCGTTGTATACAATTTTACCCCATTCTCGCTCAGGAGATGGTTCATTGTTCCATTGAAAAATTCAGATCCTTTGTCAGTCCAGAGCATTTTCGGTTTTCGCTTCGTTTTAAATATGTCTTTAAAAGCATCAGCCACTGTTTGACCTCGCTTGTCTTTCAGGGGACGAATCCAACCGAATTTTGAGAAAACATCGATCACCATCAGGAGATATCTGATCCCTTTATTCCACCTCGAAAATTTCCCCATCTCGACCAGATCAGCTGCCCAGATGTTGTCAATCCCATATGACAAAACTCTTCGTTTTGGAAAGCGCCGCCTGATTGGCCGGTGTAATTCGTTTGCCAGATTTTGAGTCCACTGGCCTTCACTCAAAATCTTTTCCCGTTTTTTGGAGCGCCGAGGCCAAGTTTCTGTTTTGCTTGAATTGTGTTTCGCGCCAAAGCATGACCCCATTGTCTATCTTTCCAGGGAATCGCATCCAAAGCGGCAACCATTTTCCTGTCGGCTTTGTTCTTGCATTTACGTGGATTCTTTTCCTTCGCGCAGACTGAATAATCCACATCGTGCTGCATAGCAACTGCGTCTGTTTTTCCTGTGGGTTGCTGCATAATTTCGAGAATCTTTCCCTTTTCATCGAATCGGACTTGTTTTTCGAGTGGGTTCCAGGGGCCTGTATAATTATGCGCTGGGAGGGTGAAACCTTTCTTTGGTCTTGGCAGCTTTCCAATCAGGGAATGAACATCCAACCCGCTGCCATCCAAATCTGCTCGATCTGTCTTGTATTTTCTGTTTGGTCGGATCGCCGTGGACAGCTCATTCAGCATATCGGAAGAGGTTTTGGCAAGAAATGGTTTCATCTTGTCCAGGGCAAAATCCAATGCTTTTTTCTGAGTGTTTTTGTTTCGCAATAATTCACTGGCTCCATAACGACCCATTTCAACTGTCTTTTTTCCCAACCAAGGCAGCGCATGCGCGACACCAGTCAGCGCAAGTTCACCAAAGCCCTCACCTTGTGAGGGCCGACTCAGTTTCCCGATTTCACAAATCTTGTTTTCTTGATTCCGCAGGAAGCGCAATGGCAAAACCACATTTTTCTTCCATTTTTTGCAGTCATATATCCCGATGGTTTCACGCATTCAGTTTGTTTTTTCTCCTTCACGCAATATGATTTCATTTTCAATCGAAATATTCTTTTATGAATTTCTCATTTTGCGCTGTATTAGTTAGACTGAGCGGTTTGAGAATATCATAGAAGTCTTTCCCCTGCGACCATTGATGGAGGAAAAACAGGCAATAATACCCGCAAAGAACGCTGTTGATGTTTTGATACTGACTGCTGTTCCAAATCACCGGTTTGGAACTTTTGAATTCCTGGGGGAATCCCATTCCAAAAGAGTCAAAATACCACGTGAATTTCCCAGAGGGAGCGAAGCGACCGGGAGCGAAGCGACCAGGAGCGCAGCACACCCAGTGAGTCCGGCATTTTCAAGCGAATCAAGATTGATGATGCAGGGGCTGTGTTCTCGGGGCCTCACTTCATCCCTGGCGAAAATTCCTTTGAAATTGGGAATTTTCAGAAAATCAATCCACTTCATGAGATCAAGGTTGCTCAGGGGTTTGTTCACGAATTTCGGTTTCGCTGCGCTCACAAAATCGCCCCGAGAATTGGGATGTTGTTGAATGGACTTTTCGATCCCAGCAGAAGTCCCGCTCCTTTTTTTGATTTTTTTCCCATCTCAATTTTTCGTTCCCAGGTTCCGATGAATGGGGGAGGTGGTTCCCAAGGGGCTCCCAATCTCGGCGCGCCTTTTCCTTTGGGCTGCCGGACTCTTGGGGCGCCTTTTCCTTTTGGACGTCCAAGTCTTGGAGCGCCTTTCCCAAACAAATTTTTCACCATGTCCAGCGCCAGCGGGATTCCAATGGAAGCCAGAATTGTTCCCAATGCTCCACCAGCTTGTTTTGCTGATGGTTTCATCGTCAGTTGTCCTCCTGATTTCAGGGCAGTTAAAATATCCTGTTTCTGCTTATTTGTCAACAGATGTTTATTGTCAATCAGTTTTTGAATTTTATCTTGGGGAATGAGAAATCCGCCCGTTTGCCCGCCTCCTTTCAGTCGCGGTCGCTTCGCTCCCTTCCCGCTTATCTTTTTCACAACTTGACTCGCTCCTTCACTCGCCAAACCAGCCAATGCTGACAGCCCAAGTGTCTTTGCCAGGGTGGGTGCCAGGGAACGAGCCAGGGGAATAATAGCAGAAAAAAGACTTCCACCCTGCCGCATCACTTTTCGGATTTGCGTTTTCGAGATTTTGATCTCAGCTCCCTTTCCCAAAGCCGCAGCTTTTCTGATTCGTTTTATTTGATTGGCTGTCAGCATCAGTTCATCATTTCCGCTTGTTTGTCTGCTGTCCAATCTCAGGGTGATAGCGCAGTTTGCTTTGAACGCTTTTCCCAGTTTGTTTTTTTGTCCTCCAGACAGATTTACTTTATATGGGTGATATGTTGTCATTTTAAATGACAAAATATGTTTTCAGATCACACCGCGCTGCGCGCTCGCTCGCTTCGCTCGGCTCACTTCGTTCGCTGCGCTCGCTTCACACGATGACCAGCTCATTTCCAATTTTATCAATATTCACCAGTTCTTCATAAAGAACTATCGCATGTACATTGAAGTTTGCAGCTGCATCTGCGTTTAATCGATACCTGAATATCAGCTGCTTGGGATCTCTTGTCGGTTTTTCAGTTTGATAAGTCAGATCGAAATAAATTAGCGGATAATAAGCCTTGAAATTGGACAGATTCAGCTGCGTTCCAGTGTTATAATCATTTTTCCGCATTGCATAAGCCATGACATCCTGGAAAATCCTCACTTTGCTTTCGCTCTCATACTCTGTTTCCGGGTAGAAAACTCCGTTTCCATATTCCAATCGACAGTTCAACAGCGAAGCGGCGTTATCCGCTGCATTCAGCTTGAAAGTGTCCATCAGATAGGGATTATCTTCTGCAGGGTCGTCATTGGGTGGAGCGGTTCTTTTCAGCCAGACAAAAATATGCCTCACATTGTCGATGCTCGCTGAGATCTGGAAAAATCCTGATGATGTTGCGGGAGCTGATTGCTGATACATTTCTCTCAGATATTTCCATTGCGTTTCTTTCAGGAATGAGCTGACAAATTTGTCATACAGAGAATCTTTGGGAGTCAATCTTGGCACCCAAAGCAAAAATCGATTCACAACAACTCTTCCAGCATCAACGCCGTTTGCCATATGAATCAGCTCCCCATCATCATTAAGTGTTATCTCGAATTGAAGCTGCATGGGCACAAGCATCTTATCTTCCAACTCTTCGAAAAAGGAAAAGCGATTCAGGGGAATGATCGTGTTAATGTTCTTTGCACCGCCGTTTCCATTGTCTTGCACTGCTTGAGATTGCACCCGGCGAGCTTCAAATCCAAGATTCGTATTAGCGGTTGTTGCATCAGTATCCAAATACCAGAAACTGTTCTTGGCGACTGATCTGCTGAAGTCGTCGGAGTATTCCAACAAATTCTTTGCGAAACAGACTTTATGCAGATTATCAGTATCATAAATAATCTTTCCCAGATCGGATTGTTAGGTGTTTAATCAGGGAATGAGCGCCATTGATCACTGTGATCCTGTCAGCTGCGGCATATCCGGCCCCATCCGCCAGTTTTTGGAGTTGAAACTGCACCTCGAAATACGCATTATACCAATCATAGAATGCGGATCGGTCATTAATCGTGAATTTATAACCATTTTTTTGTTGGTGATCATTATTAGCTGGAGCTCGGATTGTGTCATCCAGCTGGAAGCGCACTAATTCATTTCTTTGAAGATATTCACTCGATCGAAAAGCCATTTTAAATCATTTTTTTCTTTTTCGAATTCCTTGCCCCGAGATCAACCTGTTCAATATAGCATCAGAACTTTCTCCGGAGGCAGGGGCTGATGGTTGAGCTGAGCGAAGCGAAGCGAGCGAAGCGAGAGCTGGTTGTTTTTTGGAGGCTGGCTTGCTTGCTGGTTTCCCTTTTCTCATATTTCCCAGTTTTTTCATGATTAAATCGCCAGATTTTTCAACTGCTTTTTTACCGAGTTTATCCCCAGCGTGAGAAATTCCTGATTCCAATGCTTTTTTCGCAATGGGTTTCGCGAATTTATTGAAGACGACTGATGCGACCTTCCTCATTGGTTTGAAAATATTGTCCACAATCAAACCTGTTCCTTTGTGCCGGAAGACAAACCGTCCCAGCTGGGGGTGATAATAACGAGAGAATTCATAAGGTTTCATTTTATTTGCTTTTTCAAGATAAGCGAGAACGCCGTATCGGCTCCATTCAAATCAACAATCCGCCTTTTGCCGTCAGTGATATAAATCCGGATGGAGCTTATTGTGTTTTTATTTACAGGGCTGAATGTGGTTCTCATGGGTTCAAGGGTGAAACTATATGATGGCCTCAGCACAGATGTTGAAAAGGAGAAGATGATATCGCTCTCTTCTCCATCCACAAGCGAATCACTTGTGAGATCGCAATGAACGTTCAACAAATCAGTATCTTGGCTGAGGTTTGGAACTCTGGGGCCAATGTTGACTTTGTCTTTCAGAATCTTTTTATCAAAACCAACGAGATCGCCGAAGTTGGATTGGGTGAAATCAAGCTGATAATTTTCTGCCAGTGTGATTGTCGTTCTGAAGGTTGTGGGAGAGAAAGCAAGATTGATTGGGAATTTTTCATTCTTTTCCGGGGTGGATCCTGCGAGTGGGCCTGTAGCTTCTCGAATAAAATCATTCATCCCCTCATATTCCCAAACCCCAGCTGGGAAGGTGATATCGGAAAATGTTTTCCCGCCGTCAGAGCTGAATCTGATCAGTTGATTCTGGCGGCCAGCATTGATGTTATACCACGTAAAACTCATATTGATGACTCGATTCAACCCAACAACGTATTGGGAATTTGGGTCCAAAACAATGGGCCGATTGAATTTTGTTGTGAAATTTTCTGGTTTGTTTCCCCCAGTCTTGACGGAAAAGGAGGACAGGACAATTTCTCTTTCGATTTCCATTTTAGAGTTTGAAATATTTTCTGAAGAGCTTCTCATGCTGGGAACGATTGATAACGTTTTCTTTCAGGAGAAGATCGAGAATGCCAACTCCAGTGTTTCTGATTCCCTGATTCGTATTCCCAGCAAGAATGGAGCCAACGATGTCTTCAAGTTTCTGGAGGAGATCGGCGGGGTTGGAGAAAAAACGGATGGATCCACCTTTTTTTCTTTTTTTCAACCCCGAACCCGCCATCATCTTTCCCTCTTTGTCTTTATAATGTTTGATGTATTCAGTCAGAGTTCGGGCTGCGTGATCTATCCTTCGATGTTGGAAATTCTTTTGCTCTTCCGTTATTGCCCCTTTTTTAAACTTTTTGGTCCAAGATGATTTGTAGCCCTTCAACTTATTTCTGCGGAAGTTTGCCACGGTCAAAAGATTTTTGATATACTGGATTTTCCTCGCTGTTGAAACATTTTCCCTGAGAGTTTTCTCCGCAGTATCATAATCCGTGAGGTCCAGGTCTCTCAATATTTTATTGGCTTCATCTTCCTTTTCCTCTTCCTCTTCCTCTTCATCACCCGGTTCCAAAGCATAATCTGGGAAATCGTCTTCTTCGTATTCAGGTGGATCTTCCCCTACTTCTTGCACAACTTCTTCATATGTTGGAGGAGCTGCTGGAATTTGCTTCTTTGTTTGGGATGGAACGGCCTCATCAAACAAGCCTTCGACATCCATATCTTCAAATGGATCGACTTCGGGGAGATAATCAATCTCCGCTGGTTTGGCTTTTTTCTTTTTCCGGGGAAGTGGCTGAAGCGACCCCAAATTCGACGCAATCACCTCATCCAGTTTCGCTGTGATGGGTTTGAATGTTTTTTCAAGTCCGATTTGACTTGTCTCTTCACCCAACTTTTTCTGGGTTATTGCATTCCCTCACAAAAACAATCATATCTTATTACTAGTTTATTACTAACTTTATGCTAGTTGCAACTATCTCATTCCTAGTTGACTGATGAAAATCACTATCTTTTTGCTATCCAAGAGGTTTTGTAGATAGTGGATAGCTATCTTTGACCTAGCTTAAAGCTAACTGATATCTATCTATCAGATAGTTAGCAAATAGATAGACTATCTAAAAACTAGCTTCCTGTGTAGATAGTGAAAAGATAGCCTATCTATCTACTAACTTGTCTATCCAAAATCTACCACCACTGTAGTAAGCCAAAAACTAGGCTATCTGAAGACTATCTCACTAAAACTCTATCCTATCTGAAACCTATCTTTACTGTAGATAGTAAAAAGATAGCCTATCTGAAAGCTATCTAACACTCATGTAGCACTTTGATAACCTACCCAAAAGCTATCTTTGTCAGAGATAGTAAAAAGATAGCCTATCTGAAAACTATCCAACACTCACGTAGCACTTTGATAACCTACCCAAAAGCTATCTTTGTCAGAGATAGTAAAAAGATAGCCTATCTGAAAACTATCCATCACTCATGTAGCACTTTGATAATTTTTTAAATAGGTACTAGTGAGCGGCACACAGCAACGAATCTTGTTAACTGTTTTTATTATCCGACCGGTTTCGTGTGATGACTACACACTTCGTCAGGGATTAAAACAAGATAGTATGAGGAACTTATTTTATACCTTAACTTTACAGTACAAATCACGTTCCGTATAGGGTGTGAACAACAAAAACACCCACAAGCAATACGTGCAGGATGTTACGAGAATCCTGCTGGTGTAATGCATAATTTTGGGGCTCACGGATTTAACGTTAAATCCGTGAGCCCCAAAAACATATTACTTACATAAATGTGCTAACGTGTTAGTAGATTTGTAACTAACAATTGAACTAAGGCTAGGTAGATACTTAACAATAACTTTTTTGATTCCGACGTGGCTGCAATTAAATGAGGTTTTAAATACTACACTTCTGCGTCTAGATAACCTGTTAGGCTTAGAGAACCATTTCTTTCTGTTGCTATAGTTAATTTCCCTGAAAACGGGTAACAGAAACTTAGCAGGATATCCCCTAAGACGTAAACGCTTCCAGAATAGCAAACGGGTCTCATTAAATGAGTGAAATGTAGAGCTATTTCTGGCATAACGCATAAGTTCGCCTTTAATAAAAGCCTTTTTGTTGCTAGCGGGGTGAAATGACTCATATGGTATATATAAATACTTATTAAGCGGTTTCTGAAAGGTAGAGTATTGTAGCGTTTTACAGGCGGAATCTTTAAATAGTAGTAAGTCTAGAAATGAAATCTGAGACTCGCTAATTTCGTAAGTTATCTTAATACGTTCGTCCTTAGTATTAATAGCATTGAGAAATTCTAGAAGATTTTCGTGAGGGCCATCCCAGATAACAAATATGTCATCTATGAAACGCTTGTAGAGAGGGAGATACCGAGAATACTTCTCAATAATGTCTCTCTCGTGATAATACATAAAAGCGTTTGCAGCTGTAACAGCGAAAGGGGTTCCCATAGCAATACCAAATGTTTGATGGTATATGTCATTGCTAAATTCCGATTTAAGGAAATTATTCTCAAAGACTAATCTGGTTAATTGAACCAAGAGAGGCGTCTGAGCCACCTTTCCCTCTCTAAGCAGGAGGTCAAGAGCAATAATAGCCTTCTTAATGTCGATGTTAGGATAAAGTGATGACACGTCCGCCGTGACAAGAAGGCAATTAGCGGGTAGCTCAACTTTCTCTAAACATTGGATCAGTTCACCAGAGTCACGTAAAACCGTTGGCATAATAATAGAAGGTTTAACTAACTCATCTACAAAAATACTAATAGGTCTGGTAATATAAGAGTGAGAGGCTGCAATAGGCCTCCCAGCTATAGGTGACTTATGAATCTTCGGAATAATATAAAATTTAGCAGGATCGAAACTCCTAGGAATATTGTCGATGCTGCTAAGAAACTTATGCGAGTTGGGGGGTAAAAAATGCGAGTAACTATTTACAAGTTTTTCGCGAGTCTCGATTACCTTTAGGCGCCTATAAGTCCATTCATCTACTGTGACTTTAGAATACGTATTAGTGTCATTAAGGTGCTTGAGAGTCTCTTGTTGTACCCATTCTGTGGAGACGAGAGCCGGTCCGAGGTTTTTGTCTGTTGCTAAGACACGAACCGATGGGTCTTCCTTGATCTCTCGCAGGCCACTTCGCTCTTCGCGGGATAAGTTATTTTTCCATAGCGGTCTGTTGTCACTTAAGTTTGTCAGCATCTCTCGACGGATTTTGTACAGGTTTTCCTCGAGGTCAGGATCTTCCCGTGGTGGATTCCAGCCTGATTTTACATACAGTTTAGGGTTAAAATCAGGGTCATCGGGCTTATCAGCATACTTGTAATGTAACCGAACGCTACGACAGAAATCCTGTACTTGATTTTCAAAAACACGAGCAGTGGGTGGTCGAAGCGTGGGTCTAAATTTTAGACCCAAGCCAAGAGTTCGTGACTGCGTCGCGGTAAGGGTGACATGTGAAAAGTTGTGAAATTCCAAATTCCGTGGTAACAGGTCCAAGATCGGTTTTCTAGCCATGTTGTCGAGCCATTTATCGTAAATGTCTCTAGAGTCTATTTTACGACACCGTTTCCGCGGCCTTTCACGTTTTTTGACTGCCGTCCAGAGGGAGACTGGCTTCCAGAGAAACTAACGCGTGGTTTTCGCTGTCTCCGTTGTTTTGATCGGCTTCGTCTGTTTTGCGTGTTCTTTTGGGATGCGGAGTTTCTTTGGTTGCGACCATCCTGGCTAGGGTTTCGGGGTTGCTTCCGATTTTTGGAGCTAGATCTGTCATTTTTACGGCTTTTCGAGTTGGATCTGTCACTATTACGGCTTCTAGAGTTCTTACGGGAAGCGTGGGTCGCTTTCGCTGGTGGAGATGGGACAGGCTTGCGTTTGGACATTTCTTGTCGCACAGCACGTTGAACCATGTCGTGGATGGATTCCTCGTTGACAGTAAATTCCGTCTCCATTTTCTCGGCGCTTTTTGCGGCTTTTGAGGCTTTTTTAAAGTCCTCTGCTACCCGTTTAGAAGTCCTTGCTGCGGCGCACTCGAAGTAAAAGTCATCCGCGAAGCATTTCGCTGATTTGACAAATTGGTCCGCTTCAATGTCCAAAGAGGGATCGCTCGATTTAAATGAGCTTCTCCAATTCCTAATGGCAATCAGGACTTTCTCTTTTTCTTCTGTGCACCGGTGTAAAGCTTGTTGTTCTTCGGTTTGAAGGGCCTCGATGGTGGCATCAAGAAGCTTTAATTCGGCCTCTTTAATAACCACGTTAAATTTCTGTTGAAGATGTTCGGCATTTTTGCCTTTAGCAGAGATGCTGGGAATCTTCAATCCACTGGGCACCTTTCCGTCGCTTTTGTTTGACTCAAGTCTCTGTTTACGGTCTTGAAGACCATAGAGTTGATTCTCAGCATCGATCAAGTTGCGAACGAGGTTTTTCAGAACGCGTTGAAAGTGGTCATCGATCCATAGTTCAGGATCTGGCGCTGAATCTTCGGCGGCAGCTCGAAGATCCTCCACGGCTTCATCACGCGCGCTGTTCTGTCTTTCCGCAGATTCTTGTCGTTTTCTGAGCTTCAAGGCATCTTTGCCTTTCTTGAGTCCAGAGCGATCTGAAGTGTTGCTGAACATGTGGCTTCTGCTAGTGTCGACTTAGACAATTTTTTAAATAGGTACTAGTGAGCGGCACACAGCAACGAATCTTGTTAACTGTTTTTATTATCCGACCGGTTTCGTGTGATGACTACACACTTCGTCAGGGATTAAAACAAGATAGTATGAGGAACTTATTTTATACCTTAACTTTACAGTACAAATCACGTTCCGTATAGGGTGTGAACAACAAAAACACCCACAAGCAATACGTGCAGGATGTTACGAGAATCCTGCTGGTGTAATGCATAATTTTGGGGCTCACGGATTTAACGTTAAACCAGGCCTATTAGTATTTTTGTAGATGAGTTAGTTAAACCTTCTATTATTATGCCAACGGTTTTACGTGACTCTGGTGAACTGATCCAATGTTTAGAGAAAGTTGAGCTACCCGCTAATTGCCTTCTTGTCACGGCGGACGTGTCATCACTTTATCCTAACATCGACATTAAGAAGGCTATTATTGCTCTTGACCTCCTGCTTAGAGAGGGAAAGGTGGCTCAGACGCCTCTCTTGGTTCAATTAACCAGATTAGTCTTTGAGAATAATTTCCTTAAATCGGAATTTAGCAATGACATATACCATCAAACATTTGGTATTGCTATGGGAACCCCTTTCGCTGTTACAGCTGCAAACGCTTTTATGTATTATCACGAGAGAGACATTATTGAGAAGTATTCTCGGTATCTCCCTCTCTACAAGCGTTTCATAGATGACATATTTGTTATCTGGGATGGCCCTCACGAAAATCTTCTAGAATTTCTCAATGCTATTAATACTAAGGACGAACGTATTAAGATAACTTACGAAATTAGCGAGTCTCAGATTTCATTTCTAGACTTACTACTATTTAAAGATTCCGCCTGTAAAACGCTACAATACTCTACCTTTCAGAAACCGCTTAATAAGTATTTATATATACCATATGAGTCATTTCACCCCGCTAGCAACAAAAAGGCTTTTATTAAAGGCGAACTTATGCGTTATGCCAGAAATAGCTCTACATTTCACTCATTTAATGAGACCCGTTTGCTATTCTGGAAGCGTTTACGTCTTAGGGGATATCCTGCTAAGTTTCTGTTACCCGTTTTCAGGGAAATTAACTATAGCAACAGAAAGAAATGGTTCTCTAAGCCTAACAGGTTATCTAGACGCAGAAGTGTAGTATTTAAAACCTCATTTAATTGCAGCCACGTCGGAATCAAAAAAGTTATTGTTAAGTATCTACCTAGCCTTAGTTCAATTGTTAGTTACAAATCTACTAACACGTTAGCACATTTATGTAAGTAATATGTTTTTGGGGCTCACGGATTTAACGTTAAATCCGTGAGCCCCAAAATTATGCATTACACCAGCAGGATTCTCGTAACATCCTGCACGTATTGCTTGTGGGTGTTTTTGTTGTTCACACCCTATACGGAACGTGATTTGTACTGTAAAGTTAAGGTATAAAATAAGTTCCTCATACTATCTTGTTTTAATCCCTGACGAAGTGTGTAGTCATCACACGAAACCGGTCGGATAATAAAAACAGTTAACAAGATTCGTTGCTGTGTGCCGCTCACTAGTACCTATTTAAAAAATTATTCCGAAGATTCATAAGTCACCTATAGCTGGGAGGCCTATTGCAGCCTCTCACTCTTATATTACCAGACCTATTAGTATTTTTGTAGATGAGTTAGTTAAACCTTCTATTATTATGCCAACGGTTTTACGTGACTCTGGTGAACTGATCCAATGTTTAGAGAAAGTTGAGCTACCCGCTAATTGCCTTCTTGTCACGGCGGACGTGTCATCACTTTATCCTAACATCGACATTAAGAAGGCTATTATTGCTCTTGACCTCCTGCTTAGAGAGGGAAAGGTGGCTCAGACGCCTCTCTTGGTTCAATTAACCAGATTAGTCTTTGAGAATAATTTCCTTAAATCGGAATTTAGCAATGACATATACCATCAAACATTTGGTATTGCTATGGGAACCCCTTTCGCTGTTACAGCTGCAAACGCTTTTATGTATTATCACGAGAGAGACATTATTGAGAAGTATTCTCGGTATCTCCCTCTCTACAAGCGTTTCATAGATGACATATTTGTTATCTGGGATGGCCCTCACGAAAATCTTCTAGAATTTCTCAATGCTATTAATACTAAGGACGAACGTATTAAGATAACTTACGAAATTAGCGAGTCTCAGATTTCATTTCTAGACTTACTACTATTTAAAGATTCCGCCTGTAAAACGCTACAATACTCTACCTTTCAGAAACCGCTTAATAAGTATTTATATATACCATATGAGTCATTTCACCCCGCTAGCAACAAAAAGGCTTTTATTAAAGGCGAACTTATGCGTTATGCCAGAAATAGCTCTACATTTCACTCATTTAATGAGACCCGTTTGCTATTCTGGAAGCGTTTACGTCTTAGGGGATATCCTGCTAAGTTTCTGTTACCCGTTTTCAGGGAAATTAACTATAGCAACAGAAAGAAATGGTTCTCTAAGCCTAACAGGTTATCTAGACGCAGAAGTGTAGTATTTAAAACCTCATTTAATTGCAGCCACGTCGGAATCAAAAAAGTTATTGTTAAGTATCTACCTAGCCTTAGTTCAATTGTTAGTTACAAATCTACTAACACGTTAGCACATTTATGTAAGTAATATGTTTTTGGGGCTCACGGATTTAACGTTAAATCCGTGAGCCCCAAAATTATGCATTACACCAGCAGGATTCTCGTAACATCCTGCACGTATTGCTTGTGGGTGTTTTTGTTGTTCACACCCTATACGGAACGTGATTTGTACTGTAAAGTTAAGGTATAAAATAAGTTCCTCATACTATCTTGTTTTAATCCCTGACGAAGTGTGTAGTCATCACACGAAACCGGTCGGATAATAAAAACAGTTAACAAGATTCGTTGCTGTGTGCCGCTCACTAGTACCTATTTAAAAAATAGGATAATAAAAACAGTTAACAAGATTCGTTGCTGTGTGCCGCTCACTAGTACCTATTTAAAAAATTTTAAAAAATTAAAAAATTCACAATTGTGAACAAAGTTGATTTTTTTCCCCAAAGCAGATTTGCTTTTGGCCATTTCTTGCCATTTCAAAAGACTCATTTTATATCCCAGAAACACAAATTTGGGGTGAAGAACATGATGCGGAACATAATGTTCATCAATAAAATGAAAATCCCAAATTATGATTGCCAGGACCCAATCACGAATTTCAAACAACTTCACCCGTTCATGCCGGATCGAACTTTCAGAATGTTGATCTGTGGCCCTTCAGGATCGGGGAAAACAAATGTTCTCCTGGATATGATTTTCCGCCTGCTCTTCTACGATAAAATTTTCCTCTATGCGAAAAATCTTGACCAAACCAAATATCAGCATCTGCTGAAAACGTTTCGTCCAATCAGCAAAGAAGCTGGGTATGATGTTGTGGAAGCATCCCCGGATGAAATCATCCCAGTTTCTGAATTGACAGGGGAGAATCAAAAACTGGTTGTTTTCGATGATTTTGTTTCCGAAAAGAACCAAAAGCCATTGATAGATTATTTCATTCAGGGGAGGCACAAGAATTGCTCTGTGATTTATCTTTCGCAAAGTTATTTCAGAACACCAAAAGATATCCGTGTGAATTGTTCACATTTTTGCATTTTTGAATTCCCAAGCAACAAAGAAATTGCTGAGTTATGTCGGGATAATAATGTCAGCAAAGAAGATTATCGGAAAGCAACGGCGCAGCCCTTTTCTTTCCTGTATGTGGATAAGCCGAGGAAATTCATTGCCAAAAATTTTGATGAAAGCATTTAAAATGAGTTATTCAAATGGATTGCTTTCTGAAACAGCTCGCTTCGCGGGAGGAAAAGGACGAGATGGAAAAGATGGATTGCCGGGCGTCGGTTTCAAGCTGACGCCTTCAGGAGACTTCGACCTTCAAAACAAAAAAATGACCAATGTCGCTGAAGGAACGGGGAATGACAATGCAATCACAAAGCACCAAGTTGACATGCTTGCGGCGCAATTGCGGGCAGATTCTCTCCAGGTGGATGGGTCTTCCCATATGACTGGGGATCTGGATCTCAGGGGACAAAAACTCATCAACCCCGGGGAAATAGAAATGAATCGCAAATTGATCGTCAATCTGGACACTGATGAAGACAACGATTTGTCAGCGGTGAATATGATCACTCTGAAAAAATTCCACCCTGCTGCTCCGGCTCACACTCAAGAAATCACGAAAGATTTGGATTTGAAGCACAATTTCAACGTGATCAACGCAAAACGGAATTCTCGCAGTTTTTATGCAACGCATTATGACACGTTGATGCCGCGTGAAGACATCAGGGAATCATTTGTGTCCAAATATGAAGATTCTCCCCTGGAAGTGGATTTCAACATGAATCACCACAACATTTTTAACCTGAATGACCCGACAATGGATGCTCAAGCTGCTACGAAGGGATATGTAGACACAAAATCACTCCCCCTGACTGGCGGTTCGATGAGTGGGGGAATTGTCATGAATTCAAACGCAATCTCAGGTCTGCCGACACCTGCCTCAAGCACTTATGCCGCGACAAAGGGTTATGTAGACACAAAATCACTCCTCCTGACTGGCGGGACAATGACTGGGGAAATTGATATGGCGGGGGAGAAAATCACAGGTCTGCCAAAATCAACTCAGGATTCTGATGCCGTGAGAAAGGAAGAACTATATGCTGTCAGCAGTCAAATCCACAAATCAGCAATAACCTCATCAGGCGCAAAAAATGTTTTTCACTATCTCATGGATAATGTGAACGAATCAAGTTCTGAGTCAAATGTGGAAGTGGATGGCATTCAGAATTTCTCCGGATCTCCTCACGAATTCAACAAAAAAGCATATGTGTTCAAAGTGACCAAATCTGCGGGGAATAAATTTGTGGCCAGACTCGGGTTCAACTTTTATCAACTTCCTGAGGGAGAATACACGGTTTGTTTTGAATTTTTCCCCAACAAGATGACTGGAGCGAGCGTGAATTGCGTTTCGTCATCATTGAATGTGACTAGACAGGCTTCGAAAACGTTCACAGGCATCGCACCAGTGCAATCAATGATTCGATCGATAGTGCACGTTCACAAATACCGAATTTCGCCCCCAGAATATTTGATGGTTGACATGCATTGGACAGGGAGTGCATCAGATCCAGCGAAACAAAATGCGCATTTGATTGTGTATGGAGTTGCGGGAAATGTTTCTGATGTGCAATCTTCTATTTTCGACTCGCCCTTCGCCTTTGAAAATCAGCAGATGGTGATGCAAGCAAATTTGAATATGAATGGACATTCGCTGTTAAATGCGGCAATTAAGCAGAGAAATTTCATTCTTGCCAGATATGTCTTGAACCAAAACCAAAATTGCCTTTTCTTCGCTGACGATAACGTTGGCATCAATGAATGTCAGCAAATATTTGGAGTGGAATTGAAAATTCTTAATGTAACTTTTTATGTTCAACAGCAGAAAGGAACTGTTGACAAGAACCAAACCGAACTAAGCCTCTATTTACATCAAAACCACAATCAAATATTTCATAGCTCAGTGAAACCAACTCAATCACCGCATTTTTTGGGATTGCTTTTCACTTTCAATGTGATTGTTCCAAATAATCGAGGATTCAGCTTTGCATTGGTGCAGGGAAGAAACTCTAAAAACATTCTCAAGGCAAAAGCTGTGATTTAGGTGGAATTCTGATTTCTTCCTGAAAAATGAGTCAGCCAAAAACTGAAGAGAGAATGCAACGAACTAGAAGTCGACGCGCGAAATCCATTTTCGCCTTCAACCACATCAACTCCGCAGTTGGGGAAGAAGAACTGAAAGAAATCAAAGGCCTTTACCGATTTTACCACAAAAGATTCTGGTGTCTGAAACAGGCGCATAAAAGATTCAAGAAAATGAATCTGCTCTTGAATTTGGCTTCTTCCGGTTTGGTTGCAATTGGGACAATCGTGGGAGCCGCAACCATGAATCCAATCGTGCTGGGAGTTGTTTCAGGAGCAGGATTGATTCTGAAAACGGCGAATGAAATGAAAAACCTCAAGTCAAAAATTGAAATGGCCAAGTTCGCGTTCACGACTTATGAGAAAACTTTGAGCAATTTGAGATTCGCCCTCAGGGGAGGAAATTTTGAAAGAGAATCGTTTCTCCCTGCAATGGAAGCGATAGATTCAATCGTGATTGATCTGGGGTTGAACTTTGAAAAATTTGAAGCTGAATGGGAGAGACGATTTGAGGGTTGAGCCGCGGAGTGGTTTTCATTTCTGGGAAATGAAAATCACTTTTTAACTAAAATCAAACGAAACCAGGGGTCAATTGTGTTCAAATCGATTTTTACTGGGAACCTCCAGATCCCTTCTTTGAAATACTTCTGATAATCTCTTTCGTCGGGGGGAATCAAATGTCGTTTCTTAAAATAGTCTTCAAAAATCTGATAGGTTGACGCGAGGTCATAATTAAAGGTGTTGGGGTTGAAAATCACCATCAGCGTTTTTTGTTTTTCCATGTCAGGCTTCTCAGCCAAACTCCATTCCGGAAAGCGATTTTCCATCAGCATACGCAAATTAACTGACCATTTTTGCAGTATCCCCTCCAACGCCTTCTTACCCACCACATTTTCTGCAAGGTTGGGGATAAATTCTATCTTTCGCTGTTGAGGAACACTTCCCGCCTTTTTAGACTGGAAATATGCTTTTTCAACTTGAAATTTTATTCCATCGCTTCTCCGGGTGAAAGAATTTCTTCCGCTTTTCAGCGCCTCATGGATTGTTCTCGCGTCAATCCCCAAATCAGATGTCGCCGCTGAAACGCTGGGATAAATTTTTGATGAACTGGCGGAAACGATTTTAACGGGGATCGTATGCGGTTTCTGGGAGACGGTTGGGATTTCTCCAGCCGCTTCAGGAAGAGAACCGATTGGCTCCTTGTCAAAAAATCGCTGGATGAAATAATCTTTTTTATCTTTCCTGATTTTCCAACTCTTGAGCCAGCCACTTCTCCGGAGAGCCATATAAACCGCTTGTCTCGTGACGCCAAGCCATTTAGCCATTTCCGTTTCTGTTTCAAATTTCTCCAGGGGAGGACCATCGGGAGATTCGTGAATTGAAAAACGATTGACTTTTTGATCGACAACAGTCACTTCCCTCCCGCGAAACTGAAATCGGTTTCTTTCTTCATTCACTGCTTTGTTTAAAGTTTTGGGGAAAATCCCATGAATTTCGCTAACTTCGCCTGGGATGAAAATCTCTCACTGAGCCTTTCTTTGGAAACTGCATCTATCAAAACCCACATTTTAGATAGGCGAAAAAATAAAAAATAAATTTCGGAATATTCTGGGGAAAAATTTCGGAATATTCTGGGAAAAATTTCGGAATATTCTGGGGAAAAATTTCGCAATATTCTGGGGAAAAATTTCAGAATTCTGGGGAAAAATTTCAGAATATTCTGGGGAAAAATTTCGGAATATTCTGGGGAAAAATTTCGGAATTCTGGGGAAAAATTTCAGAATATTCTGGGGAAAAATTTCCAATCCATTTCTGCGCCTGATTTTTGCAAAACTCGGGAGTGATTTTGCCTCCTTTCTGGGGTGTTTTCTTTTGCCTCCTTTCTGGGGGCTGGATTTTCCCTGGGAGATTTTTTTTTTTTTTTTTTTCTGGAGAAATTTTTATTTTCAGCATAATGATTTGGAATACCCCCCCGAATAGAGAGCTGGAAAAAAAATACACCCCAGAATAGAGATATGGAAAAAAACACTGCTTAAATGGGCAGGAAAAAATAAAACCCATAAGGTAAAAAAATGGCAACAAAAGAAATTAAAAAAAATAATAAAAAAAAATAAAGGATAAAATAATTCAGCCCCGGGTTTTTGGCAGCCTGGCAAATCGCTCCTTGGGGTGGGTCTAGGCATTTTCCCCTGAGTTTAGCAGAAAAACGGTTCTCATCTGTTAACTTTACCCAATTTAGGAGACAAAAAAACCACGCAAGGAGACATTTTTTCCCCAGAAACGAGATATTTTGCAAGAACTTGGATTTTCTCCAGAATTGGGGAAAATATTCCGCTGAAATCTGGAGGAAAAAAATCCTGCTCAAATTCACTTTTTTTCCAGAACCAAATTCTGGAAAAAGATTTTTCTCCCTGAGTTCAGCGAAACAAAACTCAGTCCTCATTCTTGTCCTCAAACGCGTCGAATTCCGAGGCAGCTTCCACCTTTTCCTCCACCAAAACTTCATCCACAATGCATGTAATGGCTTTCAGATTTCCGCAGAAAAGATGTTTGATTGAAAACACAACTTGTCCCCGGAGAGGAACGCCCAGGAGTTCTTTTTGCCTCAAGATGGGTTTTTTCTTCCTCTCGTCGCACAATTCCCAAAATCGACACAAGAAATCCGTGTGCGGGAGTTTGGAGGGATAAATCTTTGCATAAATCTTTTCCTGCTCGGATTTGTCAGTTTTTACGAGAGTGAAATCTCCTTCCTGAAATTGGGCAAAATTCGGACCGAGTTCTCTGACTGCTGCCTTCTTTTTCATCGCAGCGGAGTTGAGATGTTTTTCCAGATCTTTGAAGAATTTCAGGTTTTCATCTGGAAGAGAAATTCCCAGAGAAAACGAGTCACCCATATGCTCGAAAATCTTGAACTTGGTTTTGAGTTTCAGTTTGAGCCATTTTCCGTCGTTGAGGCACGGGAGAAGACAGAAAGAGATTTTCCCAGAAGATCTTTTCACGGGGTCGTCGAGAGAAATGTTGGGGATAGATATTTGCGCGGGATTCATTTTCTTGCCTGAGACAAAAAAATAATTTTTTCACAACTCACATTCATAATAACCTCCACAATCGCATTTTCGGTCTTGCTGGAGAAAATCCAAATAATTTTGAAAACTCAGAAAGGTTCGCCTCATCTCGCGAGATTTTTCATTTTCATTTTCTTCCCTTTCCTTTTCCTTGTCCTCTGGGAGACTCATGGTCATTTTCGCCTCTTTCTGATAATTCTCTTCCCTTTCCCTTGCCTTGCCCCCTAGGAGATTGTTCAGGGCCATTCCCACCTCTTTTTGATATTTTTCTTCCTTTTCCTCCTGCTGAGGAGTCGATTTCTTTTCCCCTGACATTTTCTTGCCTGAGACAAAAAATAATTTTTTCACAACTCAGATTCACAATCGCATTCTCGTTCTCTCCGGATGAAATCCAAATAACCTTTAGCACCTAAAAACACGCGCTCCACGTACTTGAAATCTTCTTCCAATTTGACTTGAAAACTCTCCGTGCTTATTTCCTCAGCTCTTTGAAAGTCATTTTTTCCATTTTCATACACTTTATTCATTTCCCATTCCTCTCGATTTTTTTCCGCTTCATCTAGTATTCTTTTCGCGTAGTCTTTGATTTTTTCCCCTTCATCTAGTATTCTTTTCGCATCCTCTTGATTTTTTTCCTTGTTCTTCTCTTGTTCCTTTTCCTCCTGCTTCTGAGAAGTCGATTTCTTTCCCCCTGACATTTTTTCTCCGGAAGAGAAAAAAATCAAACTTTTCACATCCAAATCCATTTCTCCATGAACTTCCAATCCTCTTCCGATCGGATTGGGAGAAAACCAGTGGCCATATCCACAGCTTTTTGAAAGTTTCTTTCTGCTTCACATGCTTTTTCCGCTTCCCATTTCTCTCGATTTTTTCCGCTTCATCTAGTATTCTTTTTGTGTAATCTTCGATTTTTTCCGCTTCCTCCTGCTGAGGAGTCGATTTCTTTTCCCCTGACATTTTTTCTCCAAAAGAGAAAAAAATCAAAACAGTGCTTGAAAATCTTCAACGCATTGATCCATCGCAGCATTAACGTCGGTGTGAACTTTAGCCATTCCTTTTTTTGCTCGAGAATGCATAAATTTTTCATCCGCAGCCTTCACTCTCATGAGATTCAGAAATTTCTCCAGTCTGGGAGAAACCCCAGTAACTTCATGCGATTTCTCCTGAGAATCCAGAAAATGAGTTTTTTTCCTGCAAAGTTGGTTGAAAAAAACTGTGCGCGACAAACCAAATCGTTCCTGAATTTCCTCCGCAGTGAAAAAATCTTCCCCATCAATCTGGATGAATGGTTTGTCTTCTTCCTCCTGAATCCAAAACACTTTTTGGTCGGCTCTTCGGGTATATTTGCTGTTTCCTGATTTGAGAACTCGCAAAATCGTCTTGGAGGGAAGTCCAGTTTTTTCTGATGCTTCTTTGAATGTGAAAAAAGTTTGTTTTTCACCTCCGGCTTCCTGAATCGAAAACTTCATTTTTAATGGGAAAAAAAGATTTTTTCTCCATTAAAATGTCTTTAGCTGCATGGCAATCCTTTGCACGATCGACAAACTTGCGAGGTTGGTCGCGATTGAAAAAAGATGCACTGGTGCAGTTTTTAATTGAAAATCTTTGGCAAGGAGGGGGATTAGATCAGCCAAAAATGAACAAAGCAGCTCGTTTGAGAATTCGGAAACATCAAAAAACCAACCCTCTAGATGCCGAAAATGAAAAAATAAATGTTCCTTTTTTGATTCCGGAAAGAAGAAGCGTTCCTTCCAGAGTCATTCCCAGAGCGATTGAACAAAATGTGGATAATATTGTAGATTGGACGAATTGGTTGGAAAATGTAAATGATGTTGATGTTCGGAGAAGAGTCAATCCCGCAGTGGAAAAATTAAAAAAACAAGTCAAAAAATTGTGGGAAAAAAGGTTGGTCGTGGAAGAAGGAAAATCTGCTTTGCGAGGACTCGCGAGACAATTCATAATTCAAGGAGATGATTCCCCAACTCCCCAAGATTTCTTCCGGAGAGCAAGATGGTTGGTTCTCAGGCTCCTGCGAGAAAATCCACAAACAAAAGTGAAATGCGTTCTGAATGCGGAAATGTCTCAAACCAGTTTGGCTTCTGGAGAGGAAGTGATTGAAGATCCATTTTTCCATTCCCGGCAGAAAAAGAATCTGGGAAACAACCCAGAAATTCTGGATGAAATGGAAAGAGAAATGATTGAGAATCTGGAAAACTTCAATCGCAGGGGCAGTAATTGGATGTTTGAAAGAGTTTTGCGTTTGGAAATTCATTTTGTGCGCTGGAACCCCCTGCGAGGATCTGGGTGGATTGAACTGCCTGCCGACTTGGCAAACAAGAAAGCCGTGATCAACATGCAAAATGAAGATGAGATGTGTTTCAAATGGTGCTTGAGCAGAGCAGCAAATATGATCGAGGTCCATCCGGAAAGAATCACACCGGCTTTGCAAGAACAAGCAGAAGAAATGAATTGGGATGGTTGCGAATTCCCCATGGCCGTGGAAAAAATCAAGTTTTTTGAGGCCAGAAATCCTGACATTTCAGTGAACGTTTTCGGCTGGGATGGATTTGTTTTTCCCCTGAGAATCACCAAGGAAGAAAAGAGACTTCATGTGGATTTGATTCTGCTGACAGAAGAATTCAAAACGCACTATTGCCTGGTAAAAAATTTCTCCCGCCTTGCAAGCTCCCAAGTTTCGCGAAATGGGCATGAAAGATTTTTCTGCAAAAGATGCCTCAATTCATTTCCCAGAATGGAAAGTCTGGAGAAACACAAAACCATTTGCGGAGATTTTGAGGCCGCGAGAATTGAACTTCCAGGAGGAACTTGTTCCTTCCAAAACTATGCAAAAATGATGCATCTGCCTGTTGTGGGATATGCAGATTTTGAGTCAATCTTGAAACCGCTGAGAGGAACTCAAAAAACCCACGAGCATATCCCCTGCGGATTTGCGTTTCATCTCGTTTCCCCGTTTTTGCAAATGGAGCCTGTGTTGAAGAGAGCTGAAATGAAAATGAAGAACTTCCCAGAGAGTTCATTCGGGAATTAATTTCCCGGGTGAAACAAGCTCACTTGAATTTGCCGAAAAAGGAAATGATTCCCCTGACCAACCAAGAATGGAAATCATTTCGAGAAGCGAAGGTGTGTTGGTTGTGTCGAGAAGAATTCGGGGAAAAAAGTCTGTCCAAAGTGAGGGATCACTGTCACTTCTCAGGAAAATTCAGGGGAGCAGCGCATCAATCTTGCAACCTCAAGTTTCAAAGGCCAAAATTCACCCCTGTATTTTTTCACAATCTGGCAAACTATGACGCTCATCTTTTTGTGCGAGCTTTGGGGACAATGGATGAAGTTTTGAGCGTGACATGCATCCCCAACAACGAGGAGAAATATATTTCCTTTTCCCTGAAATTCGAATTGAAAAAAGAATGGAATGAGGAGAAAGGGAAAGAATTTTCAGTGAAACATGAAATTCGATTTCTGGATTCCTTCAAATTCACGCTGGCAGGATTGGAATCACTTGCAAAAAATCTCCCCAAAGAAGAATTGAAAGAAATCACCAGATTTTTTGGTGAGAAAAGCGATTTGATGCGGCGAAAAGGAGTTTATCCCTATGAATTCATGACAGGATTTGACAAATTCGAGCAAAAATTACCGAAAAAAACCACGTTTTTCTCCAGATTGAATCAGGAAAAAATCTCAGATGAAGACTTCGCCCATGCCCAGCGAGTCTGGGAAGAATTTGAAGTGAAAAATATGGGCGAGTTTCACGATCTTTATCTGAAAACGGACGTGCTGCTGCTTGCAGATGTCATGGAAAGTTTCAGAAAACTTTGCGAAGAAAACTATGAACTGGATCCAGCGCACTTTTTCACTACCCCTGGGTTGGCTTGGGATGCAATGCTGAAAGTAACCGGAGCAAACTTAGAACTTCTGGAGGATGTGGAACAATTGTTGATGATTGAAAAAGGAGTCAGGGGAGGAAACGCAAATGCATTCAAGCGATTTGCGAAAGCAAACAACCAATATATGAAGAATTTCGATCCAAAAGAGCCATCTCGTTTCCTGGTTTATTTGGACGCAAACAACCTTTATGGATGGGCCATGTCGCAGCCTCTTCCAGTTGGGAAATTCCAATGGATGAGCGAAGAAGATTTGCAAAACTGGGAAAAGTTTGTGAAAACAGAAGGTCAAGGTTGCATTCTTGAAGTTGATCTCATTTATCCCCCAGAATTGCATGACGACCATAATGATTTTCCCCTGGCTCCGGAAAAACTGACGCTGGGTGGAATTGAAAAACTTACGCAAAATCTGAGGGACAAAGAAGGCATGGTTTTGCACGGTCGCAATCTGGCATTTTATCTTTCCCTGGGAATGAAGTTGAAAAAAATCAGACGAGGAATCAAATTCGAAGAAGCACCTTTCATGAAATGTTATATTGATAAAAACACTGCCCTGAGATCCAAGGGAAAAACGAAGTTTGAAAAAGATTTCTTCAAACTCATGAACAACTCAGTCTTTGGGAAAACCATGGAAAACCTGAGAAACCGAGTCACGATTGAACTGGTGAAAGATGCGGAAAGGGCAGAAAAGCTGGTGAATAAATGCAACTTCGCCGATGTGAAAATTTTCGATGAGTTTCTGATTGCAGTCAAGATGAGGAAAACGCGAGTGGTCGTGAATAAACCCACCTTTGTCGGAATGTCAATCTTGGATTTGTCCAAACTTTTGATGTATGATTTTCACTATGGGTATGTGAAGAAAAAATGGGAAAATGTTTCTCTCCTTTATACCGACACAGATTCTTTGGTGCTGGAGATTGAAACGGAAGATTTCTTTGCGGACATTGCGGGGGATGTGGCAGAATGGTTTGACACAAATGATTTTTCCCCAGAACATCCGGCAGTGTTGAATGGAATGCCAATCGTGCCGGGGAACAAAAAAAAGATTGGGTTGATGAAAGATGAATGCGAAGGTGCCATTCTGTCAGAATTTATTGCCCTGAAACCGAAACTGTATTCTTTCCTGATGGAGAAGAATGCAGAAACCACGGAGGAACAAAAGGCAAAAGGAGTGAAAAAATGTATGATCAGAAAGAGTTTGAGGCATGCAAACTTCATGAAATGTTTGAGGACAAAACAAAAGCAACTCAGAAGGCAAAGTATCTTCCGCAGCAGAGGGCACCATTTATTCACGGAAAACATGACCAAAATTGCGTTGAGTGCGGAAGATGACAAAAGAGTGATTTTGGGAAACGGAATTGATACGCTGGTGTTGGGGCATTGGAGACTGGGAGAAATATTCCCCAAAAATGAGCGTGAAATTTTGGAAAATGAAATTGATCTGACGTTGGGACATTGGAGAATGGAAGAAATATTCTCCCCAAATGAACGTGAAATTTTTGGAAAATGACTAATTTTGTTGTGTGAAAATTCAGCAGACAAATCTTGAAATTGGCTAATTTCAAGATTTTGTTTTGTGCTCAAGTAGGTGTATAGAGCTAATTCTGGGACAATCTATTTTTCTCCTGAATTTCACAGAAATAATTTGTGCGGATTGCAGCAAATGAAAAATAATTTGTCCCCTGCTCAAATCGACAGAATCCTCACAATTCTGTTGAGTTTGAGCAGAATTGAAGAAGCTAGGAGTTGTGTGACAAATGACAGAAATTGATAAATTTTTAGAATTTGTCGACTTTGTGACAATTCTGTGAAATTCAGGAGAAAATTAGATTGTCCCAGAATTAGCTCTATACACCTACTTATCTGACATGGCATCTAGAACCCCTTGGCGGCCTTTTTGTTTTATTGCAATTATGATGTTAGAATCCTGCCACTGAATACTTCGCTATTCTATCTAGAATTATTGCAGTGGTGGTCAGAATTTAGAGATTCGTTCTCTTCAGAAAAAGATTGGCAACATATTCTTTGGAATAACAAACAAATACTCATTAATAATAAAACAGTATTATAAAAGTTATTTCGAAGCTGGTATAGTTCATATCAGTGATCTATCCTTTGAATGAAATAACAAAGATTCCTTTTCCCTAGTTTCTAACAGGATTTCAAAAACTAATTTTTTAGTTTGGGCAGGTCTTCGACACTCCATTCCTTCCATTTTAAAAAATAGTTCTCCTAAATCAACAACAGGTGAACTCGCTCTAAAAATAGATGATAACATATTTGATGTGACAAAGAAGAAATCAAAAGACTATTATACTTTACTTGTAAGTAGAAAGGCTCTTTTTCCAACCATTGTAAACAAATTGCAGGATGAATTTCATTTCACACTTGAGGAAGTTAAACAAATTTTTACGATCCCGCACAGTGTTGCTCTTGAAGCATATGTTAAGGCATTTCAGTACAAAATTCTCAACTCCATTCTTTACACTAATGCTAAACTTTACAAAATTGGTTTTAAAACGAGTGATTCGTGCTCATTTTGTTCATCTGAATCAGAAACGCTATATCACTTCCTATATCTCTGTCCTTATTCAAGAGATTTCTGGCGTGACTTCGAAATATTGTGGCACGAACTTTTAAATGAGAACATTCGACTTTCGTTACAAGATGTTTTAGTTGGAATGATAACACAAAACTCCCTTTCTGCAAAGTTTTTAAACTATCTAATTTTAATCGGGAAATTGTACTTGTGGGATTGTAGAAGAGGTCAAGTTTTGCCAAATATACATGGATTTAAAAAGAAAATTGCTGTAAAATATGAAACAGAAAGATATATAAGTTTGTATGGTGAAAAGAAAGTAAAGGATTTCTTTAAAGCAAAATGGATAGTGTCACCTCTTGTAAATGCTTGATTAATATGTTATTTATTTATTTATTTATTTATTTTTTATTTTATTTTATTATTTTTTTTTTGTTATGTGTTAGTTCAGTAGTTGTATTATATTATTAGTAATATTAGTAGTAATTATATATTTATGTAGGTATGTTAATATTATAAGTAGTTTTTGCTGTGTAAGAAGTATATATTGTAAGTAATTTTAAAATAGTTTTGAACTTCAGTATTGTAATTGTGTAAAATAATAAAATAAAAAAAAAAAATTAAAAAAAAAAAAGCGTTTTTGAAATTTTGAAATATTTTCCTGAAAAGTGGTTTTTGAAGAATTAGTTCGTAGGAGCCTCAGGGCTTTGCCCTTCACGAATCCTATTTTAACACTTGGCAGGTGACAAGAGTTAAAATGTGTATATTGAAACGTTTCCGTTGGCTTAAAATGTGTTTTTATATCAAGGAATTAGATTGTTCCTGCATCTTTCGCCTTTGTATATAATTGTATCCAGAAATGCAGTTTCAATGTCTGAGATTTCAGCCGTATTTAATTTGATTGTAGGCTTGTTCGATGAATTGTACAATATCTGGTATGCTGATGTCCCATAGTGAGAATGTATCGTCAATGTAACGTTTCCAAACTGTGGGTTCTCAAAATTCTCAAAACTAGTACTATATGTTCAGAGACCGGAAGGAGAATTTGTAGTGTTCGCATCAGTTGGCATCAGGGCTTTATGTAAAAAGATCCACCATCCAGCCACAAGGAAACCGATAACTGCTTAGTATTTTTATAACTTCAAGGAGTGCGGCAATCTTAAGAATAGTTACATTAACATTTAAAAAAAGTTATTTTATACTGGCTCGCGTGGCTCGCAGTTGACTCGCATGGCTCGCATGTTGACGGCTCGCTGACTCGCTGGCTCGCATATTATACACACTCGTTCAGAGACCGGAAGGAGAATTTGTAGTGTTCGCATCAGTTGGCATCAGGGCTCCACCATCCAGCCACAAGGAAACCGACAACTGCTTAGTATTTTTATAAATTCGAGGAGTGCGGCAATCTTTAGTATAGTTACATTAAAATTTAAAAAAAGTTATTTTATACTGGCTCGCATGGCTCGCGTGGCTCGCAGTTGACTCGCATGGCTCGCATGTTGACTCGCATGGCTCGCTGACTCGCTGGCTCGCATATTATACACACTCTTCATTGTATATGTAACTTAGTATAGTCTAACCTGCTCGAATGCAACATTTTATAAATATATTATTAGATTATGAATGATTTACAGTGCAATCGCTGCGGAAAACTTAAGTTCAGCAACTAACAAAAACAGTGTCACAAATAGTTCAGGAAAATTATAAACAAATTCATCCAGATCTTAGCCATGACCGAAACGTTCGGTTCTGTATTAGTGATTAGATAACTTAAAACAATGTTAAAGATGTAAAATGTTCTTACCGAGTGCACAACATACTGGTTTACCGGAAGATGAGCCCTGATATGAATAAAGAGCAATACAGCACAATTGTTAATTTTTGAATCATGACTGTATTTTTAAGACAAACTGAATGCAAGGCTGGCTCTTCTCCTTGCTTGACAGAAGGCATTTTATTGTTTGATAACTTTTCCAATAAAAAATGCACTGAAAAAGTTAAGTAGTAAAGACAAAGATTACAAAACAGAGATATTGCTCTGCCATCTGAGTTTGTTTTTTCCTGACAACATGAAAACAAAAGCTCTTTACTCTGTCTTGTAACCCAAAGCCCCACACACCCATTGTGATCTTGGGAAAGAAACCAGGCAGGCTAACTTAAAATGACTTGCATAAATTTCTTTATTAGTATGAAAGGTCCTCTAATACATATTTTTGCAACAGGTATTGTTTAACAAGCAGGTAAATAAAGTGGTATTGGTAGTTGTTTGCAATAAAATTACCTTAGCATCACATGTTCCAGGCATTCCTTTCTGTCCTTGTTGTCCTTTTTCTCCTTGTGATCCTTTGTGTCCAGGAGATCCTTTCTCGCCCTCAGAAAAAAAGGCAAAATTTACGGCAAATTTATTAACGACATAATTAAGAAAAAATGTAGTGTGATCTTTTGTTATTAATTGTTGTTGTTAACAATGACTGACATTTTGAAAGCCTGAGCAGAAGTCATCTTCAGAGTCATGTTTAAAAACACTTTAATTTTTCTTGCACTGATTCACCATGTTGAGCTCAAATAATTAAATTATGAAGCATTCTATTAGCTTGAAATATTTTAAGGAAGAAAAGCACAGGTCACCCAAGCTCCTAGTGTGAGAAACCGTATATTGATCTTTGTGTGTTTTGAAAATTAATATGAGTGTCACATCACTGAGGCATAACATAACAGTTGGCTTTGTGTAAGTGTTTTACTATTTTGTTTCAATGATTTCTCTATATATAAAAGAGAGAAATCAGTGAAACTAAACTCTCTGGAATCACTCCAAAATGGCCCAAGCAGACACAAGTAATACATTCAGGGTAAGGTAAGGCATTTTTATTGTGTTTTTATTCCTCATACTGTTCCCAATAATAATTATGTTCATTAAATTCCTATATAAACCTGTATGATTTGCACTGTTACAAATGTATGCAACATGGCTTCTCACACAAAGGGCTGCTGTTACAGTGTATTTTATGCCTAAGTGACGTGACATGACATACAAAAGTCATTACAAACTGAACTCAAAAAGACACTCAATAAAATTATGAGGTTTCTCATGCTAGGAGCTGGGTTAGATGCCTGTGAGAACACCACTATAATTTTATTAAAACAGAAAACAGAACAGTGCAGTTTTTTGATCCTATACATTAGAATTCCCAGTAAGAATAAATTAAAAAATTATTGAATAATTCTTGGAATTTTATATTGTTTACTACCTGCAGTATTGATACATGTATTAGCACTACATTTAAAAAACAATTTCAACTTTTTAACAAAAATACACCAAACTGAATAGGAATGAAAGTTAAAAATTTCTTCTTGGGTTAGGAAGATTAATATTTCTTTATTATTTTAGTTGTCTTTTTAAAAAATGCAAATCACAGTGCTTACTTTTATGCTAACATTGCCACTGTTTCCTCCTATGCCTGGTTCACCCTTCTCTCCCTTAAAACATAAAATAATTAATTATAACATTGCCACTGTTTCCTCCTATGCCTGGTTCACCCTTCTCCCCCTTAAAACATAAAATAATTAATTATAACATTGCCACTGTTTCCTCCTATGCCTGGTTCACCCTTCTCTCCCTTAAAACATAAAATAATTAATTATAACATTGCTGCTGTTTCCTCCTATGCCTGGTTCACCCTTCTCCCCCTTAAAACATAAAATAATTAATTATAACATTGCCACTGTTTCCTCCTATGCCTGGTTCACCCTTTTCTCCCTTAAAACATAAAATAATTATAACATTGCCACTGTTTCCTCCTATGCCTGGTTCACCCTTCTCTCCCTTAAAACATAAAATAATTATAACATTGCCACTGTTTCCTCCTATGCCTGGTTCACCCTTTTCTCCCTTAAAACATAAAATAATTAATTATAACATTGCCACTGTTTCCTCCTATGCCTGGTTCACCCTTTTCTCCCTTAAAACATAAAATAATTATAACATTGCCACTGTTTCCTCCTATGCCTGGTTCACCCTTCTCTCCCTTAAAACATAAAATAATTATAACATTGCCACTGTTTCCTCCTATGCCTGGTTCACCCTTCTCTCCCTTGAAACATAAAATAATTAATTATAACATTGCCACTGTTTCCTCCTATACCTGGTTCACCCTTCTCTCCCTTAAAACATAAAATAATTAATTATAACATTGCCACTGTTTCCTCCTATGCCTGGTTCACCCTTTTCTCCCTTAAAACATAAAATAATTATAACATTGCCACTGTTTCCTCCTATGCCTGGTTCACCCTTCTCTCCCTTAAAACATAAAATAATTAATTATAACATTGCCACTGTTTCCTCCTATGCCTGGTTCACCCTTCTCTCCCTTAAAACATAAAATAATTTATTATAACATTGCCACTGTTTCCTCCTATGCCTGGTTCTCCTTTCTCTTCCTTAAAACATAAAATAATTACAGTGCAACTACCTCAACCGGGGCCACCCGAGGACTTTCAGCCAATCAGAGACTGATCCTTAAACAAAGAATTGGGCATGCAGACCTCACAGGAAACTGTATCATTTTTTGAAAGAAATTTGCTTTCATATAACCAAATTCATGACCGTTTATTCAATTTTCACCCATTAATGTTCCCTTTCCCAAAAACAGAAGTCAAAATTATGTTTGTGCAGCTCAGAATCAATCAGGTTGGTGGACTTTTCGATAACGCGAGAAATTTGCCTCACTTTATTTGCAAAAGGGTCTTGGATCTGCATCAGAATGGGGCATCTCAGCGCCAGATTGCTTAAGAACTTGGAACCAGCCGTCATTTTGTTCAAAATGTCTTACGTGACTACGATTTGACCAACTTGTGTTTGCATGCTCCAAAAGGTCATAGAGGGCGCACCATTCTCACGCCAAATGCAGTTGAATGCATTGAAATTGAAAAACTTTGTAAACCAAATATAAAAAAAAAAGATCCTTTCGTTGACAACGAAGTGTTTTATGGGAAAATTGGAAACCTCAACATGAAGTTTAGAGAAATTCATTCGGGAAATGAAATCGTCATGCAACATTGAGCGGCTTTCCTGCGATTGACCCTGCTATTAAATTTTTTTCTCTTCAATTGCTATATCTATTTCTACGGAAATGGAAATAAAACGCTTTTTATTTTGAACAAGAAGTTTACAAATTTCATACAGTAACGACATGTTGAAAAATCCCGTATAGCCAAAACCCCAAATCTGAACACTTGTCTTGTTGACATAAAAACATCCCAGCCGCTTACCAGGATGATTTTTCCGATACGCAAGTGCTTCCAATATTAAACAGGATACTTGTTTCTCGCTCTTTTTGTTTTGCAACTGAATTTTTTAGATCCAGATCGAAAATAATTTCTTGTTGTAGAAGTCAGTGGAATCCCGATTTTTCGAATACTCGATTTTTGGAAACTCCCGATTATTAGAACCAAAACTCGTTTCCCTTGGATTTGATTTCAGTCGATACCACCTTCGATTTTTTGAACCAATTTCTGTTTCTCCTGGAGGTTTGAAAAATCAGGATTCCACTGTAAAATCAATAGCTTTTGCCGTAAACAAAACATGCAAAGTTTTCAAAGACGGCCAGAAATTTAGGATCGAAATTAACTAATCAAAAAATGATACAGTTTCCCGTGAGGTCCGTATGCCCAATTCTTTGTTTAAGGATCAGTCTCTGATTGGCTGAAAGTCCTCGGGTGGCTCTGGTTGAGGTAGTTTCACTTTAATTATGACACAAACTCATACGAGGAATCATTCTTGGTTATAAAAGCTTCCATAAAGGAGGGCCGGGGGTACTCTCATATTAATACCGGTAAGCTATATGGTTATGTGCCGCTGTGAAGGGTATGCTTTTTTCAAGCAGTTTAGTCTGGGACAGGGTATAGAAATTAGAGAGTTGGTCTAGAATAGGGTATCATTTGCCAAGAAAATGGTCAGTGGTATAAAGAATTACTGACTCAGATGAGAATGAGGCTTCCCTATAAAACAAAAATAAAATCACCGCGGCAAGATTGTTGACAGATGGTTTTCCATTAAAAACACTAATAGCGATACAGTTCTAAAAGTAGCAAGTCTGGAATAGGGTAGGGAGTTTTGTTGTCTGGTCTCCAGAAGGATTTACTAGTAAGTAACGGAAGAGTATTCTTTAGATTGTTAATAATATTAATTTAAGTTTACATTAACAAAAAAATACAGAACATAAATACCTTAATCCCAGGATTCCCATGCCGTCCTGGTGTCCCTGCTTCGCCTTTCTCTCCCTGAAAAATTAGAAAAGTATAATTTGGTTACCATAGTAACAAAATTGATGCACTTTAGTTGGTGAGATAAGTGGCTTGAATATGCCATAATAGCACCCCTTTCTTCCTTCTTGTAGAAACAGCCAGAAGAGTAAGTTAACTTAATTATCCCACAGGCCAGTGAGAATAAACTTGTCTCTGTATTTGGTAAATTTTCCGACAAACTGAAATTTTGCAACCCTAATTTTATTCAATAGATTTTGATTATAGCTGCATGTATGTACAGTTTCACTTTTCTGTCACAAAGTATTAATATAAACCTTCACTTCTAAAGTAACATTATTTTTTCCTTTAATTTTATTACCATTTTGTAGACAAGTTTCCATTCCAAAAAGGAACCTTTTTGTATTGGATATTGGTACCATAATCATAGTGATAAGCTCAAATAACAGACTTCGACTGTTTCACAGTATGCCACTATGTGATTCCTTAGGTGATGCCAGTGAGGAAAAAGCCAAAAAGATATTAGTTTGAGTTGCAAGAACTGCCCTTTAATTTTTATCCTAACATTTGAAAATAACTACTTTATTGACCAACCTTTCCTCCACTTGTTCCATCTCGTCCATCGCGGCCATCTTTTCCTGTGTTAAAAACAATGATCCAAAGGAAATGTGAAAAGGTGTTAAACACTTACATGTACTAGCCATCAAATGTCAAGGGCAAATTGAAAGTTGCAAGGCTGTCTGCACAAATTTTTGAAGTACAGCTGGTGACTGGAAAAATACATGTACACCTGTCGAAATAATTGCCCTATTTTATTAAAGTCACTGGGGCCCAGTTCTAACTGTAATATCCGAGGAAAATCCAGGCCACTTTAATATCAATTGACAGAATTGCAAATCAAAGTAAATTTCGTGTAATTATTGAGTTACATGTACCTTATTGGTAAATTATCTGATATCTGTTTTAATTATCAGAGCCATTATTACAATGTACAGTTTATACCTGATCTAAATTTCACTAATGTAGTTTCTTTTATTGCTGATAGTTGTAAGCCAAGGTCATCTTAAAATAACAAAAGCTTCTAAAAAGGCATAGTCTTCAATGCACCTTAATATCTTGAAAACAAGCATGGTGATCAGGGTTGTCATAAAGTTTCGAAGTAGCCGACTGTATTGTTGGAGTAGGCGGCCGAGCTTCGAGGTAGGGGAAAATACCATCTCTTCTAAAGAACAGTCCAGCTGAGTATCCGGCCGAGATAACAAAGATGGTGGTGATTTTTGCCAGCAGCCGGCTACTTTTGACAACCCTGATGTATTAGCTGTTCATTGAATGCTAGAACTTTAGCTGGTCCACTACCCCATGTATAAATAGTGTTTTCTTGTTGTTGTTGGTTAATTATATCTTCATATATATTTAAAAGAAATTATCTGAGCTGGTGACAGTAATTTTTGGTTGATAGCTCCCCAATATTATCCCAATATTATCCCAATATTAAATTGTCCCAATATTATAATTGGAGATCTATTTTTCAGTCTTTCTGTGATCATCATGATTTTAAAATTCAGCACCTGATTTAATCGCTGTGCAATTTTCAATTTATAAATAGTTACTTTGCATCAAGAAAATTACTCAGTTCATTTAAAACTGTGACAATTAAATTATTCTATAAACACACAAAATGAAAGACATTACCATTCGCACCATCACGCCCATCTTTTCCTACATGAGAAGAAAAATTTATTAATGCAAGTGACTTCATTTGAAACTAATGCTCTACTGGCAGGGAAATAAGAAATGATTGAAATCAAACAACCAGAGTCATGAGAAAAGATTAAATGTGGCAAACTCACCATTTTGTCCATCTTTTCCATCTTTGCCTGTCAAAAATGGGATCAAGTAAGTTAAACTGAAATAATTTGAGATCATTTGATTGCAAAACCACACAGCAAACTCAATATTGACTAACAGCTTATATGAACATATTTTGGTAACTTAATTTGGTTTACATACCATCTTTACAGCAACCAGCATGTGGTACAACTTCACAGCCTTTTGATTTTGTTATGGGACCATTTGTCTAAAACAGATTGAAAAGTTATGCTTTTAAATGAAAAAAATACCTGAAGGTCGGTTTTTATTTTTTAAATACATGTAAGCACAACAAAAAAATGGACCCCTACCATAAAAAAAAGACATTTCTGGCAACTCTTGTAAAAAGTAACCCCTGAATATGCCCTGTCAACAAAATTAATTACCCCCCTCCCATTCCACTGCCGGGCTGTGACTCAAAACTGTAGCAAAAACTACTGTATTCTCAACTTGAAAGACAACCCATTTCTTCCAAATAATTGTTAAAGGGATAAAAGAGATTCAGGCTGCAATTTACACCAATACCACACTAGCATGGCATGAAAATATATTTAATTTAATGGGGAAAAGAGTCCAGTATCAAAATCAGCACATCAATATTAGTAAAACTGTAAAGTTTCGTAAAGATTGCTCGTATACTGACGGAGATGTGAGCTTTTGAAACTTAGTACTCTGGCCTAATTTTTACAAAGAAATGTATGGGAAAAACACGAAAACGAGGCTGGACGGGCACTCTATGCCCGTCCACCATACATTTCTTTGTAAAAATGCTCAGTTTCAAAATTTCATATCTTCGTCAGTTTTCTAGCAATCTTTACAAAACTTTGTAGTTTTACTAAATAATAAAAATATTGATAATATGCTGAATTTGATGCCGGGGCTCTTTTTCCCAATAAACCAAATATATTTTTGTGCCATGCTAGCGTGATATTGGTCTATGCCAAAATAAGAAAAGCAACCTTTAAGTTGCAACTCTTAGAATCAGGGGATAATGGAATTAATGGAATAGATAACTTGCAACCCAGGAAGTAAGAACAGAACCAGCAAATGATGAAAGAATGTCAAATTCAAGAAGGCTCTTAAAACTCATTTATTTCAGAAAGCGTTTCCCAGCTAATTTATTGTTTTATTTTTTCATAAAGAAGGATTTGTAAATAGGATTTTAAAGATTAATTTACAGATTAATTTTAGAATTTTAGACTTATTACTAATTTTTAAGTAATTATTAGGAACGTTCCGTAAATAAGACTTTTTTATTAATTGGAATATGTACTAGGATTTTAGGCTTTTGTCGAGTCAATGTAATGCACAGATGAAAATTTCTTTCCCTGGATTGATATTTACACAATACAAATCAATATATATATATATATATATATATATATATATATATAATTCTGAGGACTATGTAGTGCCTAGCACTGCACTGAGGACAGGACAAACAGTTACTGAAATTAATTTTAATTAAAGATTTTGCATTACTTTACCAGTCTCTGTTAAGCTAGTAGATCCTGATAACTGTCCACAAAACAAGTTGATTTAAGGAAACTAAAATCAGGACTAATATCAACTTTTAAACAATCCATACCGTAGATCAAACCGAAACACAGTTAAATTGAATAAAACTATCCTGCTGAATGACAAGTACCGGTAGTGGTGTCGATGTTTCAATTTTATACCAAGACTATGTGGAAAACAGAAATTAAGAAAATTTCATTTTAAATTTAGCCATCAAGTAGTTGTTGCCAGAAAGGAACTTTGTAAATTTTGCAACAAATCTGATAGTGATTGTATTTATTGTGGTGAACAAGACTTCGTAGAACATACAAAGACTGCTTCTTCACCACAACTTCCATTGCAAAGACTCTAGGGTAGTTTAATAATACTTTCAATAGTAATTTTGCTCCAAGTGAAAGGAAATTCTGTTTTCTTATTAGAAACATCAAAACTGAAGAGCTTACTAAATACTATATTTCAACCTTCCTGTTTATGAAGTATATTATATAATTTATATGGAACTTTAAAACTCAATGAAAAATCTTGTATAATGTATGTTCTTGGGATTAGTTCTTGACTAAAATACCTTCTTTTTTGATTGTGTGTACGTGCATGTGGTGTGTACGTGTGAAATGTTGTTTACATCTATAAATGTCAGGATCTGTAAACGTACTGTAGAGAATTTATTTTTTTATGGACTGTATATATTTTTTATCAAGCTGGTTGAAATTTGTAAATTTTATGTTTTCTTCATAGGCTATACCACTGTTTGCTGAAGTATTATTGTCAATGTAATACTGTGTTCTTGTTCTTTAAAGTTATTTAAGGTCACGGGGGACAGGTTCCGCTCATTAGTATGCATTTATGGAAAGAGTATGCCGTAGTTACTAAAGGAAGGAATGACCTACAATGACCTACAATGAGCTACAATGACCTACAATGAGCTACAATGACCTACAATGAGCTACAATGAGCTACAATGAGCTACAATGACCTACAATGAGCTACAATGAGCTACAATGAGATACAACGATCAGCCACAGTGACCTACAATGAGCTACAATGAGCTTTAACGATCTACAATAAGCTACAATGAGCCACAACGACCTACAATGAGCTTTATCGACCCACAATGAGCTACAATGACTTATAAAAAGCTACAATTAACTAAAATTAGCTACAAGGGGTTTATAATATCACCATCCTTACCTCTATATACCGTAGAAAGTTCCCCGATCACTTCTGAAAATCACCGGAAGTAAAAAAGGCCGTACCTGTACAAACTCACGGCTTTAGCATTCCATCTTACATTATCTTTGAACCGGAAGTGGTCTTGGTTCTTGTCGATCACCGCTCAGGGACGTAACTTACAAAGGGGCAAGGTGCTCGTTTTGTTAGGAACACTTTCCAAGAATACCAAACATTATCCTAAGGTGTCCAAGAATAACCCAGCATGTTCTAAAATTTTTGCAGATTTTCCATGATTCTAGCTTTCGTGGCAGGTGAGAAGCGTTGCGTGACAATCCATGTAGCTACGTGTATAAACGCAGCACTATACATGACATAAAGTGTATAAATAATTATACCTCATTTCAAAGCTATTAAAATAAAGAATAAAAAAATCCTTCCAAGATTTGAAGAAGGAATCACGGGGCCTTTTGCAGATTGCCGATGCTAGCCGATGATTCCCGAAAGATAGTTACCGATATCCTTGTTTAAACATTTGTGATAAAAAAAGTTGAAGTGAAATGTTTGAAAGATAATATTTTTGAACCAGGAATAAACTTATTTATAATATGACCATACGGCCCCGCTGATGCAATCCTACAGAAAATAGAATCGCAAGGTGACGTGAGCGGGGCCGGACGGGTTGACGTGAGCTGGTCTGGAAAGATAACGTAAAGATAACGTAGTACAGGTACGGCCGTTTTTTTACTTCCGGTGATTTTCAGAAGTGAACGGGTGGTCGCTAATTATTCTCCTCTCGCGGGTCCGACCTTTCTATGGTATATAACGGTAAGGATGGTGATATTATAAACCCCTTGTAGCTAATTTTAGTTAATTGTAGCTTTTTCTAAGTCACTGTAGCTCATTGTGGGTCGTCGAAGCTCATTGTAGGTCGTTGTGGCTCGTTGTTGCTCATTGTAGATCGTTAAAGCTCATTGTAGCTCATCGTAGGTCATTGTGGCTGATCGTTGTATCTCATTGTAGCTCATTGTAGGTCATTGTAGCTCATTGTAGGTCATTGTAGGTCATTGTAGCTCATTGTAGGTCATTGTAGGTCATTCCTTCTTTTAGTAACTACGAAGAGTATGCATGATTAGTGCGATGGCTGATACCGAAAATGCACGAAATATTCACAAACAGGCTCTGTATTGTTTCTGCATCAATAATTGCATGTGCAAAGTGCTGTCTGTTAAAATACACTATCAATGCATTGTTCTTCCTGCATGAAGTGTTGATCGGAACAGCCCATGGATTAAAATTAGCAAAACGACAATAAATATATATTTTTTGCATTCGTGTTTGCTCAGGAAGCCTTCTGAGGTGTAAAAACAAGCAATTTTGTGTTCAAGAATTCAGCGTGGATGGAGAATTCATGATTTGACACTGCAGGGAGGTAAACTAGGTGTATTGTAGATTGTTGTATCTGACTCAAAATTTTTAATTAGGCTTTCAAAGGGAAGATATGAGGCTTCAAATTGTAACATGGACAATTTTACTCCTTTAAAAGCTAATAACTTTTAATTAAATTTGAAATAAAAAATCGGAGTCATATATGACACAATAGACGTTTTGACAGATCAGTGAGTGGTGAAATCAACTTGCTTTGTGTTCTTCTTGAGGAGCAAACTTGGACACAAAACCACATTTTTAAAACAACTTTAGTGGCTTACAGCATTGCTGCAATTAAAAGCGTGATCCCTTCAATAAAAAACCAATCCTTATGCACTTCCATTAATCGCCAATATATCTGTTAAATTTTAGCAAAATCAGCTTTCAAACGTTCACAATATAACGTTTTTCAAAGTGAACCCCTGCTAAAATTTTGTCTTATGAATTTATTTATGGCCAGGTATCCGCCGCGACCTTAAAAGAACAGTCTGCTAGGATCAGCATACCAAACAATTTACTTTGCAAGAAAAACATAACGGTGAATCATTTCAGACACTCAAACTAGAGAGACAGAAACTTTTCTTTTCTTCAATGAAACTACAACCCAGAAACATTCAAAGAAACACAATGTGGAGGGCTACAACTGACGGTTAAAGCTAAATGAAATCCTCCAAACTACCATACCGGCTCCAAATACAAATAGAGTAATATTTGGTCAAAAACAGGAGCCTATGATCCCATTAAAAGATTGCCAAAACAAGAGAAACTCACAGGCTTACATAAATGTATTAACTTTTTAAATTGGTAAAATCTAAAACCATTTTTACTAATGTAAATTAAAGTAGTTTAACAATTATTATTAGAAGTAGTCATAACACACACACACACACACACAAAAAAAACAAAAAACATACACCACCAACTTTCAACTGATTTAGAACATTGTAACCCCCACTCTGTCTATTTGGTATCTGTACCTGCAGTGGACACTCAGGTTTTTAAACATCTATTTCCTTTTTGCTCTTCTTCGCCAATTTAATTCTTTTCTTCACTTCCCACAATATTACATTTATATTAACAAGCTATCAATTTTGTGTCTTCCCTTTGAAATTAATTTCCCAGATTTTACCTGCTGCTTTCATTTAGGCAAAAATGCAGTTTTATATTTTAAAAAAATTCCAAATAGCTTAATAAAGCTTAAATTAATAAACGAGATGGATCTGTCTTTGATATCATTTTACAACAAACTCAGTTTTCTCTCATGAAGAAGAGAACAAAATTGTCAAAGGAGTCAAACTGATATTCAAACGTTTGGATGTCCGATCCGAATTTTTTATCCAAAAAAACAGGTCTAAACTTGACCAAAAAATTGTAATAAAAACAACTACAGTGCAGAAGATGACCCAACTAACTCGTATGATAGTATCATACTTACTTTCTCCGATTTGTGATAAGCTTTTCCATTCTAAAATTAATACGCGATTTTGAACCGGAATGTCGCTGACTCTCCTTAAAAACTTCTCTCATAAAAATATCAGCTGCTTGGGCATTATTCTGAGACTCAAACACTCGTATTTTGAGCGAAATAAATCTAAATCAGCGCCTCGGCCAAGAACACACAATCAAATATTGAGGGTTAGCAAATTATTCGCCAGGCGTTAATTTCTATTTCTATTAAGAGAAGACTGGGGATGGGAAGCCAAGATTGTCACTCAAGCATGTCACGCACTTTTTATCATGAACTGAATACTACGCGCTCTGTGATTGGCCGTTGCCTATGAGCTATCAGAGTAAGCCTCGAAAAATGTTTAGCAGGAGCTGTTTTTTAATACGAGCAAGAAAAAGAAGAAACCAAGACGAAAAGTGTTCTTGGCGACTTGAAAAATACCTAAACTGGAACAAATCTTCGAACAGTCGAGCGCTACGAGGCAACTTCGTAATTTTACTCTTTTTACTTTTCTGTTCATTGTATGAAACAAATAGATTCCATTTGGCCGTGTGTCTGTTCAGTTATAGATCACAGAGGACGTCAAAATGTGGTAAGAACAAAAAAGTGGCACACGAGCCGCAGGCGAGTGTGTCACTGACGTTCTTACCACATTTTGACGTCTTCTGTGATCTATAACTGAACAGACACACGGCCAAATGGAATCTATTTGTTAAATAAAACTTTCGAGGTTTTTCATCCCGATCAACGATGAAACTGCGCGCAGAAAATTTATACTGCTTTTCGCAACTTTGCTTTTATTGAGAGTTTAATGAACAGACAAGAGAATTTGAACAGAACCGTGAGAAGCAGAACTGATCTGATAAAAACGAAAGTTGAACGTAATTAATTTGCCTTGGCGCACCCAAGTTGTTGTTCAGAAAAATATCCAGATTTATTGCCGTAAGATCAGAAAGAAAGTCCTCCTTTTAGTTCAAAACAGAGATAAATGTTACGATCGATATATTAAAGACAAGCTCAAGGGCCTAGTGTGTAAACACAGTTTCGGGATCTAGAATTTAACTAACTTCACCAATAAGGAACAATTTGAATGCTATAAGGACGTGTACTTTACCTGATTTGAAGATTTGTTCTGCGATGTTCCGAAGGAACCGGCCAAGAAAATGGCCAAAGCCAACAAGAAGAACAAACGAAACATCTTCACTCTCCGCTCCTCACAAGTGAACTGACGATATTAAACAAATTTGTTCGTGTATAAAGGATAACTTAGAGTTCCGGTCTTTGGTTTACTTTATTGTAGAACTTGAAAATATACATGATTGAAAACCTTTTGTGAGGGTGTTTACATCCCTGACTTGGTAGACAAAAGGTGATCTTGGCATTGGAGGGGGGTGGGGGGTGGGGGGGAGGTGACTCAACAAAGTTTTTTGCGGGGATGCTCCTCCCTTTACCGTTTTTGATAGGAAACGCAACCCTTTCATATACCTTCTATAGAAAAAGGGTTCCCCTTTCACATACCTGTAGAAGAAACACTGCATCCCTTTACTACACACTTGAAATAAACTTTCTTATGGAACGATATCCACGAAAAATCACCAACACCCACACGTCTGTTTGAGATATTTTGAAAGACTATTTTTATACCTCAATACCAGTTTTTCCTACCCTTTTCTATATTCAACTCGCGAAATCCCTTCCCTTTTAAGTACCCTCCAGCCTAAAAACGGCACCCCTTTCGGGCGGAGCATACCCGTATAGTCCATGATCGGGAGAACCCCCCCCCCCCCCCCCCTCCCCCGAGTTGAAGACTTATTAACTCAGAGTCGAAGTCGAAGCCGTATTCCACACTGTAAAAATGGACTAGTTAAAATAACTATTTTAATTAGTCGTAACTAAAAAGAATGGTCATTTTAACCATTCTTAATAGTCGAAATTGTTAACAAAAGAAAACAGTTAAAATAACTTTTATAAAAGGTTATTTTTACCATTTATATTAGTCATAAAAATGGACTAGTTAAAATAACCAATATGATTGGTCGTGACTAATAACAATGGTCATTTTGACCATTCTTAAGAGGCGAAAATATTAACTAAAGAAAAAAGGTCAGAATAACCTTGAATGAATAGTTGTTTTGACTTACTGTGTTAGTTACTAACAATCAGTTACAATGGTCATTTTGACCATTCTTAAAAGGCGAAAATATTAACTAAAGAAAAAAGGTCAGAATAACCTTGAATGAATAGTTGTTTTGACTTACTGTATTAGTTACTAACAATCAGTTACAATGGTCATTTTGACCATTCTTAAGAGGCGAAAATATTAACTAAAGAAAAAAAAGGTCAGAACAACCTTGAATGAGTAGTTGTTTTGACTTACTGTATTAGTTTCAATCAGTTACACTTAATTATTTCAGTAACAGCTGATGCCATATGCGGGCATATGTCAACCCACTAATCAAGACAAAGTAAAACAATTCGTCTTAAATAAAGGTGTTCTGTAAAAGGACTTTGATTCGACAACGAGTCACGTAAACACATGTTAATACTGCATTACATTAACTATAATTCTAGGTCAGGGCAAATCATCAAAGTTATATTAACTAATTCGAATTGGCAAAAATTTGATCAGCCAAGCGTTAATTCAGACTAACATGACTATAATGTTACAGCGATTGATTCAAATTTATACGGATTAGTCGAACTAATTCTTGCCGGATTCAGAGAGTCATGATAGTAATGTCTGTCGTGGTATTTTAACTGTTGTGATTGCTTGTACTGACTGTTTTATTTCAAGTCACACTTCCTTTGGGATTAAAAACATTTTATCAAGGAATTATATGTCTGTTTACTTTATATTTGAGCTGACAGTTTGTCAAAGACGGTTATTGCAGTATGCAAGGAATCCGCCTATACAATAGTGGTGACGTTTTCGCGGTCTGATAGAAGTTGACGTAAAACAATGGCGCCATTCAATTCAATTCAGTTCAACACAGCCCGCGGGCCGGAATGGTTCGTTTTGAAATGATCCAGCCAAGAACTTCGCTGTTTCAGTCGTACATGGAGTTCAAAACCTTGGAAAATTCATATATAAGAGTAAGTGCGACTTTGAACTGTGACTCTCTTGTCAGTTACTTTTTTAATTTCTTATTTTAGTGTGGACAAACAAGAACTGAATCGATCAAGGGTTTACATGTAACAAATGCCGCTGTTTCATGGTCTGGTCTTTTGTGCAAGCTTATGTTTTTCATTTCTTCTTGTTTCAGTTTTTTTTCACGGCAAGTACGACTAAACTCGCCTGGCCGAATTCGTCAGAAAGCTGAAGAAAATCTAGAACTGAAATCCACTCTGGCCTAAATCCGCTCTGACCTTCATGTTGTCAGCCGTGGTCGCGGTCGGTGTAGTAACAGGTAAGGTGCCGTTAATAAAATACATGTAACTATAAAAGTTGCACAAACTTAAGTTCCCCTCTTTCATCTGTCTCAATTTCACGTTTCAAATATCACAAGACGAAGCTATTATCATTCGCAGAATCATGATTATTTTACATGCAACGACTTCAATTCTATATCTAATGTCTCTAATCTATGAAAAAGATGCCGTTGAAATAGAATCTTCCCGCCAAAACTTTCATGCCACGCGACGTCCGTACCGAATATCTTTTTTTGTATGCATCTCTAACCAGACCAAATATGAGCACGTTTCCAATAAAACCGACCATTTTATGTGTGACATATCGTTGCAGTTTTGCGTTTTCATTTGAATGGTATATAAAGAGTTGCCCGCGTAAATTAAACCGACATGAATCCGATGAATTGCCTTTGTTTAAGACTATCACGCATGCCATGCGTTATCAGTTCGCTTATAGCGGAAATCGGTACATGAGCTGTCTGTCATTTGAAACTTATTTCCATAAAATTCTGAGTAACCATTGATTGAATAATAAACTGAAAGTCAACTGACACCAGTAAAGGAAAGTTCACTTCTGTAAGCTCGGGGCCGTAGTTTTGTCAAGGCAAGACATGTGCTTGCCTACTGGCAATTTCCTTGCTGAGGTTGTCTGTAATGGCAGCCTTGCTTGGGCTCATCCTGCTTAATAGAAGTTGACACTTCTCCTTTCGACCCAAATGGATCAGATATCAATTGTCTCAGTCACAGTTTACAAATATTATTCAGTGTCTATCTGCCACAGCTGAATTTAATAAAAAGTTATCTGGTCATTATGATTTGTGTATTGTTTTAACGAGAATTCTAGTTTGCTTTTGTACTTGTATTTATGAAGATAAAGTAACTTTAATTCAAATTGATAAAACTCAGGTCAATAATTAATGAGACATACGGTAGATATAATAAATATGAGATTGTTTGTTTAAGGTCCTCGCTAAAACAATTCTTTCAGATACGTCGTTTCCATTGAGTAGTAGGAAAATAAAGAAATGGGAATTTTGCTAACTGTGTTTCTTTTTTTTCAGAACTGAAGCAAACACTCGCTGCTACTGTACAAACTGTGAGTAGGCCAAATTTTATGGCATCACAAAAAAGAAAAACATTAGAGCGCAAAAAACGGTCCTTTTTACCCGAACTTACCTGTCTAACTCGTAGAATTTAAATAATAAAGTAGTTGTAAGTTACTTTTCATCGTGCAGATTATGTTGATTAATGGCCAGCAAAGGAAAGTTCACTTCTGTCAGTTTATTGTGGGCCGTAGTTTTGTCAAGGCAAGACATGTGCTTGCCTCCTGGCAATTTCCTTGCTGAGGTTGTCTGTAATGGCAGCCTTGCTTGGGCTCACTGCTGATTAATAGAAGTTGATACTTCTCCTTCGTTTATTGGCTAACATTTCGAAAGAACCTTATTCAGTCCAAATCATCATTTTGAGTGCTAATCTATGAGAGTATTTTGGAAAGTTTAGCACCATTTGTTTCATAACTTGTTTTACCACTCTTTACCTGGCTACTAAAGTTATCTAAACTAAGATATTGTTGTTTTTCGTTGTTGTGTTCTTCATTAACTGTTAGTCGTTTGTTAAAACTTATTTTCCTTAAATGTGTAATTTGTAAGCCAAGGAAAAAGCACTTGCTTATACTTAGTTTTTTTTTTTACTATCATGCAGGTTTAAGGAGTTCCGACAAAGAGCGTAACATCATTTTATTCAGATGGTTCAAATTGAGACATCATGCATGAAGAGGATCGACCGGCAACGAACGGGCGAATATAAGTGAAAGAGAACTAAGAAAGCCACCATATGATAGCCAACAAAATGAAATTGTAAAACATTTTGTTTTTCAGTCAAGTATGCATTCATGCAAACAGTGAAATATAGCACCTTTATAGTTTATATGAATATATGCAAACGAAATAGAAAGAAACATGGTTTTCTAAAAAAAAAAAAACATTTACATTGTGAAGTTGCTCCATAGAATTGTACATTTGACGGTAAGTTTAATAAAGACATAACCAAAACTGTTTGTCAATATGATCCATTTTAAAGTGTTATTTTAACTTTCTGAAGGGGTTAAATCTACTTGTTGTTTTGAGGTTAAAATAACAGTTTTTGTTAACCCATTTTTTTTAGTCAAAATAACAAAAAGTAACTAAAAAAAATGGGTTGTCTCAGATGCACCCCGGGTACTTTTTTAAATAGTTAAATTAACAAATTTCAATGGTTAGCAACCAAATGAATTAAGTTAATTTAACCAAAGATATTGGTTATTCTAACTAAAAATAAACTAGTTAAAACTACTATTATGAAAAGTTAAATCAACGTAAATATTGAAGTCATAACAACTAAAAAGAAAGGTCAAAATAACTAATCAATAGTTATTTTAACTCATAATAATACATTATTTCAAACCAAAAGAAATCAGTCATTTTAAACCATTTAAAACGGGTCAAAGTGACTAAAAAAAATGGGTTCTCTCAGATGCATTTGGCAACAATTTTAATTGGTTATTTTAACTAGTCAATTTTTACAGTGCATTATATGTAATGAATTTGGTTCACTGAGTTACTCAGCGTTTAAGAAAAATATATATTTTTATTCTGCAAGACCTTAATGTTGACTGAAAAGGACCTAAATAAATTGTCTCAGCCGAATTATTAGGTCACATTTTTTAAATTTATTACCTATACTTCAAACTCGTTTGTTCATCAGACCTGAATCAACACTGAGCCTGCTACTTGGAAAGTGCGCAAGAAATCTAGAATCAAAGTTACTGAGGGAATTTATTTCATTATTGTGTGTAAAGCGCCGAAAATAGCCGCGAGTGAATATGCCCGTCGCTTATTCCAGTCCTTTTCGCTAAAAGGGTTTGTTAAAATAAATAGCCGAGTGAATATGCCCGTCGCTTATTCCAGCCCTTTTCGCTAAAAGGGTTTGTTAAAATAAATAGCCGAGTGAATATGCCCGTCGCTTATTCCAGTCCTTTTCGCTAAAAGGGTTTGTTTCCAAACAGTGGTGCTGCCTCGGCGGGGAAGTAAAATACGAAAATTTTTAATCGACTTTGACTCGGTCTTGAAATACTGATTAACGGGAAAATATCTCGAAAGTTCTCGTGCGGTATTTGAAGTAAAAATATTAAAGAGCGTAAAAACTTATTGACTACGACAGGCTATTAAATCTTTCTTGGTTTTCTGATCTTATGCATTTTATTTCACGCTTTTAAAAATTATTCAAGATAGCCGACTGAAAACAACTTGGTTTAACTAAACCCTTAAGAGCCAATCACCGTTTCAAACTCAAGTCTAAATCCGCAACACTAACTTATAGTTACAAATATTCTTTTTTATTCGCATAATCAACGCAATAAATTGCCTAAAGAAATCGCCGAAGCAGAAAATTTAAACATTTTTATAAGAACAAGCTCAGACGCTTTTAAATTTATTTTAGTACTTTATTTATTTTAGTAGTTTATTTATATACTCACTTTGGAGGTTGGTTGGCTGCATCTTGATATGCTTTAATGTGACAGCGCGATGCTGTTAGTGAGTTTCACATGTGCTAGTCAATACTTGGCTGTGTAGCTGCGCGATGCGGTTCCAGTCAAGACCCACAAATTGACCCTTGATCACCATAGAGTCTCCAGTAGCTCCGTCGTGGGTTCAAATCCCATCTGGGACTCGGATTTTTTTCCGAGTCTTAATTTCTCCTTACATTTAATATAAATTTATTTTATAGTTTGAAATGTGATGTATATATTTTTTGTTTACTTATGCTCTAGTTACTAGTCTAGGGAGGGAGATAAACTAGAAAGGGATAACCTCTTCTATCTGCTTTTCACGTTTCTTAATGAAATTTGTGAATGAACAGTTATTATTTATTATTAACATGTTCAGTGTGAATGGGGTCTTATTTGAATAAGTACATCAGCCATTTTAGAGAAATTCAAAAGCGGATCTCATATTAGGCCGGAATGCGGGATGGGAAATCGACTGTAATTACTGTTTATGACTTGCCTCTTTTTTCAGTTTTGCAAGAAGCGCAAGAACGTGCCGCCATCTCTTCAAAAGGGTTGAAAAATTACATGTTTGTTTTCAATTTTGACAACAATTCTTCCTTTTCACGCAAGGCTGCATCGTGAGAAAATCTATAAAAAAGCTATAATCTCAGTAATTGTGTTTTGGGGTAACTTGAAACGCTCGAGAAAAAGTGTTATCATGTGAATATGGAATTTTACTTATAATTAGGGTAACTTCATATAAAAGACTGAGATTCATCAGACATGCAAAATAGGTTACGATTTTTGCAAATTTGGTTCGATTCTGCGTAATTTATGTCACTTGTTCTTTTCGATTCTTCGTCTTCTTAGTTTTGCGTTGTGATTTATATCAACTATACCGTCAGTTTTTTATATGCACATCCTGTTTAAATTTAAAAGTGGGGATATAAATCCAAGGAAGACCAGTTTGTAAAACCTTATTAGAAAACAAAATGATCGCTTCTATGTTTAAAAATATGTATATTGTATTGAATCACAATAAACAAAACCAAGCTTACCTCACAAAGCAATCACTAAAGATGGAAGGAGTTTAGAAGAAATACCCTTCGACGAAACACTGGCAAAACTACGATCAAAAGCTGTGTTCAGGCCATAATTTGGCTTTTGCTTGTTAAACTTTGCCTCATTGAAAAAAAAAAGGTTCAAATTGCCACCAAGTTTTTGTCGTCAAGCCGAACAAAAAGGCTGAAAAATTACGCGTTTCTTCTTTGTCACGCAAGGCTGAGTCCCGTGTGCCCTTTAAGTTTTGCAATCGAGGCTGGACTGGAAACGAGGCAGGTCACGCATATTGCGCCTGTTGGAGATTGACCACACAGAAATATTCGTCTAAATGCAGGCAATGAATGAAGAAAAATTGGATATAATTGTATTTCAATAATTATACGTAATCAGTGTGCTGTCATGGGCCGAGTTGTGTGTTTTACGAGGTTTTGTCACAAAAGAGAATCTGCATAAGCTTATTGAAGAACCGGACTACGACATCGAAGCGACAGAGAGTTTATAAGGTGGGGGTACACCTGAATGCCTTTTTCCCGTCGCTTGACATGGATTTAATGGAAATATCTCGTTCACGTTTCAAGCAATCCAAAAACGCTTAGAACATCTCACGAATCTATGTTATGGGCTGTTTACCTAAATTTGAATGAAATTTTTAGAGGTTTAAAAAGGGGTAGAAAAAGGAAAATGATTTTTGGAACAGCAACGGACAGTTGATATGCACGCAAACTGACGCAAGAGTAGCCCAGGTTGCTTGTTAGTGGACTATTTTGGTTCATTTATCATCAATAAATCTTACTTCTTAAAATTTTACAAATCCTTCGAGAAAAACTATTTCCTCCCAAACATATCTACCCACCTCCCCCCCCCCCCCCCTCCAACCCCTAGGGCTTTCCTCCCGCCACTATTACACCTGAATACCCTCTCCCAACCCCTGGGAGCTTTCCTCCTTGTCACTATTACACCTGAGTGCCCACCTCCCCCCCCCCCCAAACCCCTAGGGGCTTACCCCATTCATTCCCAGGGTTGGACATTGAGTTAATCACCTTTTAAATTTTAATGGATGTGGATGAACTTCTTCAGTGTGACTGTTAAGATGAAAGCTGTCGAGTGGTCACTTTCTTATTATGTTATGTATTGGGATTTCCGTATAACCCCATACATTAGTTATGCATACCGTTCTTAAAACTGAAACAACAGAACACCTAAAGAAAAAAAATAGGGCACACATGCATATTTAATTCATGGGGTCATACGAAAATCTTACCCATTTGAATGGTTACACACTAGGATTTTAAACCCCCAAACCAAAAAATTAGAACCACCTTGAACAGCATAATAAACAGTACTACAGGACAGTACTGCTCATTAGCTTTATGGTGGCATTTGAATAGTCACACTTTGGATTTTACCCTCAAACTAAACAATTAGAACCACCTATTACAGATTTTTCCTTTGAATAAAACATGCTTGCTAAATTGTATTTTTTACTAAGTATTTTTCACAGGTACCCCAATGCCTTTTATTTTTTATTTTCATGTAGGTTTTACTTTCGATATTTTTGGGCAAAAGTGTAGAATACCCGGCCACTTATGCATGTCAGTGAATATGAATGTTTTTATATGCCTCGTTCTTCCAAACGTTTAGGAATATCATGGTAAATTCTTTATTTTCGAATTGCCCATAATACACTCTGTTTGCCCCCCCCCCCCCCCCCCCACCCAAATTTTGCATAACGTATTGTTTGCAAAATGCTCTTGGGAGGACTGCATATTCCCAAGAGCATTTCAAAAGAATTGTTTATGCAAAATTTGGGGGCAAATAAAGTGTATTATGGGCAATTCGAAAATAGAGAATTAGTGGCCGGGTATTCTAAAATCGCTCCTTTTTGCACATCTTGAAAGCTTCTTGAAAAAGTCTGCGATAATGAATGCTCTCGATTGTCTCAAGTCGAAGCTTTGTACTTGACCCTGCTTTTCCAAAATATCGAAAACAATTCTTGGTTTGCACATGACGTCACGGCGGCCATGTTGGAGGACACCTACAAAAGAATTTTGATGAACTTCTTTTGTTCTGGCACCAACATGGCCACCATGGCCTTTGTCATTTCAGTCCGACAGGACTGAAGGTCACGTGATTGCAAACCATCAATTAAACAGCGTAAAATGTACCAACCGGCAATTTTGCACGAATTTCGCGAACTCTATAAAATAAAAGACATCAGGATAACTAGAAATTACCTGTTATAAAAAAGTTGCTTCCAGTGAAATGCATCTAAAGCGTTGATCCACGTGCTTGGAACCAGAACCATTACTCGGATGTGGCAAAGCTCTGAGTACCCATTTCGCGTATTCTGAGGCCATGCTCTATTCTTAACGTCATGGATGGTTTCCAGTTGGAAAAAGCGGCGCTCACTTGGATTTTTTCCTTCAAAGTAACTACAAAACAGCAATGATGTTCACCTTCGTTCGCCATGCTCGTCGAGGTAAAAGGTGACGGGAAGAAAGAAGCAATTGAATATTCATTGTAAAATTCAAATCAATTTTCTTTGCACGTGCAATTGTTTCTTTTCCAAAGTTTTGATGATATAATTTATGCCTCGGGGAATTATAAAACCGGGCACAAAAAAGACAATGGATACTTTTTGTACGATCACGGAAGAGTGGAAAAATTTAACAAGGAAATACCGACAAGTTTGTTTGAGGCCGAGTTAGTGGGGGCAACATGAAGTGGAAACCGGGAGAAAATGAATACATGCATGATGAATTAAGAAAGGTGAATGCAAAAACTGTCTGGAACTATTGTGATGTGTTTTTTGTGTTAACTCTTTTATATAGTGAAAAAAAAATAACTTTTTTGGGTTACGTTCTGGGCCATCAGACTTTTTTGGGGTCTGGTTTTAGCCCAATAGGACTTTTTTGATGTTTGGTAATGCGCTTTTCAGGATTAAAAAAAAGTCTTGTATACTTTTGAATGTAAGGTAAAGCATAATTACAGGGGAAGATTTAGGAACTGACATTTACTTTGTCCCTTGACTGTAGATGCCGAACAAACAATACTTTTAGAAGGATAACTAACTTCTAAAGTAAAGTCTTATGTACTGAACATGTACACCTAGCCTCTGGATATTTTAGGCTGCCTTGAAAGAGCTTATTGACTTTAACATTTTTAGCCATGTACTTGTTGAAATAAGTAGGGGACAAAAATGAACCAAAATATGAACATATTTCTGAAACTGAAAGTAGAAAACCTATTGACTTTATTTTTGCCACTTTTATTCAAACATTAAAACACACTAAAGTGTGTGATGAATATCAACAGTTGAACACACCCAGTTTGAGATAAAATCTCTGCTTTGTAGAGAATTTCTTGGGATCAGGTGTTAATGACGGCACATCGTAAAGGTTCCTTACAAACACCCTTGTTAGAGTGATTTTACTTCATCTGTGAAACACTATCTAACAATTAGTGTGTGATACTCAAAATTAAACAAAAGAAAACAAAGGAATTATAGTCTAAAAGTGCGTACTATTCTACTAACTATTTCACAGATGAAGTAAAATCACTCTAAGACGACTCCATTTGCAACGCTGTGGTGAAAAATGCAGTACAAGTCCGAAATAAGCTTCTTCGACTATTGGAACTGTAATTAATTGCCAGGTCGAAAGGGACTCAGGCAAAGGAGTGGAGCAAATTTCGGCAACTGTAACATCTAGATTTTGAAAAGTTACATTCCCATTTTAAGAGATGTTTTATTCACACTGAAGTTCTCATCCTCCTTCCAAACGAAATATTCTAAATATTTTTGAATGACGGTGTGAAACGTGGGCAAATTCGTTCACCCCAGAAGCGGCGGAGCGTTTTTAAACGTGGGGGGGGGGGGGGGGGGGGGGGGGCTTATCGTTTACCAAGCCACGAACATACCCCTACTCAAATTTTCCAAAATGTCCTTTTCGTAGTTCGCTGGCAGAAGCAAACCTCTTTGCAATCTTGACAGTGTCCAGTGTGTCTGTAGTCGATTTGTGACAATGCATTAGCAAGCAGTTGTTCAGACGATCCTTCTTCATGGAGCATCTTAGATAGTTCCTTCTAAGTCGTCGGAGGGCAGAAAATGTACGTTCTGAAGTCGCCGATGCCACAGGTAATGTAAAATACAGCCTTAAGGTGGCTCGACTGGGTTTTTGAGCGACGATACCGTTTAGCTTTGAGAAACGTGTGTACCACCACCACAAACGATCCAACGGAAAATCGATTGCCACAGCTGTACTAGAGAAAGATTAAAGTTTCAGATGAGGTTAGTTTTATGGAAATCGGAGTTGCCAAAGCAACGTTATGACGTCACTTCCGGTTTTACATAATACCGAATTACTTGCCATCAAGAGATAATTTTGGAAAACGCTCTCTGGATCTTCGACCTAACGTACTTGTCCTTAGGTCTACAAAATTTTACAAATTTTTATGGAAGCGTTTTCGAGAAAATTTCGAGTGAATTTTTAAGGTGTTAAAATACAACAAAAACAAAACAATTTTGAAATGTTATTAAAACTTATGTCTGCAGGGCTTGATGAAATAATGTTTTGGTCTGACATGAATTTTATACCATCCAAATACCTTAGGTGAAAATCTCAAGGAAATCGCTCCGTTTGGATTTCAGAAATATTACCTAGAATATGAACTGGCCTGGAGTGTTATTTCGCTTTTACATCAAAAATTGACCCTACATTTATTAAAATTGTCATGAATTAAAAAGCGAATGATGAATTTTTTTAAAACTTAGTCCTCATGAAGATTAATTAATGTTTAATACAACCTCCAAGTTTCAAATTCATTGAAACATTCTAAGGCTGTAAATTTTTAGCGCCAACTCAGGAAAATATTGAGCTGATTTTCGCGCCTGTGGCTTGTTGTTTCATTATGCATCTCCATTGTCTCAAATCGCCGTGGAATTGTAGCTTTCAGTACATCATGAATTCATGTAACACTTAAAACAAAGCAATGAAGTGTTTATGAAACCATTATGTACTGAAATTTACAATTGCATGGCGATTCGAGACAATGGAGACACATAATGAGATCAACAAATCACTTTCGTGAAAATCAGCTCAATATTTTCCTACGTCGAGGCTGTAAATTGACATCCTTAGAACGTTTCAATGAATTTGAAACTTAGCAGTTGTATTGAATATTAATTAATCTTTATGAGGACTAAGTTTAAAAAAAAAATCATCATTCGCTTTTTAATTCATGACAATTTTAATAAGTGTAGGGTCAATTTTTGATGTAAAAGCGAAATAACACTCCAGGCCAGTTCATATTCAAGGTAATATTTCTGAAATCCAAACGGAGCTTTGGCAACTCCGATTTCCATAAAACTAATCTCATCTGAAACTTTAATCTTTCTCTAGTACAGCTGTGGCAATCAATTTTCCGTTGGATCGTTTGTGGTGGTACACAAGTTTCTCAAAGCTAAACGGCATCGTCGCTCAAAAACCCAGTCGAGCCACCTTAACAGTTTGTGGACCTCTCCTAGTAGCGTTTTGGTGACAGTATTTTTGTTGAAAGCTTCGCACACGGTTCTTATATTGGTAACCTGACGTACTGGGGTACTGGGGTAGCGATATTTTAGGCACCAAAACGTGTGGGGGAGGGGTGTGCCTCCCAAATTTTTGTTTTGGGGGACTACAGCCCCCCCCCCCCCCTCAGCCCCCCCCCCCCCCCCCCCCCTGCTCCGCCGCCTATGCACCCTTTTAATCTTTTCCATAAACAAGCCGCTTATAAATAATATGTCGGAGTTTCTCGATGTCCGGTACTCCTTCTATGACCATTAAAGCGTGGATTATGTGGCGGTTCGCTGGACGATCTTGCTGCCAAACTGCGTCATCTCCGCAAAAAGGAATACAGTTTCGAGTTTACGATATATAACACTTGGCGATGTATTTAACTAGCTTCAAAATGCTAACACGATCAGCAGGGATTAAAAGACAAAAGACGAGAAAAGTTACAATGCTCTCCAACTTGCAGATCAAAGCACTTATTGCAATAGTCATGGCGAGATTTGTTCTTGTATACTGTTTGTGAATCTGTGGAGAACGAATGCTGAATACTCGATGGATGTATCACCGACTTTTGTCCTTGTTCCTGCAAAGACGCGAGCGAAATCGGGAGACAAAAACTACCGTAGATCATAGAATGAAAACTGCTTCTAATGATGTGCCATTGAGTTTACGAAGTCCTCATTCATTTTAAAAGCAAATTGTCGCAAATTACATTACCGCTGTATATCTGCTAAAAATGTCCGTTTAGTTAAACTGCGGGTTTTTTTTATCGCTTTCCGCTCTTGCAACAAAGTATATTATCGGTGCTTGCGTTGCTGAGTGACACAAGGTGCGTTTCATTTTGCTCATCGGTAATGCCTGCATGCACTCATGCGTAAGAGCTCGGCTGTTACGCATGATGAGAGTAAAGTGGATCCATATTACTAATAGTCAGAATTTTAAAAAATACGAAACGCAGAATAGTTACTAACAAGCAGGTTGAGTATCTTGTATCTTATTGCCAAGGAAACGGGACATGTTCTTGAAGAAATTGGTCAGAAAGTTAACGTTAGGGTGGAATTTTTAATTTACTTCTCACGATCTTTTAACTTTGTTTTGACGGCTTTGAACTTTTATATTTATGTTGTTTTGACGGTTTGCTTTTATTATTAATTTCAGCATAGCGTAAAATCCGCACTTTATGCGCGAAGTATTTTGCCCTCGCTTCCATCGACCTAAAACCGAAAAATAGCAAACACAACCAGATGATTACAAAAGAAACAGGATAAAACGTTTTGGTTACCGATAATGTATCGATAATTTTCTAAATGAGCAAAATATCTTTTGTAAATGCGGTATAATCTATTGGTGATTTGAATTGCTAAACCAATAAAGTTGATAAAAATTAAATTTTTGTTAACTCTATACAGGTGCAATTAACATTTTCAAACGATGTGTTTTTTTTTTTCTGCTGAAATTCACTCCCAGATATCTTTTGCTTTAGAGTTATAGATGTGGGATCCTGATTAATTTGTGACTGTTAACAGTGAAACGAGAAAATATAACTTTACATTAGATCCTGTTCGAAACCAACCGAATGCCGTTAAGAATACTTTATTCAAGAAAATTAATTCATATTGTAATGAAAAACACTTATGTGGACATTTAATTGGCCTTGCTTACGCACATCAAGAGAGCTTGAAAAAAAGAGAAAATACAAGTCAAATATATAAGCATGAATTATGCGAGTATACGAGGGTCGTTACCTTTGGAACTTTGCAGTACTTAGTTAAGTTTACTCCCGAAAAAGTTCACACTAATACTGAGCTAAGAAGGTTACTTAGTGCACACCAAGGGTTTCTACACAAGGAATCCTTCATTATGAGGAAGGTACCTGGGAATTGAAATAGTTTTCAAATACAAGATGGCAGATCAGACGACGCTTTCTCATTGGTTTATTTTTATTTTGCTGTGGGGACAGGTCGCATGAACAATGCATACGAGGCGACAGTCAAAATTTGTCTCATCTGGTCCCCGCGATCTGTCGCACGAAATTAAACCAGTTTGAATTTATGAGGCCTGCCACTGGGGACAAAAATTCTGTCGCAGCAACAAGGATTTTTCTTTAAAATGGAAATGTAACACGGCAATTGCCACTGGAACCTGTTCCCATGTCATGTCTCTGTTAAAATTTAAGTTGTACTGTCGTATTGTAGTATCGTATTTCGACGACCATTACGAAAGATCTATCTTTCAAATAAACTGAAAGTGTCGCATTCATGATACTGCACAGTTACACAGTTGTTAGGTGTATTCCTACGGGGGTACACCTGGATACACATGTCACTAGTGACATAGGTATACAGTCATGAATATCACGGGGATTGGGGATACACATCCTCTCCCTGCCCCCGCCAAGGCGTTTGGTAATAAATTTAAGATTTGACCAATCACAACACAGAATCAAGAATCATCGACATTGACACAGGGTAAATAATCTCTCCGTTTTAAATTCCTTTATTCGAGAGAACGCATGGTCAAAGAAAAAAACTCACTTTGTTAAGAAAGAAGGATATTTTGCCTTGAACGCGGTAGAACTCGAATCGTAGGATTTACCAAGACAACTGCTCCTCAATTCAAACGAAAAAATTATCAAGGTGAGCAATTCATTTGTCAGGGGGGGCAGTAAGCCCGTGGAGGGTAAGGGTTAGGGTTAGGAACTCCCCTATAAAAGTGACGGAGGTGATCGTGAAGTCGTGCCTTTTAGGGTTCAAAATTCATGGTTTGGTACCACTAACAGTGTACCTTTTAGGGTATTAAGTTAGAAACCTGCATATAGGAAACAACTTTTCAGAAATATTTGGTTTCACTTATGTGAGCTCATCTACAGAACGGGTTTCCGAATTCTCGACCATTGCTCCCCCCCCCCCCCCGGATACCCGTTAAGGTGTTCCGCGTGATCTATGATCACAAAAAACCAAACATCGAATCCGTGAACTAGAAATGCATGCTTGTCATGATACGTGAAGTGTTTCTTGACAGGAAACTGACTTTCACGGTAAAAAATGTCCTCCAAAACAACGTAAACTCCTCCGGAGACAGATAGAATTCATTGCAATTGTTTAACAAAATGCGAAAAAGTCTCGCATGAATGAATGAATGAGCGGACAGCACACATGTCCGGTTTACATTCTTTTCCCAGTAAGATCGGACCTCAGCTCATAAATGAAAACATGGGCACTATATCATATATATTTGGCAAAAAATAAGTGAAAAAAGCAATATGAAGGTTTAACCACAAGGACTCATAATTGTTGTTCTTGTCATCAAACTTTGCCTATTGTAATGGTTAAGATTTTTAAAAACAATGCGGCTTCGTTTCTTTTGTTTTATATTTCAATACCCGATTTTTTCAATGGTAATTTTGACTGCTAAACGGCAAACTAAGCAATTAACTTGGAGACGATTGTTTGTCGGCTGTTCTGCCTAGAATGACTTAGAATTGCCTCAGGCCTCTTCTGAAAATCATGCTTGCTGGGTTCTTTTCTCATTTGAATTTGGAGAGTGTAGAACGTTAACGGCCACAAAGGCAAATAAAACCGAACGCTTTATTCGCTTTATTATTTATTACCTTTCCACGATTTTCGAAGCCGAACCAGACAGATCCATGAACCGTGAAAGTAGAATATTTATTACATTGATTATCATATTTTATAGACGTCAACGGTGTGCGTAACCATCATATATCGCCATTATTTGTCTGAATTGTCTGACTTATTCCTTTTCACTCCGACCGGAGCATAGGGCCTCCACTGCAGCTTTCCATGCAGCGACTCGAGTTTGTGCTGTCCGTTTTACTTCATTCCATGACATACCAATGTCCTCATATTTCGTCTCCATTGTTTTTCTCCACGACTTCTTGGGTCTGCCCTTCCTCCTGGCCCCTTGAGGGTTCCACTCAAAGGACTGGCGAGTGATGTTGGTGACAGGTTTCCTCAAGGTGTGGCCAATTCACCTCCATTTCCTTCTCCGTATGGTGACTTCAATTCTCTCTTGGTTGGTATGCTGCCACAAGTCCTCGTTCGAAATCCTCCTTGGCCACCAGACTCCCAGGATGTACCGGAGCTTGCGATTGATGAAGGCCTGAAGTTTGGCGATGATCCTCTTAGTCAGTCTCCAAGTCTCAGATCCATAAAAGAGGACGGACTTGACGTTGGAATTGAAGATCCTCAGCTTTGTCCTTTGGCTTCAACATCTTCCTTGGTGCCGCCGGTGGTGGTTATAAGGTTACCAGGGTAGGTGAAGGCCGTAACCTGCTCTAGGGCCTCACCTCCACAAGTGATGTCTCTCGTGTTTGCCGGGAACCGAATCCTCATCTCCTTGGTCTTGGATGCATTCACTTTGAGCCCAACCCTGCAAACCTGCTCCTCAAGTGCCTCTAGCTTCTGTCTCACGTTTGTGATCATCTGACTTAGCAAAACCAGATCATCAGCGAAGTGCAAGTCTTCGAGCTTCTGGAGCAAGGTGAACTGGATCCCGGTCTTGGTACCTCCAAAGACCTGTCGGACTACCCAATCCAGTGCCACAAGGAAGAGAAGGGGTTTCGTAGGCACCCCTGACGGACCCCTGTCTTCATTTCAAAGCTAAGGGCTCTGTCATGTCTCCCTCGTGCAGAACTCTCGCTTGGACACCCTTGTAAAGGACTTGGATCATCTTGACGACCTTCTCCGGAACCCCATAGTGCCTCACGAACTTCCAGAGCAAAGTCGACAAAGACCATGTACAGCCCGGTGTTCCACTCTAGGGTCTGCTCCACGATAATCCTCAGGGTTGTTATTTTGTTGCAGCGAATCCCTGCTTGTTCGTCCCGGAGTTTTTCGCCAAGAGCATCCTTCATCCTCTCCAGGATGATCCTGCAGAGTACCTTGCTGGCAATCGGCAATCGGCAATCGGCAATCGAGACGAGCATGATGACCCTCCAATTCTTGTTAAGGCTCAAGTTAAACAGCCCATTCCATAAGAAGTTATATATAATAGTGTTAAGTTGCTTTATGAAATCTTGCGGAATTGGAAGAACTGAAAACACATATATCATCTTCGAAAGCAAAAAGGATTTAATAATTGTAACTTTACCAAACAGCGAGAGACCTCTGCAACGCCACAGCCGCGTCTGTAGCCTAATATCTTTTAATTTATCATAAAATTTTTTTCTGCAATTGTTCAGTTTCATTATATGTAAATACTATTCCAAGTGCTTTTACAGTTTTAACCCATTTAAGTCCCAAATGTGCCGCTGTATTATTTCGGTAGGAGCCAATCTACATCGCTTCAGTTTTGGTGTAGTTGACCTTTAATCCAGAACGAGTTTCAAATTGATCTCCTAGATGAAAAATACATTGTGCGCATCCGAGATTAGGCACAAACACGGTGAGATCATCGGCATATTGTTTCATGGATCGAAAGATTCCTAAACGACGATTTTTATAAAGATGCACTAATCTCGCGATTCGATATTGAGGACCCTAGAACCTGGAAATCTGTCTGCTTAAAATGTAATACGCCACGCAACCTTTCTGAGCCTATTTCGTGTTGTTATTAGTTACTATATTTTACCATTTTATTCAAGTGTTTAGAATTTTGTTAATCTTGGGCCCACAGTAATTGGCGGCAGCTGTTGTGGTCACCCTGCCATAACCCAGTAGTTGTTTTCTTTGTTTCTATCATTTTGTTTGTTATTAGTTTATTTGAAGGCGAAGTCTAATGAATAAATAAATAAAAAACGTTTCTCCAATATTTTATAAGGAGATGTTACAATGGTGGTCAGACTTTCGTTCTAAATTCAGGCGCGTAGCTGGGGTTTCAGAAGGGGTGTTCGTATTTATCTGAAGGATTTGCAGTCCAAATACAGCGAGCACCGGAGGCCCGAGCCTCCATGGGGTCTGGGGGCATGCCCCCCCCCCCCCCCCCCCCCACCGAAATGTTTGAAACCTAGAGGCTCGGAAATGCTATTTTTTGCATTCTCCACGAGACATTTCGTCAAAAAAATCAATCTCGATCAAGTGTAAAATGACAGGTATTTTTAGTGGTTACAGATAAATTTTGTTAGCTTGATCCATATATCCTGGCCTAACTTAACTTAACTTAACCAGTCCCTCCGGTTACGCCGTCCCTGTACTGAAAGTGGCCTTAAGATCAATAAGGGACTGTGCAATAGTTATCAGGTAGGGGGGGGGGCGTTGGAAAACCAGAGGGGAGCATAAGGTAAAATCAAAGCAAGGATGCGGGGGGGGGGGGGGGGGGGGTGGTTAAAGTAAAATAAGTAACTCAAGAGGAGTCTCACTCTCACTGAAAAGCTTGATGATGCGTTCTGTGGCCGAACTGCAATTTCAATCTGTTGCAAAACGATTATCTATTCTTCTCTATCTCTATAATATAGAGACGAATATTGTGATAAAGCGTTTCTGGCTTTTTAACTTTGAATTGTCAACAACATTTGAACAGTAGAATATAGTTATACACCAGTGCAAATATTTTGCCCTGGTGAAATTATTTTGCTCCAGTTCAAATATTTTGCACTGGTACAAAATAAATTTCAACCAATGCAGACAAAATTGCACCAAAATCATAATTTCAATGTAACATCGATAATCATATTGCAACAGATTGAAGATGTACCTGAACCAGCATGGTTTTAAGATCAGTGGAGGTAAAGTGGCGCTTGTTGCACGAGTTCTCCAGTACGTTCGTGGTGATCATTCTTGCATCCCACGAGAAACCTAGGAGGAGAACGTTGACGGGGAAATGTGTTCAAGGGCAAGCAGCTCGGATTCGAAATCAAGTTATTCAGAAGTGGAATCGGATGGCTTTGTTGAACATTGCGTCGAAGCCATGTTTGTTCCAGATAGGGATGCCCAACAAGTAAACATGTAGTATTGCTGTATATCCATGTCTGTAACAAACATTACCTCGTAGCAATAACAGGTGGGTATTTATTAAGAAAATGCTGGGTATTTGTAATTGTATATAAGAGTAAGGGGGGGGGGGGGGGGGGGGGGGGGGGGTCATACAAAATTTCTGACTGATCAGAGGGAGAGGTAGTCTCCCACGCAGCCGTTATTTGTCTCGTCACGCAATGCTCCTCCCCACTAAATAATACAAAGCGATCTTTGTACTTTTTGTAATTAGTGACATTTAGTTAGTGGGGAGGAGCGTTGCGTGACGAGACAAATGACGGCTGCGTGGGAGACTAAGGGAGAGGGGGGGGACAATAACCAAATTCACTCCTTTAGAGGGGGGTATTACCTAGTATTTTCCTACTTGAAGCCCATTTTCCAAACCTCCCCCCTCCTGATAATTATTGCGCAGTCCCTAAGCACTGAACACGTATCAGCAAATATATGATAAATGCTACTCTGAACACGTATCACCTAGGTCCCCTGAAATTGTATTCCCTACATTTCGTCTTTCGAGACTCCATTGTCAAATTCCGAACGTCTGTTAAGGAATCACATTTCCCGCATTTTGAGAACCCTTTTTGTCAAATTCCAACTGCTTTTTTAACTTCAATTCAATATCTACGACAGCATAATTCTTCAGTTCAACTTTAAACAAGAACGATCGATGCATGCTCCTGTCTGTCAAGTTCTCAACTCTATTTATACACTACGCTGGCAAACTGCATCATCCTCGGGTAAAGTCCTGCGAATAAATTCACTACCTCCTCTAGGCATATCATATTTGATGCATTACAGCCAGGGAGGAGAGCCTACTCTCTCCCATGGTGCACTTCATGTAATTGTTCAATTGTGGTAGGATGCATGGCAGCAATTTTCTGGAGCATGTACAGGTTGGAGAAGTCGTCAGTTTCACATGCTTTCAGTGACGAGGCACACGAGTCAGCAGCAATTTTCCCGTTCTGTACCATAATCTTCCACCCAAAACAAGAAACACCATAAGAATTTCGTAAATCCCGGGATTCCTAACATTTTTCCTTTGCACTGGATGGAGTAGAGAAATCGGAAGAACTTAGAGGGTACAAAGAACTCGTTTATATTAACATTTCTTCTAGTTTGACCACCAGCAGATAATGTAAATTCTAAGTAATCAGCGTTTCATTTTGAGTCCGCCATTATTGATCTTCAAAGAACGAATCCCTCGAACACCCCCTCCTACGCGCGTGAATTTTGATGTTGTAAGTCCTCGTGAAACCATCATTTGTAACGATCATAATATTAGACTTAACGGTAAACCTATATATTATCATAATTATAATAGTACAAATATTGTTCTCTTAAGCTACTTAAGGTTTGATTTCAGTAATACGGAGTCCCTTAACCTTGCAAAACGAAATGGTTTAAGAGATTCCAACTTTCTGGCCTGGACTGGTGTTCGTTGTGCTGTACCAAGTCATCTGAGAATTCTAAGCAGAGAAGTTAATAAAGGTCATGTCAAACCATTGCAATTACAAATCGGTGACAAAATTTTTAATCCAACCAGGAGCAGATCTATGGTGGGGGTGCAGGGGGTGCGCACTCCCCCCTGAGATGACCTGCATCTTTCTAATACAACTGGTATTCTGCAAAGAAAAGAAAAAAACGTGGTTACGTCATTCCTTAGAGGTGCACCCCGTCCTAAGAAAAATCCTGGATCCGCCCCTGCCAACGCTAAGTAAGTGTAGAGATTTCTATGGTCTCCTTGTATCCCATTAGGCGACAGAGTCCAGAGGCTTCATAAAGTTGAAATCAAAATTGTCTTTTGATGATGTGGAAACAAGAAAGGCTTTCTCGTTAATAAGATCTGGTATCTGTGAAACATTCGTGCATTTTTTTCAGTTGAAGATACTGAATGACATTTTATTTACAAATGCCCGCTTAGCTAAGATAGGTTTAATACAAAGCGATCTTTGTACTTTTTGTAATTAGTGACATTTAGCTTATTTGTTACCAATCACTTTCTGTTATTCTGTTGTATGTCATATTTCAAATGATTTATATGTAACGGTCATTTTATTTCTTCTGTATTCATTTTTGTTTTCTATCCCCCGTAGAAGGTTTGTTTTGCAAACCGAAATATCGGGCAAATATATTTAACTGTTTTTATTATTTTTTTATTTCACTTCTGTCTCTATCTTTTCTTCTTGCCGTAAGGATCAGTTTGCCGTTTTTACTATTACTATTTAAAGATTTTTACTGATCCAGGTCTACGATAGATCCGGTACTCTGTCTTCATTGGTTTGTCGTTGTGGTTTTACCGTTATTATACTTTTTGTAACACTTCTTGGGAAACAATTGATCATTATTTTTTTACTGCGTTTACTCCCGTGAATTTTGGGATGAATTTCAATCTTATTGGCTCTCTATAACAAACGAACAAAGAAAACTCGAGTTAAAAACTATTTTAATCGGCGTCACAGATACTAAATGTGTTTTGTTTAATTATTTAATTGTTTTAGGTAAGCTACATTTATGAAACTGTCGTAGAAATAATAGTCTTGTAGTGTATGTCTTGGTTTTGTATGTAGTGTTTTGTGTTGCAATAAAAAAAGACTACTACTTACCTTCAGTTGATTACCATCTCTTATGGTCGTTCCACCTTCAAATTGATTATTGCGGTACTGGTTACACTCTAATATAACGCCACGACTGACAATATTCACTGCTGACATTTTGTTTTGTTAATCTTATAGGAATGCTATCCTATCTCATAAAATAATGGGATGAAGATTCTGACTTTATTGAATGCAAGCAAAATATTAAAATCTTGAGGAAATATTCTTGATGGAGGGAGACAAAAGCAAAGAGAAAGTACCTCTTCAGGAGGTGACAGCTGATGAGGATCAACTGCTCAACAAAACAACTGATGATAACTCAAACAACCAATGGAAGTGCAGTTCTTTGGTTCCAAAGCGGTACTTGATATCTATTTTGTCGTTTCTTGGATGCTGCAATGTTTATGCCTTACGGGTCAACCTCAGTGTGGCTTTAGTGGCAATGGTAGCGAACAATACAGTTGTAAATCTAGAAGGCAAAATGGTTTAGGTATGATCATCCTCAGAGACCCAGGGACAGTTAGTCGGGGCGGGACGAAGTAAAAACCCGCAAAAATCGGCGCGACGAAAGTTTTCAAGAGCAAGCGAACAATTCGTCTCGCCCCGACTAACTGCCCTTGGGTCTCTGAAGATAAGGTATGAGCAGTCATAACGCTGAGTTCCATGACAGCTAAGACAGGGCTTCTGATACTTCGCTGTGGTATGATTTCAAATTACAAGTTACTTATAGAAGATAATGCATGGGAGTGCGGAAATATGAAATTTCTCTTCGAGTGTTTAACACTCGGACGTACACGCAAACTTATACCCCCACCGTGGTACAAGGGGGGGTTGTTGGTAAAAATTGTGGGTTGGGGCGCTGCTGGGGGTCCGTGACGTCATCCAAAATGGCCGCCGAGATGGCCGCCATCTTGTATTTTATTAAAAATTCAAATTTATTGGAAAAACGCGGAAATTGGAAATATTGTTTGCTAGAGTTGCAAAATAATATACAATTAAACATTTTGATGCTTCTGGTAGCATTTGATATGTTTTTTCGCTGAAGAAAGGTGAAAACACGCATTTTTAATCAAAAACGGGTTGACCTCATGTTACTTATGACATCATATCTCGTTACCATAGCAACCGATTGTCGCCAAACTTTATCGAAGTGTGTCTCAAGGATAAACGAAAAGAAAATATCGGAGAAAAACCTTAAGGGGGGTGGCAACCACCCCACCCCCTCCCCTTGTACGTCCGAGGGTTAACACGAATATACAAATTTCATATTTCCAAGCAGTTATGTATTATTTTATTTATTTTATAAACGACATTGATGAAAGAAGATTAAACATTTTCCCGAAGATTTTCGAAAATTCTCCGAATACTGTCGGAAGGTTGTACGAACGTTTCCGATCATTTCCCGAAATTTTCCGAAAATTGTTAATGTCGTTAGCGAACATTTTTGCATAAGTCAAACGAACCAAAAGGTGGTCGTCTATAATCGAAACATATCTTGGAATCTTCCTCGGAAATGTTCGCAAATCTTCGGCAATTTTCGGAAAATTTTGGAAAATGATCGGAAACGGTCGAACAGTGTTGACCACAAGTTCTAAAACTCATTAATAATTCATGACGAGAACACAAATGAAATCACTGTCGTGAAGGAGGTTTGAACACCCGGTCGTAATTTGCATAGATTTTGGCGATTTTATTTCTTCGTTTTCTCCGCATTTAATGATCCGTTTGAGAAGCTATATCAAACACTCGAAAGAGTGTTTCATCAAGTGTCCAAACACCTCGAAGTGGGTTAAAAAAAACTCGGCTGCGCCTGGTTTTATCAACCTACTTCTCGGTGTTTGGGTATCCTAATGAAACACTCTTCCTCGTGTTTGATATATTACAAGACAAATTTCATATCACTATAGTTCACTTTGCAAAGTAAGTTATTTTGTCTACGAATGGAAAACTTGTGAAGAGTTAATTGCGCGCGTTGTGTCAGTTACGCTTTAGGCGGCGCGTTAGAAACACTTCTTGGAAAGTTCAAGATTCTCTTGGCAAACCGCAGAATTAAAGTGAGGAAAACCGGCAGAGAGGTGGTATAGGGGAAAACCATATCCAAGGTCCCAAGTAATCGGTCACAGTTCTTTCGAACGCGGCCGGTAAATAACATATTTATAAAATGCGCAAGGAAATGCGCGCGTTATGATTGGTTAAACCGAGTTCGATAACGCACGCGCGTGACGCAAGGTTCATTATAACCGTTTTTAATTTATAAAAGAAATAAAAAAACTTGTTTCTCGAGCATGTTGAATTATATAAGCACTTCTAAATTTTTAAGAACACTCGAAAAACACTCGTGTTCTTAAAAATTCCCGCATGCTTATATAACTCAACAATGCACTTGGCACGTTTTTTATTTCTTTAAGTAATGATCTGCAAAAGAAGGATAGTGCGAACGGCAATGCACGATGGAATTTCAACTATTTTCATTGTTACAACCAGTGATCTCATTGGCCTAGACTTAAAAACCGCTAAAAAGTTAAGGTTCAAGGTGCATAAAGTCTAAATGTTTTAAAGTTTCAAGTATTTTGAGACCCAATCGCACAACATGCAATTTTTAAAATATATTGTATTTGGGGAACTTCATCAAAGAAGCAAAATTAGTAGCTATTGTCTTCTGCTATTCTGATTGGTTAATTTCCTAAAATATATTTGACGCAAATGGATTTTCTGTATTTTTATAATGAAATAAAATTATGAACCATCAGCCCCTCCTCTATTCTTAAAATCAAATATATTCTATGAGGGAAAGAGCCATTGCCGCAGAACAATGAAGTTTACTTTAGTTCTTTTGTGAAGCATTACTTAATATCGTATAATTTACTAATCATTTGACGCATACATTATTGCAAACATTGTAGTTGATATTCATTTGTTGTTTCGTTTACAGGAGCCTGCAGAATTTAACTGGAGCTCTAAAACTCAAGGTAATTAAATTTAATTTGATACTGCGCTTCGATCCTTTTCGTCCCCATTAGAGTACCTAAGTGTCACCTCGCAAAAAAATTCGATGAGAAATTCGGAAAGATCATGATGAAAAAAAGCTGCTTGCCAAAAATCAGCATTCTAATGCAATTAAATCAATACACGAACTACTCAATTTGTGAGCACATATAAATTTAATACAAATCTGTTTCGTAGAGCGACATGATGTCGGTCCACTCATCAGTAAATCTCTATATAAATTGAATCATCAGTAAGGGCTTCGACAATATGATTGCGTTTAAATAAACCGTTAAAATCACGTTATA